>CP126891.1:148636206-148676206 GCA_030440675.1 Furcifer pardalis | reverse complement strand
AAAATGTACATCTGTCTTTGTAGTTAAAGATCAGGTGTAGCAGTTCATGGCTCCCTGTCCAGAAACTTGCAGAGATTTACTGAGCAAATAAATCTTGAAGGAATATATTTTACTCCACAATAGTTCAGCACCAGTAAGCTGTTCTTCTTCCTGGAACATTTTCTATACCAAACAGGAGGAAGAAGCTCCACAGGAGCACAACAGTCTTACTTTCACTCAAAGGCCCTTCAGGTTTTCAACCACAGCCATTCTGAACAGTGCTCCAAGTGTCCCAGATCTATATAGAGATAACTTTGCCCATAGTGAAAGTTAAGCAGTCTAAGCATTCATGGTCCATTGTTTTGCAATAAAGTTGCCAATAGGGATTGCAGGAGAAGAGTCCATTTCCTCTTCCCTGAAAACTACAAGATGAAGTGGTTTAATATTGCTCACGTCTGAGACTGCGATTGGAACAAGTAACTGCACTTCAGAAGAACGCTTATGGAAAACTTTGGCCGAGCTGCAGCTCAGAGGCTCTCTAGTCATAACCCCAAAGCAAACGTTTGCCTCGGTAGCCTGGTCTGCCATTTCATGATCCAGCGTTTTAATAAAAGGCTTCCATTTTGGACTAGTAAAGAACACTTTTATTGGTAAAAATCAAACACTGTGTAATAAACTTGTACTTGTTGAAAAGAATTGTTCATGCACCGCATGTATTGTTCAAAAGGCAGTAAGCTATAATTCAAACAAAAATACTAGCAATTTTTTCTTTCTGTGATCTGGCAGACTTGTCAAGACAGTTTCCATGCATACCGGCCCAAATGTATCTTGTAAGAAAGATTATTCCCACCTGTGCATTATCTTAAATCAGCCTGACAGCTTGAAGTGTTCAACAAAGAATCTGCTGCCCAAAGATTGTGGGGGGAAATGAGTATGGAGTCACAAACGTCTAGTTGTGAAGTACCTACTAGAAACAAATATCGGCAAACGCACAGGAAATACCTTGAGCTGAAGACCCATTGCTGGCTTAACTTCCTAGTTTTTGCAGCTCTCCTTTATTGAGATCTAGTACCAAGGGGACTCTGGGACAAAGTAGAAGCCTTTCTCCCACCACCACCCTTGGCTAAAACTGTGCATGTATGCAATAACTGAGCATGCAACCTAGCAACAGCTGGCAATCAGCAGCTTCTTCAGTCATCTTTGATCCCTTATCAGCAGGATAATGAAGCAGCACCATTGGCAAACAAAACAAGCAAGGCCTCCTAAACTTGCCACTGATCACACAGCAAGCCCAAGAGTATATTAACACTATACAGTTTGGCCAGTTTGATACCACTTTGGTTGTTGAACCTCTGTTTTATGGAATCCTGGGATTCATTGTTTGGTGAGGCACTTCCTATCCTCCACTAGAAAACTCTAGCTCTGTAGTTCATGGCACTGTAGTCATTCAAGGTCAATATTCCACAATCCTAAATGTTTCATAAAACTGTTGTTATTGTTGTTGTTATTGTTATTGTTGCTTCTGCTGCTGTCATTGTCATTGTTGTTGTTGTTGTGCCATCAAGTTAAGAATAAGAATAAGAATAATTTCATGTCAGAAATTATTCTGGGTTGAAAGGATTTTTGCGGGAGAAACTCCACTCAGGAAATGCCCAAATGAGGCTCCTTTCATGTCCCCAAGAGTGGGGACAGAGACAGGCGCTCAGTCTGTCATGTAGTACCTGGGTCTCCAACTGCTGACTTCGCCAGCCTTCTAGCTAGCAAGGCAAGCTTCTTAAAAGGTCACCCTTGTTTGAAAGCCAGTCGTATCTGGCTCTAGGGTTCGTTGCTCATCTCCATTTATATCCAAAGAGGCAGTGCTGTCTATGTCTGCAGACATTTCCATGGTCATGTGGCAGCCATGATTAGACACTGGAGTGCACAGAACACTGTTACTTTCCCCACTGAAGCGGTACCTATTTATCTACGTGCAATTCCTTGCTTTCGAGCTGCTAGGTTGGCAGGAGCTGGGACAGAGACAAGAACTCATTCTGTCATGCAGCACTCGGGTCTCAGACTGCTGACCTGTTGACTTTCCAATGATCAAGTTCAGCGTCTTCACCAGTAAGCCACCGCAGTCCCCTAAAACGAAATTATAGTGACCCTAATAGGGCTTTCCAAAGATATTGAGACAGTTAAGGAGTAGTTTTGCCCATTCCACTCCCCTAGTAGGTTTCCATGGCTGAATAGGGAATCAAACCACGTCCTCCTGGGTCCTCGTCTGTCACTACACCACACTGTACCTCCCAGGATTATATTAGGATGGAGTCATGGCAATTGTATACATCCCAGATTTATATAGGGTAGAGTCATGGCAATTGAACTGGTATAAACTCTTATAACGGGATAATATAAATACACTCTCAGGTTTCTGCTTCGTCTCATTCATCACTCACCTACAGTACCCAGTTGCCTGTTTCGTGGTCTCTAGTCCCCCTGACTTTTCTGAAACCCGCCTGCACTTCTGGTAATTCTCTCTCCACATGCTGTTGCAGTCTATCCTGTATTATCTTGAGCATCACCTTGCTAGAGTGAGGGATGAGCGCAATTGTTGGATAATTTGAACATTCTTTGGCATTACCCTTTTTGGGTAGTGGGACATATATAGATCTTTTCCAATACTGTGGCCATTGTTGTGTTTTCCAAATCTGCTGGCATATAGAATGCAATAATTTGATTCCATCATCTTGTAGGGCTTTTAAAAGTTCAACTTGGATACCATCAACTCCACTGGCTTTGTTGTTTGCAGTGTTTTTAGGGCCTTTCTGACTTCACTCTCTAGAATGTCTGGCTCATGTTCCATGTTCTCATCATTGTGATTATCAGGGGTGTTGAGATCCTTTCTGTAGAATTCCTCTGTGTACTCTTTCCATCTTTTCGTAATCTCTTCTGCATCTGCTAACTCCTTGCCATCTTTGTCCTTTATCATGGTCATTTTTGCTTTAAATGTTCCCTTGAGTTCCCCAATTTTTTTTGAAAAGATCTCTAGTCCTACCCCTGATATTGTTTTCCTCTATTTCTTTGCACTGTTCGTTCAGGAAGGTTTCCTTATCTTTCCTAGCTTTTCTTTGAAATTCTGTATTCAAGTGACTGTATTTTTTTCCTTTCTCCTTGGCATTTTGCATTGCTTCTGTCCTCTGCTATTTTGAGAGCCTCATCGGACAACCACTTAGCTTTCTTACGCTTCTTTTCTTTTGGTATGGTTTTTCTTGCTGCCTCCTGTATGATGTCCCGCATCTTTGTCTATAATTCTTCTGGCACTCTGTCTATCTGGTCCAAGCCATTAAATCTGTTCCACACCTCCACTGTGTATTCCCAAGGAATGTTGTCTAGGTCATATCTGTCTGACCTAATGGTTTTTCCTATTTTCTTTAGTCTAAACCTGTTTTATCTTACAGTGGATGAAATTCAGCAGTAAGGTACAACTAGAGAAGGCCCACTGAATCAATGAAGATTTGAAAGTCAACTCCTGTATAACTTGTGTTGATGCAACTGCTCTGCTCTAGTTCTAATTTACTCCTGGATTTAAGCCACAGTGTACTACAAACAGAAATGCCTGGTACTCAGTGGTGGGCAGCAACAGGTTTGCAGCCCCCAGGAGGGGGGAGCAAAAGTGGGTGGCCTCTGGGCAGGGGGGTGGTGAAATTGGGTGGCCTTCGGGCAGGGTTGGTAGTGAAATTGGGTGGCCACGCCCATCTCTCTGCCATGTCCCATCAGGTTTTGTCCCTGCACGTGGTCCAAGGTCTCGCTTGCTCAAAAGCCAGTCATATCTGACTCTAGGGTGCAGTGCTCATCTCCATTTACAGCCAAAGAGCCAGTGCTGCCTGTGCTTGCAGATGTATACATGGCCATATGGTATGCATGACTAGATCGCCCATGACGCGGGCTTCGCCTATGATGTAGGCTCCACCCATGACATAGGTTCCACCCACAACATAGGCTCCGCCCACGGTGTGATAGCGAATTTTTTTGCTGCCCACCACTGCTGGTACTTGATAAGCCCTACTCATCCACGTCCTCATCTTAGTTGCAAATGGTAACCTTAAAACAAGTGAGAAAGAAAGAAATGCAGTGCAAGCCCAAATAGCTGCTCTCCCTCCCCTCAGCCAAAGGGGGTGGCAGGCAATATGCATCAGGCAAAAAAAGGCAGGGAAGAGCAACAAACGGCACTGTCTGCACTAGCGAGAAAGATAGCAACAGTGAGGAATGGCATTCTGACATGAGAGAAGCTGATGCAGAGCTTCTGACAGATGGAGGCAAGGCTTCCAGTCGTCCAGGTCCTGCCCCTTTCAGATAACAGTGATTTTGATCTTCCCTTCAAAGTGAGCCTTTCTCCCCTCTTTATGCATTTTCTAAAAGTCACAGCTTTGCGTTCAAGATCCCTTTTGCCTTTCAAATTAGCTACTGTTCAGGAAGCAGAGCTGAAGATGCTTGGCCTATTTAGCCATATTAAAAAATATGTAACGCCACCTCCCAGAGAAACTGTACTGAGATCCGCCCACATAAAGTTGCCAGCAGAAAAGGAGATAACCCAGCCTTGCTCTGCTAAGTTTTCGCAAAGCAAAGGCGTCCATTTTAATTAAGAATTCTCACGGTGCTCTTTTCAGGGGCAGCAAAACTGCTTCTGGGTTTATCCCTTTTTAAATCATTTCAGACTGCTTCCATGAGAATTCTGGGAAAGCACAGGATGTCCTGTTGGTTGTAGAACTAGGTTCTTCTAAGAGTCTTAGTGTTGATTTTTATTTCTATTTTTTATGTTAAAAAATCAGACCATTAACAAAAATGTGTTTGGAAGTGTGAGGACAGTATATATGTCAGGTGTGTAAGGAGCTCAGTACCTGTGCAGTAGTGGGTGTAGAATATAGGTTCCTGGGATTCTCTGTTTTCACTGTTTTTTAAACAAGTTGCCAAACTTTGTGCTATGAAAATAGTCTCTGAAGAAGTGATGTGTTTCTTGAAAATTTCAGAAGCTGGGATAAGGTTTCCAGTGTTTCGATAGAAGCAGTGGTGGGCAGCAACAGGTTTGCACACACACACACCCGGGAAAGGGAGTAGCAAAATTGGGTGGCCTCTGGGCAGGTGAGTGGCAAAATTGGGTGGTCTTTGGGCAGGGGGGGTTAGAGAAATTGGGTGGCCATGCCCACCTCCCTGCCCTGCCCCATCAGGTTTTGTCCCTGCAAGTGGTTCAAGGTCTCCCTTGCTCAAAAGCCAGTCTTATCCTACTCTAGGGTGCAGTGCTCATCTCTATTTACAGCCTAAGAGCCAGTGCTGCCTGTGTTTGCAGATGTATACATGGCCATATGACAGGCAGGACTAGATCACCCACAATGTAGGCTCCACCCACAGTGAGGCAGCGAAAAATTTTGCTGCCCACCACTGGATAGAAGTCATAAGTTTGGCCCTTGTAAAATCAGTACATGTTTTGCAAAACAGTAAATATTGCAAAGCAAACTGTGAAAATGTGCATAATTTGTGCAGCCCATGCTTTTCTGCGTGCAGGATTCAGATTCGTCAGCGGGTAGAGTTTTATTGTTTTTCCAGCAGAGAATATACACTGCCCTACCTTGCCAGACCACAGTTGTTCTTTTACTTAGCTGATAGGGACTAGACTCACAAGATAATTCATCCCCCTCCTAGAGAATTTTTTCCTCTACATCCCTCCAAAGATTTCTGCTAGTCCAGGCTGTGTCTCAACCCCCAATACAAAGACTCAGAAGGAAATAAAGAGGATGGAGGAAGAAGGTAAACATTGTTAACACTCTTTCTTTCCAAAATGTCAGTCACCAAACCCCAATCTTAACAAAAGAAAACAGCAACATAACCTTTTAGATTAGAAGCTGCTGATTTCCACAGTGTTAATAGGGTTGCCATACGTCCCGGAACACCGGGATTGTCCCGGATTCAAGGTTGGAAATATTATCCCGGCTAGTTTTAAAAAATCATGTTAAAGTCCCAGATTTTTAAAAGTTACTGATTGTGAAAGTGTTTTATAACTTTCATTATATTATGTTTGGGTTTTTTTTAAGGCTATTTTGTAGATAACCCATTCATTTTTGTCAAGTATATTTCTGTCCCGGTTTTGTGGTAGAGAATTATGGCAACTCTAAATGTTAAGGTCAACTGAATAAGCTTTCTGTCCATGCATTACACTGTGCTTTACACCCAAATATGTGTGATCAAAAAATAAACACCAGGTAATGTTTTTCTCTTCAGGTGAAATACAAAACAAATGAATAGGATTTTTACATGCTAGGAATTACCCTCGTCCCTACAAATAAGGTATTCACAAATTCAAAAGAAGCCAAATCTCCTCCTTACAGAAGTACAATAAATCCCTGCAGGCTTAACTCAAGTATTTTCTTAGTTTTCTGTGGTTTTTCCACACCATTCTGGTATGCTAATAACACAAGGAAAACATGGAGGTGCACTTGATACTTTCACACAGACCAAGAAGGGGGGGGGACCTACACCATTTACAAAATGGAGCTCTTGCTAAAAGACTTATAGAAGTGTGCAGAACGAGGCTGCTTTGACTTCCAAGCATCCAGCCTCAAAATCTAACCCCACCCAGCCTATTTTGTTCCATAATGCAATGCAAATTGTTCATTTGACATTGGGTGGCCAGCCACATGGCATCTTCCACTCAAAATAACTACCTGATCTTTCAACTAAAACAGGAAGAATTTCATCCATATTATTTTGGTTTGCTTTTCATTCTGGTCACCCATTCCACTAATGGCCAACCAGTTGTTGGCTGTTAGGAATTACTTTCAGTTTTTGCTACAAATCCCTGTTCCAATTGTTGCTGCCTAATGGCATATTCCTTCTCAGGTCACCAAGTCTTCAGGAAGGACAAATGACAGAGGAGACTCCTTAGCAACTTGGGCTATGCAGAACAGTGCAGATATCTAGCAGTGCCATGGACATCAACTAGGCATCCTCTAGCTTCCCTTACTCACTGGGAGCAAGGATTATTTCAGGTTATTGTTAATAATGATGTTGTCATGTAGATCACAATAGGTAGTCATTTTCTTCCTCTTCCCAAAAGTGGAGAAGCTGTTCTTGGCCTCCTGATCTAAGAAGAGGGACCCATCCTTATTAGCAGGCATGGTTGGAGTCCCTGGAATATATACGTTGTGCTGGTAATCCAGAGGTGAAATGTGTTGTGAGTAGAGGGGAGCATACCGAGGGGTCCAGACGCTGTTGGAGACCCCAGTCGACTTCTGGAGCTCTGCAAAAACAAAAAATAGTATCTCATAATTAAACGAAAGCCTTGGTGGTAGCCTGCCTCATAAAGCATCACCCATGTTATGATACGCACTGACCTGGCAAATGATGCATCCCATTCCCTAGAGCAGCATTTCCCAACCTTTTGATTTGGGACTTCAATTCCCAGAAGCCTAAGTCAATTCCCCAAAGCACTGATCAGCCAATGTACTGACAGAGGCTTCTGGGAATTGAAGTCCACCAGTGTTCAACAGAACATCGTTTGGGAAACACTGCTCCAGAGCATAGTTCAACTTACATATAAAACATCTAAGACAGTGAAATAAAGATTTTGAGGGCTGTGGGATTGATTTATTAATTCTGTTACATTTACACACCACTCTTCCAGCATGGAGTTCAGATTATATCAATTTACCACACCAAACCACCATTTTATCTTAACACAAAAAAGAAATGCTATAAAGTGAATTAGGATGAGTGACTGGATTGTAGTGACCTACCGGTAGCAAGTTCCATGGCTGGAAGAGAACAGAATCTCTATCTCCCCAATTGATCCTAGTCCAATATTCTAGTTGGAGTGCCACACATCTTTTCTGTGGGATTTCTATGGCCAGCCTCTTTACAGGGTTGTCCTCGCCTTTATGAACCCACCCCCCTTCTCTGTGCATCTATCTCCCATAGTTTTCTTCCACCAAGACAATACAGTAAAACCTCGGATAACACTACAACTTGGTTCCACAAGTCTTGGTGTTATCTGATTTTTAGTGTTATCCGATGCATGTTAAAATCCTATGGGATGGATCGGATAACGTTAAAGCTCCATAGAGATACATTGTAACCACACAGGCTTTAGCAGTTGTTGTACGATCCATCTCATAGGACCTTAACGTTATTCGATGCAATTCTCCCCCCCAGATTACTTAACGTTATGTGATTTTAGCATTATCCAAGGTAAACATTATCCAAGGTATTACTGTATTATAAATAGAGATGTATCCAGAGTTGGGACACCAGAGAATGCCGAAGGAGAGGTGCCTTTGGCTGATATATATCATCAGCTCATACTTTAAAAGGACTTTAAAGATCTGAACTCACGCACCAGAGACTGGAGTGACCAAAGTGCGCAATCTATCATGTTCTTTCTGGGCCCCTCGACGAACACCCCCTACATCTTCTAGGCTCTGTGAACTAAAGGGAGGGGCAAAAAAAACCAAAGATATACAAAATTAGGGCAAGTATTCCTAAAAGGTTCAGTGGCAACAGTTCTAAGATTGAATGATCCTAAATGGCCCATTACCTCTTCAGTGTTGATTGCTTAGATGGTAACCAGTCTGTATTGGCTTGTTTCACCTGCAAATAAAAGAAAACAGAATTTGTAATATAATATCCCTTTTCAGTTACACTGGACTGCAGGTCAAGGCTTGTTCAGACAGCTTTTGGGTTTCCCTACAGGCTGTTTGCTCTTGTGGCAACAACAAGTGGTAACACTGTACAGCAGGATTATTATTATTATTATTATTATTATTATTATTATTATTATTATTATTATTATTATTATTATTATTATTATTATTATTATTATTATTATTATTATTATTATTATTATTATTATTATTATTATTATAGTCCTTCTGTGGTCTCTCATATACTGCTCCCAGCAAACAGAGAGGGTGCCAAAAATATACATATAATAATTGAAACAGCACGCATAGTGATACAAGTTGATACTTCAGTCAACATTGCTCAAGCAGTGGTTTGCCATAATCAGAAGTGTCTGGACGTTGATGGCAACCAGTTCAATCACCTCTTGTATTTGCAGAAGTCGAACATGACTTGCATTCATCTCTTGTTGTCAGTATATATTGAGTACGTGTTGCAATTTTAATCATTTTTCCCTTTCTTAAAATGTGTACACATTTTTGACACCCTCTGTAGCTGAACTGTTTTCAGCGCTACAAACCCAACTGCTAGAATGGCAAATATACCATTGCCATTATCTACTTGGAGCCCCATCATTCTCTCTAAATCTGTAAGAGTGTTAAGACTTGTGAAAACAGAAGAGGAACAGCATGCAGTGCAGAGTAGGGTGCAGACTTTACAATGAATTTACTGTATATACTTGAGTAAAAGCCTAGTTTTTCAGTCCTAAAAATGAGGTCAAAAAAAGTGGACTTGGCTTATACTCGGGTCACTGAGTGCGATGGAAAAATGTGATGGCAGCTAATAGCCTTCACCACCCACTTCTCCCATCCTGTCATCAGTGCACCTGAATCAACATGGAGAAAACTCCTTTCTGCTGCATCTTATTTTCATGTACCCTATTTGATTATTGAAATTCACTAAGCAGCTGCTGCACTTCCCACCCTTGGCTTATATTTGGGTCAATCTATTTTCCTGATTTGTCAGGTCAAAATTAGGTACCTCGGCTTATATTCGGGTCAGCATATACTTGAGTATATACAGTACTATGCTATTGCAGTTCAGTAGCATCAGCATTAGTGATAGTCATGGTTTTGGTAGCTGTGGACCTGCAGAGATGGAGACAAGACTATTTGAACAAATATGATTGGAGTGGCTTTTGTTTTGTTCTGTTTTTGATAACTTAATTTTTTTCTTAGTTGTAGGCAATGTCATGTGAGATGGAGAAGAGTTTGGGTGCTTCTTCTTCTTTCCTGATCAAACCCCAGACTGCCAAAATTAAGCCACTTTTGTCACTTTCTCATTGTCCAAACCCAAGACCTCATTGGTGCACGTCTGGCACCAATTAGCAGGCCAGTAAAAGAGCCGGATTCTGTGTCTCTCCACATTAACAGTGTGTGTTGTTATCTGCCAGCAGCCCCCACTTGAGCATGTTGGTCTTGCATTTAGGGACTCCAAGCCTCAAACTATTCAGGGCCCTCCAAGTGACATAGGGGAGGTTGAGATCTTCAGCTATATCCTCCTTTAACGTTGTTTCTTGTCCAGTGAGCTCCTTCTTCCATCTTCTAATTTGGTTTTACTCTCGTGTGCCCTGAAGAATGTTTGTTCCTGCCATAAAGCTCTTCCTGGATCTGAGCCAGCAGACTTGAGACTCATAACCATTCAGAGGGTGTCAAGGATGTTTCTCTTGCTTAGTTCTCTCACCAGCCAGTGCTTCTTCTCTCCTGATCTTAGGTGGAGTGATACCAACAAGAAGGTGTAGAAAAGAGAGTGCTGAAGAATGGTAACTGACAAAACAGGAGCCTCAATCAGGAAACAGCAGAAAACCATATGGAATGACTTGCATTGGCAGGAAAATCTAGAGAGGTATAAAAGGGCAGCTAATATGGTGAAAAAACACCAGAAGTATAAAGTTTGCATGTGAAATTTTTAGAGATGATAATTAATGGTATAGTGATAAAGTTGGTCCATGAAATTGATTGTTTGGGAAGGTATTTGGGCACATGAATGCATACATTACATTTTTTCCCCTGCCTAAAAGGATTTTACCTTAATATTGCAGTTGCTAGAGTGAGGAAGCTGAAAAACATACTTAGTCAAAGGTATTCTTTACTTCTGCTATATCATTGATCAACAGTTGAACATTGGAGGCATGATATTAAATAGTTTCAATCTTTCCCTTGAATACTAGTCTCAGAAGGTAGCACTGGGGAGCTTGCATGTTGCAAGGTCCTATCTTGTTCCTCTTGCTTTTTAAGACTACACAAACCACTGGGGGGAAATCATCCAGAGGTATTGGCTGTTGTGACCTCAGTATGCACTCGGCACCCAGACTTAAGTTTCATTCACTGCTATTCATCTCACTGAGCCTGTGAAACTCTGACCCCCAACTCCCATCTGGAGGTGATTGGGAGTATGAACAACCTAAACAGCAGATCTCAACCTTTTCATGCCATGGGCCGGGCCACGCCCCTTCAGAGATGCTGCCATAAATCGCGACAGCCATGGACGCATTTACACTTGTCATAAGCGTTCCACTTCTGCGGATCATCAACTGGGGGGGGCGGATGATTTGCCATCATGGGCTGAATCGGGCCCATGGGCCATAGGTTGCAAACCCCTGACCTAAAGTTTAATCCAGATAAGATGAAGAACTATAGGCAAGGGAAACAACCACAAGGGAGAGAGGTTTACAGCTGCTCCTTGTCAAAACTGCACTTTCCCAAAGAACCATTGTTCAGGAGATGTCCTGGACTTTGGACTAAATGGGGCAGGCCCAATGGTGGCCGTTGACGCAATGGGCACACAGTTGGGTGGATTGAGAAGGATGGTGGAGGATGGGGTGCCTGGGGTGCAAGGGTCCCTGGGGTCACAAAGGGTCAGAATCAACTGTGCGACTGAACAACAATAAAATGAAGCTCTGCTACTGTAACCAACATCAGTGCAATCAACTTAACAGGAGTGAAGGAAGTTAGTTACATTGAACTGAGCCAGATTCAACAGCAGACATCCTCCTTCTTCACGTAAAAGAATTAAAAAGCGAGTCCTGACTTTTATACCAATGGCTGATAGGAACAGACATTTTCTGACTGTATGTTTTGTTTTGTTTTCTATATGTAATTTGTTTTCTCGTATTGAATACTTTTTGTATTGACTCCTGTAATGCTTTCTAGATGGGGCTTCCCCTGTCCCTGCTATGGAGACTTCAATGAGTCCAGAATGCAGCAGCCAGGCTGATTACGGGAGTGAGAAAATTTGATCATATCTCCCCAGCCTTGGTAGGCCAGCCCGTTCCTTTCCGTATCAGGTACAAGGTGTTAGTGCTAACTTTTAAGGCCCTAAGTAGTGTGGGACCTTCTTACCATGTGGAACGTCTTCCCCTCAGGACAGTAGCCCACATCACTCGCTTATCTCTGTCGGCACAGCTTCAGGTGCCAACCCTGAGATTGGCTAGGAAGGCCATGACTAAGAGAAGAGCCTTCTCGGTAGTGGCAACAATGCTGTGGAAAGCTATTCCAGCTGAGCTGCACCAGGCTCCATCCTTGCTCTCATTCAAAAAACAGCTGAAAACACTCCTCATTGAGGAGGCCTTTGGGAATAATCTGTCTACAACTGGCCATTAGAGATGCTAGCCTGCTTCTCTCTGTCCCAAATCGGTCACACTTTTAGGGTCCTTGTTTGGTGTATTTTCTGGCAATTTTAATGTTTTGTGACTGTTTTTACTGTGAGTTTTATTGTAACTTTTAATAATTTTTTATTGGTTTATTGTTGGTTTTATGATGTTAGCCACCCTGAATAGGAATGATTTTTCCCTAGAAGGGCAGGATGCAAGTGTAATAAATAAATAAATAAATAAACTATAACTGCTTGATTAGTGGAAGCTGCTACTAGTCTGATCATGTGAGGTTCATTTTGCTAGTGCATTTCCTCATGGACTGTGAAATGTGGTAATTTAGCAGCTCCAAGATGTTTCGGTCAAAGTTGCTTTATGAATTTCCTGTACCTTTTTACAAACGTAATACTGTACATACAAAACTTCTCTTTTTGTAGGTCTTGTCCTTACTGCCATGCTGCCAAACGTTAGCACTGCAGTAATGATAGCAAACAATAGCTCTAGTCCATTTTAAAATGACACTTGCATCACCTTGGCTAAAGTCAAATTTCAGCTTCATTGCTGTCACTGCAACACAAAAATTCAGCAAAGCAGCAAGAAATTCAGGGATGCCACAGTGATAGAAGAGTGCAGTGTATCCCCAACTTATTTTGAGGCATCCCTGACCAAACTGCCTGATTCTGTGATCTGGATCAGTGGTCTTCTTTATGAGCATTTGGGATAAGAGAACACAAAGGACAGGAACTTCTTCTTAGATCCACCCAGTCTTTGTACAACTGTTGAAATGTCAAATTCACCAGATCGATTATTACGAAAGGAAGGAAAGGAGGTAAGGGGGTAGAAGAGAATTGACTAGATATGGGGAAAGGTTGGGGGGGTTAAATAAAATAAGTTAATTGTGATTCAGATATGATTTTAAATTTGCTGTTTTAAAATTCTTATTGGCAGTGGTTTTAGTTAGAATACGACATTTATGCACAGAAACAAAAGTACAGGTACTAAGTTACTTTTAAGACTTACAAATTTATTTCACTGGGAGCTTTTATGGATTACTATCCACTTCTTCGCACACCATGTGGTCTCAGTGCATCTGTTAGACATTTTGATTCTAAAATCCACCTGGGTTTTGATGCACTTGCTCTGAAGCAAAGCCAGTCTTGTTAGAGCTAAACAGACTGACATTAAAAAGAGTCCATTGATATGCCAGAGAGGTAACTCTTGGGTAACACCCTCACACACTCTCTCCTCACTTCCTGTCTCAGTCTTTCATCTGGATGTGTGAACTGTCTCCACTGAAGAGTGATGTATCTGAGCTGAGGCTAAAACAATACAAACATTCTGCTTGTGGTGATTTGTCTATTATGATTTATTCACACAAACAAGTCATCACAGATCAGTGAGCTGATGCAGAAAAAAAAGCCAAGCTGTAAGTCCAGAAACAATCCACATCTTTAAGTATCTTGGGTGCTTTCACGGCATCCAGTTAAAACCTGAAGGCAGATTAACTTGAGTAGCTCTCTTCTATTGCCTTGATTCAGACGTGCAAGTAAATCACTTAATGTGTTTGATTACTGTACACTTCATGGCTATAGGGGAATATTTTGAAAGGGCTCCATTATCTGTTTATACTGCAGTTATCATTATGGTATCACCTCACGGCTCTGGACAGTTATACCAAAATTTCTAACTGCGCTTCCAAATTTTAGATTTATAAACTTTCCTCTAGGCATCACGGAGAGGAGGCAAGGCAGGTTGAGATTTAGTTGGGGCTTTGCCCCAGAGGATCAAAATTTAGAAGACACTGAAATCTAGAGGTGACTCTACTGGTGAGTAGAACACAAGTGTAACACCTATGAGCCCTATTTATAGCAAAACAAACATAAACCTTTTTTCTTTAAAGGGCACCGCAGCCTCTTCCTTTTTCAAAGAGGGGATTGCATCCATGCCTCAAGAGGGAGGGGTCTGTGCGATGCTTTCTGAGGGGTGCCAAAATGGCTTGAAGGCAGAATTCAAAAAGATCTTGATAGGCAGAATGAAATTTAACTGGGAGAAGTGCAAAGTTTTACACCTAGGGAACAAAAACCAGATGCACAGTTACAAGATGTAGGGTACTTGATTCAGTAATACTACAGACAAGAATGATCTTTGAATTGTTGTAGATCACAAGCTAAATGTGCAAAAAAAAAAAAAGACTAACAATGTTTTAGGTTGCATTAACAGAGATATAGTCTCCAAAACCTGTGAGGTACTACCATAGTCCTCCTCTATTCAGCACTAGTTAGACCACATCTAGAGTGCTATGTCCAATTCAGAGGACTGCACTTTAAGAAAGATGCAAACAAATTAGAGCAGATACAGAGAAGAACAACAAGGTTGATCAGAGGAATGAAAGCCAAGCCACAGAAGGAAAGACTGAAGGAACTGGGCATGTTGAGAAAAGGAGACTGAAAGGGGATATGATAGCACTCTTCAAGTATATGAAAGATAATCATAAAGAGGAAGGGAAGGATCTGTTTTCAGTCATCCCAGAGTGCAGGATGTCTGATTTGTTGTTGTTGTTGTTGTTCAGTCGCACAGTTGATACCGACCCTTTGCAACCCCATGGACAATTGCCCTCCAGGCACCCCTGTCCTCCACCATCCTCCTCAACCCGCTCAGTTCTGTGCCCATTGCGTCTACAATACCATCTAGCCATCTCATTTTTGGCCACTCCCTTCTTCTTTTGCCCTCCACCTTTCCCAGCATCAAGGCTTTCTCAAATAAACCCTCTCTTCTCATTTGATGTCCAAAGTACTTCAGCTTTGTCTTTACTATTTGACCTTCTAAGGAGTAGTCAGGGTTGATTTCTTCTAAGATTGACCTATTTGTTCTCCTGGCTGTCCAAGGGACTCTCAAAACTGTCCTCTAACACCACATTTCAAAGGCGTCTATTCAGTGGTGGGTTGTCAAAATCGCTGCTACCCCACCGTGACATTATGGACGTCACGGGCATAGCCGACATCATGACATCATGATGTCATGATGTCATGATGTCATGGGCAGAGCAAAAAAAATTAAAAAATGAAAAATGTCTGTGCATGTGTCAAACCTCCATTTGACACATGTGCAGTTCTTTTTTAGTGCACATGCGTCAAACCTCTATTTGACACATGCACACTAAAAAAATAGAACTGCGCATGTGTCAAATGGAGGTTTGATGCATGCGCAGTTCCGGGCAGCCATTTTGGCTGTCCTGAAAAACATTTTTGGAGGGGGCCGGAGAAGTGACTGAACCAGTCGCCCGGGGTTTTACCACCACCCTAGCGACCCCTCCTGATGTGGTGCTACCAATTCGGGCAAACCAGTCCAAACCGGTAACATCCCATCACTGCGTCTATTCAACTGCACTCAGCTTTCCTAGTGGTCCAGCTTTCACAACCATACATTACAACAGGGAATACCATTGCTTGGACTAGGCGAATTTTTGTTTTCAAGGTGATATCTCTATTTTTAACTATGTTCCCCAAGTTTCTCATAGCTTGTCTTCCAAGAATCAGTTGCTTTCTTATTTTACAGCTGCAATCTCCATCTACAGTGATCTTGGCTCATAAGAAAGTAAAATCTGACACTGCTTCTACTTCTTCCCCATCTATTTTCCAGGGACTAATAGGTCCTGTTGCCATGATCTTTGTTTTCTTGATGTTGAGTCTCAAGCCAGCTTTTGCACTCTCTTCTTTCAACCTAAGCAGCATCTTCTTTAGGTCTTCCTCGCTTTCTGCCATTAGGGTGGTATCATCTGCATATCTCAAATTGTTGATGTTTCGCCCAGCAATTTTAATTCCAAATTGTGATTCCTCTGTCCGTGCACTGTGCTCTGTGTATAAATTGAATAAGCAGGGTGATAAGCCTTGTCTTACTCCTATTCCTATTCCAAACCACTCCGTCATCCCGTATTCTGTCCTAACTGTTGCCTCTCTCTTGAATTACTTGCCACATTTTGTTGTGATCCACACAGTCAAAGACCTGTGTCAATGAAACAGAAGTAGACTTGTTTCTGATATTCCTTTGTTTTCTTCATGATCCAACATATGTTGGCAATGTGGTCTCTAGTTCCCCTCCCTCTTCAGAAATCAGCCTACACTTCTGGTAATTCTCTCTCCATGTACTGCTGCAGTCTATCCTGTATTATCTTGAGCATAACCTTGCTAACATGTGGGATGAGTGCAATTGTTCGATAATTTGAACATTCTTTGGCATTACCCTTTTTAGGGATCGGAACATATACCGATCTTTTCCAATCCTGTGGCCACTGTTTTGTTTTCCAAATCTGCTGGCATATAGAATGCAATAATATGATTCCATCATCTTTTAGGGCTTTGAAAAATTCAGCTGGAATACCATCATCTCCACTAGCTTTGTTGTTTGCAGTGCTGTTTAGGGCCTTTCTGAATTCACTCTCTAGGAGGTCTGGCTCAAGCTCAGTGTTCTCATCATTGAGATTATCAGGGGTGGTGAGGTCCTTTTTGTATAATTCCTCTGTGTACTCTTGCCATCTTTTCTTTATCTGTTCTGTCTGATAACAGGGTTTTTTTTTTGTTATTGTTCAGTTGCACAGTCGATTCCGACCCCATGGACCACTGTCCTCCAGGCACTTCTGTCCTCCACCATCCTCCTCAACTCACTCAGCTTTGTGCCCATTGTGTCTACAATACCATCTAGCCATCTCATTTTTGGCCACCCCCTTCTTCTTTTGCTCTCCACCTTTCCCAGCATCAAGGCTTTCTCAAGCGAATCCTCTCTTCTCATTTGATGTCCAAAGTACTTTAGCTTCATCTTTACTATTTGACCTTCTAAGGAGCAGTCAGGGTTAATTTCTTCTAAGATTGACCTATTTGTTCTCCTCGCTGTCCAGGGGACTCTCAAAACTCTCTTCCAACACCACATCTCAAAGCCATCTATTCTTCTGCGCTCAGCTTTCCTAATGGTCCAGCTCTCACAACCATACATTGCCACTGGGAATACCATTGCTTTGACTAGACGAATTTTTGTTTGCAATGTAATGTCTCTACTTTTCACTATGTTCCCCAGGTTTCTCATCTCTTGCCTCCCAAGAATCAGTCACCTTTTTATTTCATGGCTGCAATCACCATCTGCAGTGAGCTTTGATCCTAGGAAAGTAAGATCTGTCACTGCTTCTACTTCTTCCCCATCTATTTTCCAGGGACTGATAGGGCCTGTACCATGATTTTAGTTTTCTTTATATTGAGCTTTTGCACTTTCTTCTTTCAACCTAATCAGGAGCTTTTTTAAGTCTTCCTCACTTTCTGCCATTAGGCTGGTATCATCTGCATATCTCAAATTGTGAAGGAAAAAAGATATAGGCTAAATATTAGGGAAATCTTCTTGACGGTTAGAGCAGTATGACAGTGGAACCAACTGCCTCGAGAGGTGGTAAGCGCTCCAACACTGGATGCATTCGAGAGAGAATTGGACATCCCATCTGTCAGATCTGTTTCATTTTGGATTCCTCCCTTGAGCAGGGGGTTGGTCTTTATGGCCTAAAAGACCCCTTCCAACTCAGTCATTCTATAGTGTTTCTGCTGCTGGGACTTGAACTTGCCAGGGAATGCCTGACCCGGCCTAGGGAGCCTGTAAACACCTTGCCAGGCACCGAGCACTGCCCAGGGTCCTCTCCTCATCCTCCTGCTTCACAGGGCTGTGGAGGAGGAGGGGATTTGCAGAGTGTAAAGGTCTCAGGGGGGGGAAACCTTCCCGGTGCTCTTTTCAAAGGTACCCTTCATTGCTATTCCATTTGGTCCACAGAGCTGCGCGTTGGCTTTTGCAGAGTGGCTTCTTTCTTTCTTTCTTTCTGATTTTTTCCTTTTAAAATCTGGGTGTCAGGCTCACTGGGTTGTGAAATGGAAGTGCCATTTGCTTCAGCTTACTTTGAAAATCCCCAATTATTGGCCTATTGTTCTGCGCTTTGACTTCATAGGCAGGCCTCCTTAGCATGGGGGTCACGTACAGGGAGGAGGTGGCAGCCTGGTTCAAGCTCTCCCTCAGCTGAGGTGGTGGCGGCAGCCTTGGGAGAGTTACCCCTCATGGCCAAAGATTTGTCCTTGCCCTATTGAGGTGAGAGGAGTCCAGACCAGGCTCAGGTGGGCGAAGGACAGAATAGGGAGGGAAGTGCACAGAAATAAGATGAAGGAGTACTGCTTGGCCCTTACTGGTGAGGGATGCCAGGCCCAGGCCCAGACATTTTGCCACCTGAGGCAAAATAGCAAATAACTCTCAACCACCCAAGTCGATCAAGTCTGTTTGGCACCTGAACTAGGAAACGTTTCAAGCATTTTCCTCTGCTCTAGCAGCACTGAAATATGGCTCAGTAATGCCACTATCATGTTGCCAGATGAACTAGAGTAAACCTACAGGTGCAAAGTGATTTGCTTATTTGTTGATACACCATGCTGCATTAGACAGAACTGGGCTACTTTTAGTTAGACCTGGTACTGTATTGCTATTAGGATGTCAGCTAAAATAAAATCATTTCATTCAAAACAAAATCATCTCTGGTTTATGAAAGTAAGATGTTGTGCTTCTGTATCCATGATTCTAAAGGCCCAATATTGCAGCACGATATCGAGCCTGAATTGCCAGGAGGGAAAAGGATGCCAAGCTTTACATAGCAAAGGCCAGCCTGAATGATGACAACACCAATGGCAGCAGTCAAAATGGTCTACAGAATACCTTCTTGTGCTCATTACCATTCATGATGGTTGAAAAACAGTATGATAATTGCTTTGTGTAAGTGAGGAGTGGTTACTATTTTCAATACAAATACATCCACATTAAGACATTTCCTGACATTTTGAATTGTGCATACAGAAACACAATATCCCATATTCATAGTATTCATTCCAGTAAAAAAATTCCCTCAACTAGAATTAACCAGTACTATAAGATCCCAGAAGAGGACTACATGATCCGTATTATGGTTGCTGGGAGAGGACAGAAGTAAGGGAATCTGGGATATGGCTGTAGTTTCCTTGTGCCTAAATATTTTGAAGGGTTGTTTGGGGCTTAATGAAATGGTGAAACAGAGCTGTGAGTACATGCAACCCATACGACAGAGAAAGAGGCACATCCTTTAAATTCTCAGGTAAAGTAATGTTGCAATGTCTGTTCCACAGAATGCAGCCTAAAAAGCTATGTTCCCTTTTCCAAACCCTTTCCTTGAGTTAGACAACCTGAAAAAGAAAAGCTTAAATTAAAAGCTCTATGAACACGTTGTGTGCATATTTTCCAAAATATGTCCTCTTGACTTTTGATTTTTTTAAAAAAAGAGTGGAAGATTAAGAGTTAGCAAAAATGAGCACAGAAGACTAAAGTCAAAATTATCCATGCTATATAAAAGAAAGACAGAGAAGAAAGATGGGGGAGGGAGGTCCCAAATCATTTGAATTAGAGTGTTGGAAGAAAGCCTTACATATACCATAGACAGCCACAAAGGCAGAAGAATGAGTACACAGTCAAGTCAAGCCTGAACTCTCACTAGAGCAAAAATGAATAAATTGGGGCTATGCTTCCATGCACATATAATGAAAATACAGAACTACTCAGAAGAGACAATATTACTGGGGAAAGAAAGGCAGTCAAAAAAGAAGAAAACCTAACATAAGATTGACTCAACCAAGAAAGTCACAGCTGTTAGTTTGCAAGATTTGGATAGAACTTACTGGAAAAGCCAATATTGCTGCTGCTGCTTCTGTGTCTAGGTCAGACATGAAACTGCCAAAATGAAGGCACCTTTTGGTGAGTTCATTCTACAGTTCCTTTCACCTGACCTAGTGTGAGAAAGATTAGCCGGCAACAAAAGGTTGCTGTTACGAAGGCATGCCTGATTGTGGTTTTAAAAAACCACAATCTTCAAGGAGGCTCTTTCTGTGTAGCCCATCAATATTGCTAAATAGGAGGCTGCAGGGAGGAGAAGAACAACCTAACATGAGCTTCTGTTGATTTGCAAGATCTGAGCAGAGTTGTTAATTATAGGACATTTTAGTGGTCATTAACTCAGATATTCATCACACATCAGAAGTGCCTTGATGGCATGTAGCATCTTTGGCTGGTTTTTCCTTAATTACCAAACAATTTTATCTTGACAAGATTAGTGGAATAGACACCAAAGCTCTGCTAACATCAAAAAAGAGCATCCCCAGCCACAAAGCACAAAAGCGAATTTCACAATTTATACAAGTGAGCTTCTGAATAGTTGTTCTCCATACAGTACTTTTAAAAATATATTTTATAATATTTTTACAGCCATTAACAAAATCCCTTTTTAATGCAAGTTTGGCTAGGAAGGAGTTTAAAAGTTCTTCCTCCTGAGTGTCTGCTAGTTATTTGACTAGCAGGAGCCAAAATTTAGATTGCCCCAGCAACAATGTATCTGTACTTTGGAAGGTTCATGCTAGTAAGCATGCTCAATGCATTTTATAACAATCACTGCTTTAATCTTTTGTGAGGACTTTTTAAAGGATCAATATTTCAGTCCCTGCCACTGGAATGCCTTCTAAATAATTGTTTTTCAAAAAGCAGGTGGGAACAACCATTCTCCTAGGAAAGTAAGATGGGGGGGGATCCCACTTTGTATGAGCTATTTTAATTCTCAGGACATAAAAGGTCACTTGTTTCTGTATGGGGGTAAAACAGTATTATTTTATTTTTAAATCAAAACTCAAAAGCCCTTCCCCCAAACTTCCCTAGATTTGGTACAGAGAAAGAGCAGCTGTCTGCTTTTTTATTTTTTTTGTTCAGTCGCACAGTCGATTCCAACCCTTTATGACCCTATGGGCCGTTGCCCACCAGGCACTTCTGTCCTCCACCATCCTCCTCAACCTGCCTAGCTCTGTGCCCACTGCACCCACTATACCATCTAACCATCTCATTTTTGGCCACCCTCTCCTCTACTTTTGCCCGCCACCTTTTCCAGCATCAAGGCTTTCTCAAGTGAATCCTCTCTTCTCATCTGATGTCCAAAGTACTTTAGCTTCATCTTTAATATTTGACCTTCTAATTAGCAGTCAGGGTTGATTTATTCTAGAATCGACCTATTTGTTCTCCTCGCTGTCTAGGGGACTCTCAAAACTCTCCTCCAACACCACATCTCAAATGCATCTATTCTTCTGCACTCAGCTTTCCTTATGGTCCAGCTCTCACAACCATACATTGCCACCGGAAATGTCTGCTACATCTGTGCCTATTTCAAAGTTTCATTTTTTTGTTTTTGTTTGGGATGCCTTCATTTTTAGTATTGCTTTGTAGAACATTTATTTTGCTCTGCTGTGCGATAACATAGCTGCAATATCATCTAGTAAACAAATCACTAGTTGTCTGGGGCAGCTTCCTAGCTCTGCCTAATGACTCTGACTCTGACTTATCGAGGACTCATAGCTCCCTTGTGTATGCAAGGTAGGGGCAAGGCCCTTTTCTCCTGGGAGCCTTTCTCAGAGAGCCAGAGTGTGGGAGACAAGGCATCTCCAAGCAACCTGAGTTTGGCAGTCTGACTTCTACAACAAGGATTCTCAATCTGAGGCCCGTGGGCCAGATGTAGTCCACGGCACCATTTCATGTGCCTCCAACTGCCTCCACCACACCAGGAAGTGCCATGTTGTGGAGAAAGGGCAAAATGGCCATCCGACCCCTGAAGCTGTCTGAGGTAGCATGACCCGGCCCCCGGCTTTAAAAGGTTACGAACTCCTGTTCTACAAAGAGTGAAACCGAAGACAAACCTGGGCAGAGAGAAACCCAAGGCCGCTTTCTGAGAATCCCCACCATACCAAGGTATGTCTTCCCCTCCTTTTTCTCTAAAAGCCTGTCTTTATCTCGGGAAGATTAACACAAGGCTTCCTCCTCCACATCGATCCCAAGAGACACAACCAACACTGTTACATTCTGGCTCTCTTCCTGTGAGCTCATCGCTTGTTTTGTCTCCTGCTCAGAACCGTAAGAGGTGAGATTTATTTTATTGCCCCTTTCCCACCTCCCCACTGCCCTGGTTAGTGAGGCAGCTTATTCTAGCTCAGGGGTGCCCAAACTTTTCAGGCCACAGGCTGGTCACATGGTTCAGGGAGCCAGTAACTACAGACTGGGGGCCAGATCCAGCCCCCAACAACAATTCATCCGGCCTGCAAAGCCCTCATCGCTCCTCTAAGCGGAAGTAAAACATGCCTATGTGGGCACATTCTACTTCCGCTTCCAGAAGTGATGGGGACTTTGTGGGCCAGATGATTTGGTGTTGGGGGCCAGATCTGGCCCCCATTCCATAGTTTGCACAACCCTCCCTTTTCTAGCTGGCTGGCTGCTCTCTCCTCGGTCTGCCCGAAGCAGAGAGGTGTGGAAATCAGCGCGGTCTATCAAGTCACTAGAGGGAGTCTGTAACTGACTAGGGGGAAATCGCATTAACATTTTAGACAACTGTGTCCAACGATCCAAGAGAAAATGTAAAAAGAAGACCTGTCTACAGAATGTCTTGTGCTCGTTTTAAAAAGGGCTGTGTGGTTAAAAGTGGGTGGGTTGGGGTTTTTTTAATGTTTGTAAGTGGATTATACTTTTCATCCTCATCCATTCCGGGTAATCGCGTTATTGAAAGGGTATTTCATCGGGAAAATTAGACGTTATTCGTTTATACACTTAACAAATGTTGACGTTAAAAAAAAATCTTTCAATCTGTCATATTTTCCTTCTTGCCCCCCCAGAGCAGCTAATCTACTCTATTCTTTTTTACACCCTTTCCACTGATCAGCTCTTCGAAATGACAACACGCTTCTCTCTCCCACAAAGCATCTCCCTCTCCCCTTTATTCTGCATTGACAGTAGTTCAGCACACATTTCAGTCCCATGCCAGGAAAAGTGAGAGGGGGGTGTTTCTCAGTAAACGGGAGAATTATGGCAAGAGGTAGAAGATGTGTCTCCAAAGGAACTCGGTGCAGGACCAGGTAGAGTTGGACAGCCTTCCTTCCTCTTAAGCAGGGGTGCCCAAACTACAGCCCATGGGCCAGCTCCAGACCCCAATGCCAATTCATCAGGCCTGCGATGCTCTCGTCACTCCCAGAAGTGGAAGTAAAACATGCCCATATAGGCGTGTTTTACTTCCACTTCTGGAAGTGACGAGGGCATTGCAATCTGGGTGAATTGGCATTGGGGCCTGGATATGGCCCACAGGCCATAGTTTGGGCACCCTTGAACCACGTGACCAGCCCATGGGCCAAAAAGATTGGGCACCCTTGCTCTTAAGCAACAGCAGGGCTCCACCCCAACCCCTTCCTGAGACACCAGATTGAAAGGATGGGCCTTGATGCACCTTGCCTTGGGAGTTCTCTAGTGCAAGCTCATAGAAATGAGAGGGGCCAGCCAATGTAAGGTTGCCCTTGCTCAAAGCCAATCGTATCCGACTCTAGGGCTTGGTGCTAATCTCCATTTATAGCCAAAGAGCCAGCACTGTCTGCATCTGCAGACATTTCTGTGGTCATGTGGCAGGCATGACTAGACACCGGAATGTACCAAACGCTGTTTACCTTCCCGCCGAAGAGGTCCCTATTTATCTACTTGCAATTTCTTGCTTTCGAACAGCTAGATTGGCAGGAGCTGGGACAGAGACCGGAGCGCACTCCATCATGAAGTACTCGGGTCAGCTGACCTGCCGACCTTCCAGTCGTCCAGTTGAGTGTCTTAACCACTAAGCCATCCCAGCAATGTACTCCAAGGTAGACTATAAGGACAATTCTCCTGGCTTGCTCTCCTGGCAAGAACAGCACCCAGAAAGGACTCTTAGACTCATAGAATCATTGAGTTGGAAAGGGCATTTTTGGCCATCGAGTGAATCCAGATCTGACAGATGGCCATCCAATCTTCACTTGAATGGAGGTGCCAACTATGTATGTAGGGCAGCCACCGGCCCAGTGCCCTTGCTTCGGTCTGTCTGATGAGCTTGCCCTGATGTGCATGATACACACCATGCCCCCATGCTCACACCCTCCCCTTCTCCCACAAATAGGGCTGTCTTCGCTGGGCCCAGGGGGGCAAAAACGGCCAAGAGATCCCATCCAGGGCCATAGCCAGGATTCTAGATGAGCAACAATGGATGGGCAACAATGATAGATAGATTTTTGTTGTTCAGTTGCACAGTCGATTCCAACCCTCTGCGACCCCATGGACCACTGTCCGCCAGGCACTCCTGTCATCAACTTGCTCAGCTCTGTGCCCACTGTCTCCACAATACCATCTAGCCATCTCATCTTGGGCCGTCCCCTTCTTCTTTTGCCCTCCACCTTTCCCAGCATCAAAGCCTTCTCAAGTGAATCCTCTCTTCTCATTTGATGTCCAAAGTACCTTAGCTTCATCTTTACTATTTGCCCTTCTAAGGAGCAGTCAGGGTTGATTTCTTCTAAGATTGACCTATTTGTTCTCCTCGCTGTCCAGGGGACTCTCAAAACTCTCCTCCAACACCACATCTCAAAGGCATCTATTCTTCTGCACTCAGCTTTCCTAATGGTCCAGCTCTCACAACCATAGACAGGCAGGCAGGCAGGCAGGCAGGCAGGCAGGCAGGCAGGCAGGCAGACAGACAGACAGACAGATAGATAGATAGATAGATAGATAGATAGATAGATAGATAGATAGATAGATAGATAGATAGATAGATAGAGGGACGGACGGACGGACGGACGGACGGACGGACGGATAGACTGGAGAGAGAGAGATGTCATATATATAAGCAGCTGGCCATCGTCTTGCATATATGCCCTGCAGGAAGTCACGAGCCCATCCCGCGTGTTTGCCGTGGGGGTGGGTGGCAGACATTCCCCCCCCCCCCAACCGCGAGAGGAGGGGCCGAAGCAGGCAGGGAGCGAGAAGAGCCGCGGCAGCGGCGCCGTCAGGCAAGCGGAGCTGTCATCCTTTCCGACAGGACCGGTCCCGGCTTCGCGGCGCGCTCCTCGCTCCTGCCTTAATGGGCGCTCGAGTCTCGCTTCTGAGCGCTCGCCGCGCGTCCCGCTCATTTAAAATGAGCCTGACGTTTTCAAAATAATTAACTAAAACGCCAAGAAGCCTGGTGGAGGCTTTATACTCCCCCTTGTCTTTTTTGCTGTCTGATGGTTACTCATGTCGACGCCGCCGCTTGATCAAAGAGCCGGGTAATTATATTTAAAAAGTTGTTTGGGGGGGAATGAAAAGATTTCGTCCTGCTCGGATCCAGCCTCTTGTCGTTTGGGTGAGTGTGTTTTTCCCTGATAGGCGTGGGTGGGAGGGAGTTCTTTCGTCTTTTTCCCAGAGACTTACCCAACAGTGGCTCAAGTGGCTAAGACGCTGACTGGAAGGCCAGCAGTTCGATTCCCGAGTACTGCAGGACGGAATGAGCTCCCGTCTCTGTCCCAGCTCCTGCCAACCTAGCAGTTCGAAAGCAAGAAATTGCAAGTAGATAAATAGGGACCACTTCGGTGGGAAGGTAAAAAGCGTTCCATGCTCTCCGGTGTCTAGTCATGCCTGCCACATGACCACGGAAACGTCTGCAGAAGCAGACAGCGCTGGCTCTTCGGCTTTGAAACAGAGATGAGCACTGACCCCTAGAGTCGGATACGACTGGCTTTCGAGCAAGGGAAACCTTTACCCACCACTTTCTCTGGGGCAGCATCCACCTTTCCCCTCGCCCCCAGCCCATCACCGGAGCCATTAGTACAAGGAACAACATCACCAGGAAACTCACAAACTGTAAAAGGGGAACTCAACCATCCACACTGCGTACATCATCTTAGGCCCCGGGTGTCTCCCCCACAGAGAGTTTGCTGCACCACAATGGAGCACATCCACACACACAAGACAAGTTGACATCCTTGTTAATTAAGCCACTGGTATAGCAACAGGATGCTTCAAATCTACACCAGCTGAGAATAGAGAGAGAGAGCAGCAAACAGTGAGAGAACTAAGCAAGAGAATGACCCTCGACATCCTCTGAAACAGGGATTATCAACCTGCGGCCTGCAGGCCGGTTGTGGCCCATGGCACCATTCCATGTCCCACACACACACACACAGCCTCCACCACACCAGGAAGTGTCGTGTGGTGGAGGATGAGCAAAATGACCATCCAACCCCCGAAGCTGTCTGAGGAGTGTGTCCCATCCCCCAGCTTTAAAAGGTTGAGAACTCCTGCTCTGAAGGGATATGAGCCTCAAGTCTACAGGCTCAGATCCAGGAAGAGCTTTATGACAAGAACAAACATTCATAGAATCATAGAATCACTTTGTTCAAAGGGGCCTTTGAGGCCATTGAGTCCAGTCCCCTGCTCAATGGAGGTATCTGAATCAATACAGATATGACCGGTGGTTGTCCAATTATCTCTTGAATGCTTCCAACGTTGACATGCTCACCACCTCCCGTGGTTCCACTGTCATACTGCTCTAACTGTTAAGAAGGTATTTCCTCCCCCCCCCCCTAATATTTAGCCTATATCTGACTCCCTATAGTTTCAGCCGTCCTGGACTCTGGGATGGTGGAGAATAGATCCTGCCCTTCCTCTTTAGGGTTATCTTTCATGTATTTGAAGAGTGCTGAGATGGATAGATGGTATTGTGGAGACAATGGGCACAGAGCTCAGTGAGTTGAGGGGGATGGTGGAGAACAGGAGTGCCTGGCGGGCAATGGTCCATGGGGTCGCAGAGGGTCGGAATCGACTATGCAACTGAACAACAACAAATCCTAACCCCTCTAAGTCTCCTTTACTCAAGGCTAAACAGGCCCAGTTCTTTCAGTCTTTCCCATCCTCTGATCATCCTTGCTTCCCTTTTCTGTACCTGTTCTAATCTGAGGGTACCCAAGAGCAAAACCACAATAGGAGATGGAGGAAGGAACTCACTGGACAAGGAACATCATTAGAGGAGGATACAAATGAGGAGCTGGAGGACCCTGAATGGGTGAGGTCTCTAAATGCCAGACCAACATGCTCAAGTGGGGGCTGCTGGCAGACAACAACCCAATGTGTGAATGTGGAGAGATACAGAATCCGGCCCATTATTTACTGGCCTGCCAATGCCTGCTAGAAATATGCACCGATGAGGACTTGGGTTTGGGCATGAGAAAGTGAAGAGAGTGGCTTCATTTTGACAGTCCAGGGTTTGATCGGGAGGTGAAAGAAGAACCAGAGCCACCTGCCCGCCCGCCCTGCCCATCCCCTTACCTGGCTGGAGGACTGCAAAGAGTTTTTGTTCACCCGCGGAGGGGGAGTCTTCCCGGCCGTCGAGGGCCAATTCTCGGGGCCCTTCTCGTTGTTCCTGGGCTGGCCCGGGCTGTAGGGCTTCAGGAACATGAAGTCGCTCTTGGCCGACTCCGGAGTGAGACAGACTTTGTAGCAGTAGCCCGGAGGGGCGGCTGTAGTCCCGCCCTCCCCGCCGCCACAGCCGCCGGCGGGGGGCCCTTTGTGGCCCGAGGAGGGCTGGGCGTTGGCGTTGTTGGAGTTCTTGAAGTGGTCCGACGGGGGCCCCGAGCGCTCGCAGGCGCAGCAACAGGCGCCCGCCCCGACCCGGCAGGGCGGGAGGGCGCAGCCGTAGTCCTGCAGGGTGAGCCGGTCCTTGTGGCACTTGACGGCCGTGAGGATGAGGATGGCCACCAGGAAGGTGAAGGAGACCGAGCCCAGCGAGACGATCAGGTAGAGGGTGAGCGTGGAGGAGCCCTCGCCCTCGGCGCCCAGCGGGAAGTCGCTGAAGTCCGACAGCACCTCGGGCACGCTCTCCACCACCGACAGCAGCAGCGCCACCGAGGCCGAGAGCGGCGGCTGCCCGTTGTCGCGCACCTGCACCAGCAGGCGGTGCCGCGCGGCGTCCTTCTCCAGGAAGGCGCGGACGGTGCGGATCTCGCCCGTGTAGAGGGCCACGCTGAAGAGGCTGCCGTCGGTGGCCTGCACGATCTGGTAGGAGAGCCGCGAGTTCTGCCCGGCGTCCGCGTCCACCGCCGAGACTTTGCCCACCAGGTAGCCCGGGTCGGCCGAGCGGGGCACCACCTCCACCGCCAGCGAGCCGTTGCGCGGCACCGGCGCCACGACGACCGGCGCGTTGTCGTTCTGGTCCAGCACGAAGACGTGGACGGTGACGTTGCTGCCGAGCGGCGGGAAGCCGGCGTCCTGCGCCACCACCTGCACCTGGAAGTCGCGGATCTGCTCGTAGTCCAGCGAGCGCAGCGCGTACATGTGCCCGCTGTCGGAGTTGATGGAGACGTAGGTGGCCACCGGCATGCCCTGGATGCGGCCCTCGGCGATGGAGTAGGACAGGTAGGCGTTCTGCTGCCCGTCCGGGTCCACGGCACTGACCGAGCAGATGGAGGCCCCCGGCGCGTTGTTCTCCATCACGTAGACGCTGTAGGACGGCTGGAGGAAGCGCGGCGCGTTGTCGTTGATGTCCGAGACCTGGACGGTCAGGGTCTGGCGGGTGGTCAGGGCCGGCGAGCCGCGGTCCCGCGCCGTGAAGCTGAGGTTGTACTCGGCCACCGCCTCGCGGTCCAGGAGCTCCGTGGTCACCAGGGTGTAGTAGTTGTGGAAGGAGGACTGGAGCTGGAAGGGCACGTCGAGGGGGATCTCGCAGCTCACCTTCCCGTTGTCGCCCGAGTCCCGGTCCAGCACGCTGATCACGGCGATGACCGTGCCCGGCGGCGCGTCCTCCAGCACCGGCGTGGAGACCGAGGTGAGGGTCACCTCGGGGGCGTTGTCGTTGACGTCCAGGAGGTGGACCAGGACGCGGCAGTGGACGGCCACGGCGGAGGGCCCGCGGTCCTTGGCCTGCACGTAGAGCTCGTGGAGGCTGGCCCGCTCGTAGTCCAGCTGGCCCTTGAGGCGCACCTGCCCGCTGCGCGGCTCCACGCTGAAGAGCTCCCGCACCCGCGGCGGCGCGTGCCCGCTGAAGGAGTACTCGACCTCCCCGTTGGCGCCCTCGTCCAGGTCGGTGGCGTTGAGGCGGACGACGAGGGTGCCCTGGGGCGCGTCCTCCGGGAGGGTCACGCTGTAGGAGGCCTGGTCGAAGACGGGCACGTTGTCGTTGGCGTCCAGGACCGTGACCACCACCCTGGCCGTGCCCGAGCGCTCGGGGAGGCCGCCGTCCAGAGCCGTCAGCAGGACGCGGTGGCTGCGCTGCTGCTCGCGGTCCAGGCTGCGCTCCAGCACCAGCTCGGCGAACTTGCTGCCGTCGCTGCGCGTCTGCACCTCCAGCGAGAAGAAGCCGTTGGGGCTCAGGCGGTAAGTGCGCAGCGAGTTGGTGCCCACGTCGGGATCCTGAGCGCTCTCCAGCGGGAAGCGGGCGCCCGGCAGCGCCGACTCGGTCACCTCCAGCACGTACTCCTGCCAGGGGAAGCGGGGCGCGTTGTCATTGATGTCGAGCACCTCCACCTCCACGCGGAAGAGCTCCAGCGGGTTCTCGATCACCAGCTGCAGGTGGAGGAGGCAGGCCCCTCCAGCCTCGCACACCTCCTCGCGGTCGATCTTCTCGTTGACGAAGAGGATCCCGTTCTCCAGGTTCACCTCCAGGTGCTGCTTGCCGCCCGCCCGGGACACCAGGCGGAAGCGGCGGGCCGAGAGCTTGGCCACCTCCAGCCCCAGGTCCTCGGCGAGGTTAGCCACGAAGGCGCCGTGCTCCAGCTCCTCCGGCACCGAGTAGCGCAGCTGGCCCGCCGCCGGGGCCGGCACCAGAGCCAAGCCCGACGTCAGCAGCAGGAGCAACAGCGCCAGCCCGCCTGGCCCCCAACGGGGGAGCCCGAGGCCGGCGGCGCCCTCCGGCCAGCGGGGAGTCCCGCCGCCTCCATCGGGAGGAAGCATGGGCGGCCTCAGTGGGGGCGCGGCGGCTGGCCGGCGGCGGCGGCACTGGCGGCAGCAGCGCCGCAGCTGCAGCTTCGTCCACTCCCGCCCGGGCGCCTCTTCATCCTCAATGGACTTGGACTTCCAACTACTTTCGGCTGGCGAGGGGAGCCGGCGAGGGAGGACCCGCCTGCCATTTCAGCACCACCGCATTGGTGGACAGCGCCGTCGAGCCGGAGCCCGAGCGGCTGCGCCGAGGACTGGCGGAAAGGTTAACCCTTTGGCAGCCAGAGGGGGAGGAGGGGGGAGAGGAAGGGGGGAGATCGGGAAGGAGGGGAGAGAGAGAGAGACTGTCAAAGAGAGGGAGGGAAGGATGCTTTTAATTCTCTCACCCGGGAGACTGCAATCATTTCCATGCAAGAAAAGGTCAGCGATACCTTCCTAGCTGTGGGGCGAGGTATTTCCAGCGGAGCAGCCCGGGGGCTTCCTGACGCCCCCCCTAATGAAGGGAATCGATTGTGGCGGAGCATTTGGCGACGGGGGGGGGGGCACAGCACGCCGCGCTGGGGCTGATGCCAAAGCGAGCTCTTTCCTCTCCGTCGTCGGGTCTAAGACAGGACCCGCAAGGCAGCCTCCGATCTCTGACCGGAGAATCGCAAAAGTTCATTTCGCCTGCGGATCCTAGGAAGTCCCCCCCCCTCCGTCCCCCTCCCCCCCCAGATGGCTTCCGCCTGATCGCCGGGCTAAAGAGCCCCCAAACACATCGGGAAGGCAAATCCTCTCGAATCCTGACATCAGACTCCGCGCATGGATTTAACCTTTAACAGATGGTTAAGCTCCTACAGCGCTGATTACATTTTCCTGCACACCGTTTCCCTTGTAATGCTGATATTTTTTTAATTACTGGAGAAGGGGATTACATCCCAGACAGCCGGATCAAGGCTGATTCCATCGGCACAGAGTCACAGAGAAAGCGCTCTCTCCTCCCCCCCCCCAACCCACCCACCCACCTCTCGCTCCCTCCCTCCCCCCCCCCTCTCTTCTTCACGGCTCTGGAACCAGAGGAGTTTCCACACGCCGCCGCTAATCTCTCACGGACTCCGGCGGCCAGATCGGCGGAGAGCGACAGGTGCCCGGAGGAGAGAAGCTCCGTCTTCCTTCCTTTCCGTCGCTCGCGGCTCTACAGGTTTTACATTAACCTTTCCGCCGAGGAGTGGCCCAGGCGGGTCTGAAGCTCCAGCCACACACGGGAGGGAGGCGGAAAGAGACCGACGGCGGCCCGACGGGCTGCCCAGGACCAGCTCAGAAATGGAGGCTGAAATCCGCTCTTTTCTCCGGTCGCGGGAAGCCATCCTTGCCAGGGTCGGTTGCCTCCTGCCGGGTGCCGGCGGTGTGCAGAAATGTCATAGGAGCATAGAAGAACTGAGTGGAAAGGAGCCTCTCAAACCAGGGGTGCCCAAACTATGGCTCAGGGGCCAGATCCGGCCCCCCGACGCCAATTCATCCAGCCTGCAAAGCCGTCGTCGCTCCTGGAAACGGAAGCGAAATGCATCCGTATTGGCGACGAGGGCTTGTGAGCCAAATGAATTGGTGTCAGGGGCCGGATCCGGCCACCGGGCCATAGTGACTGGCTCCCTGAACCACGTGACTGGCCTGCAGCCCGAAAGGTTTGGGCACCCCTGTCTTTGACCATGGAGTCCAAACCCCTGCTCAAAGCAGGAATCCGAATCAAAACAGATATGACAGGTGGTTGTCCAATTCTCTCTTGGATGCTTCTAGTATTGGAGCGCTCACCACCTCTGGTTCCATTGTCGTACTGCTCTTACTGTTAAGAAGTTTCATCCAATATTCATCCTATGCCTTCCTGTCGTTACAGCCCGTTATTACGTGTCCTGCACTTTGGGACGATGGAAAATAGATCCTGCCCTTTCTCTTTAGGGTTATCTTTCAGGCATTCGAAGAGTGCTATCATATGCCTTCTCAGTCTCCTTTTCTCAAGGCTAAGCATGCCCAGTTCCTTCGGTCTTTCCCCAGAGTGCTTGGATGCCAGTCCTCTAATCATCTTTCTTGCCCTTCTCTGCACCTGCTCTGATTTATTTGAATCGTTGTTAAAGTGCTGTCCCCCTTAAAATTCGGAGAGGTGGGGAGAGGAGGAGGCATCCCTGCGTACCTCGCCTTCACACCCCGATTCTCAAGGTGTCCTTTCAGCCGATCTTTAGAAATCAGTAGCATTCCTCAGGTTCAAACAATCTCAGGGAACATGGGCTGCCTCGAGGTCTCCTTGTGACCAGACCGTGCCTACTTTCCCCCCTGTCCGCCTCCTTCTCCGTCCCCACAGGAAAGCAGTTGCTGCAGTGGCTCAAGTGGCTAAGACCTGACTGGAAGGCGGCAGGTCAGCAGATCGATTCCCGAGTACTGCAGGATGGAATGAGCTCCCGTCCTTGTCCCAGCTCCTGCCAACCTAGCAGTTTGAAAGCAAGACAATGCAAGTAGATAAACAGGGACCACTTCGGTGGGAAGGTAGACAGCGTTCTGTGCCCTCCGGTGTCTAGTCATGCCTGCCACATGACCACGTTTGGGTGAGTGTGTTTTTCCCTGATAGGCGTGGGTGGGAGGGAGTTCCTTCGTCTTTTTCCCAGAGACTTACCCAACAGTGGCTCAAGTAGCTAAGACGCTGACTGGAAGGCCAGCAGTTCGATTCCCGAGTACTGCAGGAAGGAATGAGCTCCTGTCTCTGTCCCAGCTCCTGCCAACCTAGCAGTTCGAAAACAAGAAAATGCAAGTAGATAAATAGGGACCACTTCGGTGGGAATGTAAACAGCATTCTGTGCCCTCCGGTGTCTAGTCATGCCTGCCACATGACCACGGAAACGTCTGCAGAAGCAGACAGCGCTGGCTCTTCGGCTTTGAAACAGAGATGAGCACTGACCCCTAGAATCGGATACGACTGTCTCTAGAGCAAGGGAAACCTTCCGCTGCCACCCCCTGGCTTGCATGGATGGAAGGCTGAGTCAACCTTGAGTCCTGATCAAGATCGAGCTCATCACCTTTTGGGTGCAGTACAGCTGTTTAGCCACTGCGCTGCTTAGACTCCTACTAGCAATACCAATTATACGTATACACCGCCCCATAGTGCTAAATCCACTCTCTTGGTGGTTCACAAAGTAATTCGTATTTTGCCCCACCATGCTGGGTCCTTGTTTTACCCATCTCGGAAGGATGGAAGGCTGAGGCGACCTTGGTTCTTGGTCAGGATCGAACTCACAACGTTTTGGCTGCAGTACAACAGTGTAGCCACTGCGCCGGGGTCTCCTTGGCTCAGGTTGCTCCCCACTTCTCGCCATCATTCGAGAGGATGAAGAGGGGTGGGGGCGGAGGAAGGCGGCGGTCTAAGCTCCTCCTGGCTTTAATTAGGCGGTATTGTGGAAGCCAGCGGAGCTTTCCCAGCAAAAGCTTCCCAAGCCCGACTTCATTAAAAGGGATGGAGAGGAGGGGGTGGTAATCCGTTAACAATCTACTTAAGGGATTTCGGAGAGGCGCAGATTTCGGAGGCGATGGAGCTGATATCTGCACTGATAGCAAGCAAGGGATAAAGAGAGGGAATAAGCGACTGACCTAAACCCTCCCTGCATCTTGAAACAGCGAGATGAGGAGGGAGAGAGAGAGAATTGATATCAGAGAGTAAACAAAAAGACAAATAAAACCGCTGTGACTCCTTAAAGCAGGGCTTCTCAACCTGTGGGCCATGGGCCAGATGCGGCCCATGGCACCATTTTGTGTGGCCCTCCATCACTTCCACCACACCATGTGGTGGAGGAAGGGCAAAATGGCCGTCTGAGGGAGCGTGACCTGGCCCCTGGCTTTAAAAGGTTGAGGTCGCCTGCTTAAAGACTAAACCCTGTATTTTCATGTTAGCTTTCATGGATCAAGTCCACTTCATCAGACAAAAGACATTTATTGATACTATCAACAGAATAAAGAGACAATGCATATAAACAAAAGTGTTACAACTCAAATTACACCTTGGACTTTAGCACGGAGAGAAGATTTAACATACAGTATTGTACTGGATTGTACTGAATTGTATGTATTGTATTACTGTGTTTTTGTTGTATTTGGTTGCTTAAATTGTGATGATCTGTGTACTATGTTATTATGATTGTGTAACTGTGTACAGTTGTACCTCGCTTAAAGAGCATAATGCGTTCCACAGGCTTGCTCTTTAAGCGAGTTTGCTCTTTAAGCGAAACACCATTGTAAATGACCAATTGTGGGGGGGATTGTGAACCCCGATTTATTTGTTAAGTGAGTTTTTAGTTGGTTTTATTTGTTAAGCGAAGCGAACATTCAGAGAAAATTCTGCTCTTTAAGCGAGGCACTCTTTATGCGAGGTTTGACTGTATTTTGCATTTCTGTAAGCCGCCCAGAGTCGCTGTCGCGAGTGGGGCGGGGTATAAATCTAAAAATTAAATTAATTAAATTAAATTAAAAATTAAATTAAATTTCAAAATAACATAGCATCAACACATATGTTCACCCACCATCAATGAGATATTATGACCTTTCCCCATGTAATCTCATCAAAAATTTCACTTTCCTATTCTTAAATCCTCTCTTTCCAAAAAGTTAAATATTCATGTGTGGTTTTATCCTTTAATTTAAACAAAAACATAATTAATAAACTCCCCTCCTATATCTATAATGTCAACCAAGCAATCAATCTTTATTACGATCCAAGGCCAGCATAGTACAGCAAAAGAACAGAAATTAAAATGTGCTGGCAAAAGTCGCTTCTTGGCCTTTTGACTAAGATCAAGCATATTACAGTGGCACCTCGCTTAAAGAGCATAATGTGTTCCATGAGATTGCTCTTTAAGCAAGTTTCCTCTTTAAGCGAAACACCATTGTAAGTGACCATTTGTGACTCCTGGCCTGGAAGGGAGGGGGATTGCAAGCCCTGATGTAGTTGTTAAGCGAGTTTTTGGTTGGTTTTAGTTGTTAGGCGAGGCGACCATTCCAGTAGCGTAGCGTGGGTTCCAGCTGGCCGGGCCACAAGCCAAATTTGCCACCCCCTGGGCGGGGCCTAGAACACTGGCACCCACTCCCACTAGGGCTTCTGGGAAGTGTAGTCCAAGAACACCCATATACCCAAAAAGTCCCCCCCCCGGGGGATCCCACGCTACACTACTGAACCATTCAGAGAAAATTCTGCTCTTTAAATGAGTTAGTCTCTAAGCGAGGTGCTCTTTATGCGAGGTTTTGCTGTATCTATAAAGCCATTTTTCTTTGCCGCCGCCACCACCACCACCATCATGGCTTCTCCCATTTATAGGCATGAAGTCAAAATGCAGACTACGCAAAGCTCAAGGCTCTCCAAACCCAGTGGTAAAAAACACACAAGCAATCACACCAACAACATTTATGCCTGACTTGCATGAAGCAACTGGGAGCTGGAGTTGGGAGGGGCTTTTCCTTTGTCTTCCATGCAGGATACAGGACATCACAAGGGGACCGTAGAGGAGGGGTGAATTTGAAGGCACAGGATGCTGATCGGTGACAGCAGTCAGGCTGTTAATGGCCCATTCAAGACCAAACTAGCCTCACATACTTTGCTTCACAACAGGAGCAAAGGAGTCACACTTATGTACCACCCCATAGGGCTTAGTGCATTCTCTGGGTGGGTCACAAGGTAATTAGCATTTTGCCCCCAACATGCTGGGTACTCACTTCACTGACCTTGGGAGAATGGAAAGCTGAGTCAGTCTTGATTCCTAGTCATGATCAAACTCACAACCTTTTGGTTGCAGTGGCTTAAGTGGCTAAGACACTGACTGGGAGGCGGAAGGTCAGCAGTTCAATTTCCGAGTACTGCAGGACAGAATGAGCTCCCGCCTTTATCCCAGCTCCTGCCAACCTAGCAGTTCGATAGCAAGAAATTGCAAGTAGATAAATAGGGACCACTTTGGTGGGAAGGTAACAGCATTCCGTGAGCCCCAGTGTCTAGTCATGCTTGCCACATGACCACCAAAACGTCTGCAGAAGCAAACAGCGCTGACTCTTCAGCTTTGAAACAGACATGAGCACTGAACCCTAGAGTCAGATACGACTGGCTTTCGAGCAAGGGAAACCTTAACCTTTACAACAGTTTAACCACTGCTCCACCAGGGTTCAATACCCTATTCCTGGCGGGGAGGGGAGAATTTCTCTCCTGGCTACTGTGAAGATTCATTCCAGAGGGAACTGGGAAGATGGGTGGGGAACAGATGATGTCATGGTTCCTTCTACTTATAAAAGGCCTGGAACGTCAGCCCAAGGGCTTTGGCTCCAGGACACCATTGCTGGAGAGGGTTAGCAGGTCCTCAGTGATGCACTGAGTAAGATGAAGGGCTCCTCTCTGAGCCACCTTGCTCTCCCAACAGGAAACAAAGTACAGTTATTAAGCCATGCAACAAGTTTGGCTGAGATCCAATTTGTGTTGGGTCTGAGCTTGGGATTAGAAGAATAGACATCCGTGCCTCTTCTGCAAATAGAAGAGGAAAGCTAAGACCTGAGGGATCTGCTAGGAAACACCAAGGGCAGCAACGGCAAGGTCACAGAAACTGGGAGGCCGGCCCACTGGGACCAGTAGGCCACTGCTTCAGCAGGCTGAAACTGCTCCAGCCAGGTCCTGCCTGACTGCCTACCTGCCTCCTTCCTTCACACCAGTCCAGAGGAAAACCTTGGCTAGCAGCTGCCTCTTGAGTCAGCCTCCATCTCCCTCTTCTTTTCAAAACATAGTAGAAGCTTGATGAGCAGAGGCAATCTCTGTCCACAAAACTACAATGGGAGGAAGAGGAAAAGGGGGGGAGACACACACAACAAGCTGCCTTTGGCTTGAAGTCCAAATAGGAGACCCTCCCATCATTTTTTGCCATGGGCTAGTGGTCCCCAGTTCTGATTGGACCGTGTGTGTGTGTGTGTGTGTGTGTGTGTGTGTGTGTGTGTGTGTGTGTGTGTGTGTGTGTGTGTGTGTGTGTGTGTGTGTGTGTGTGTGGTTTTATGGCAGGAGTGTCCAAACTTTTTGAGCCAGTCACATAGGTGGTTGGTCACTATGGCCCGGGGGCAGATGTGGCCCTGATGCCAATTCATCTGGCTCACGAAGCCCTTGTCGCTAGCAGAAGTAAAACGACAAGGGCTTTGTGGGCCGGATGAATTGGCATCAGGACCAAGGACTGCACGAAAGAACGAGCTCCTGTCTCTGTCCCAGCTCCTGCCAACCTAGCAGTTTGAAAGCAAGAAATTGCAAGTCGATAAATAGGCACCACTTGGGCAGGAAAGGTAACCGCATTCTGTGCACTCTGACATCTAGGCATGCCTGCCACCTGTCCACGGAAACGTCTGCAGATGCAGACAGCACTGGCTCTTTGGTTGGAAACGGAGATGAGCACTGAACCCTAGAGTTGGATATGACTGGCTTTTGAGGAAGGGAGACCTTTACCTTTCCTGACCTATCAGAGACTCAAAAGGGTGACTGTCGTCTTTGCCCCAACCAGTGAACGTGCATACTGGTTACTGGGATGTGTGGATTGCTCTGCCTCCGCAGCTGGAGTGGCACTGGCCTCCTGGTTTCTGCTAAGAAGAGTGTTTATTTTTGAACTGGACTCTAAGCAGGTCCTCCCTTAATTGTGGGTAAGAAGATGGAGATACAGAAACTTACAGCTTGGGAGAAGGTTTTGTGTGTGTGTGTGTGTGTGTGTGTGTGTGTGTGTGTGTGAGTGAGTGAGTGAGAGAGAGAGAGAGAGAGAGAGAGAGATTGTGGTCTTCACTGTTTATAGTACACATAGAGGTAAGGGAGTAGAGGAGAAAGCCTTCCCATCGTTGGGGTATGTAGTTACACAATGAAAGAAGGGAAATTACTAATGTTTGAAATGTTTGAAAGTTCTCCCAAACGTTCCCCTCTTGCCAGCCAAAAAATAATTACTCAGCCCAAGAAATTGTGGCAAAAGAGAAAAAGAATATCTTAATTATTATATGCTCAGAAATCTTAACGGGTTGGTTTCAGGCTCATTAGAAGAGGAGGAAGATTCAGATCAATTAGAAGGGCAATATGAAAAGGATTGACCAAGGGTGCCCAAACTACAGCACAGGGGCTGGATCCAGCCCCCAACGCCAACTCATCCAGCCCACAAAGCCTTCCTCACTCCTGGAAGTGGAAGTAAAACGCACCCGTACAGGCACGTCTTAATTCTTCTTCCAGGAGTGACAAGGGCTTCTTGGACCAGATGAATTGGCATCGGAGGCCAAATCTGGCCCCTGGGCCATAGTGACCAGCCCCCTGAACCACGTGATCAGCCTGCAGCCTGAAAAGTTTGGGCACCCCTAGGATTGACCTCCATTACAGCCATGTGGCTGAAAAGATGCAGATAGAACTCAAAATGGCTGCATCTCCCCCAAGAAGAATAGGCCAACTGCTCCCCTAAAGCAGGAGTCAAGGGATTGTGACCAGACAGTCAAATTTCAGGCAGGAAGGCAGGGTTTTTTTTCCAGATTCGTTAGAAAAGAAAATATACAAGCAAATTAGTGTGGGTAACAGAGGCTCCCTCCTCCCATAGATTACATGTTTATCCTTTGCATGCTGAATATTCCCAGGACCCGTCTGTCCCCTAAACTTTCTTTCATCCTGGTGCTTGTGTACAATGGGACTTGGTGAGCATGCTCAGGTTTGGTGAGAAAGGGCAATCTTCCTTTTTTTGCACAGGTTTGAAAGCTAAAAACTCAGCTCCCTACTCAAGCCAAAAATCTCCATTTTGGAGAAGAGCCGACAGCAGTGGCAGCTGTTATTGCAGCTGCACATAGAAAGCTGCTTGTTCAGGATGTACCAACTTTGCTCCGTTCCAAATCCAGTAAGCATCACAAAAACAGACTTTCCCATCAATATCATACACTGTTAAGGTTCCCCTCTCCATAATGAGCTTTGAACAGCCCCGTTCCGAGCTCACCTTTCCCCACACCTTAGCTTGGGTTCTGCCAAATGTCTTCTGTTCAGGCTCCTCTAGGCCTCCTTTCCTCTCATTCATGCTCCCCAGTGATGGGATGTAACAGGTTCTCACCAGTTCACCAGAACCGGTACTAACTTTCCCCAGTGTCCCGGAGAACCGGTAGTAACTTTTCCCAGTGTCCCGGAGAACCGGTAGCAGCTTTTGGGGGCAACCACCTCCGGGACTTACCTTTTCACTGGTTCCCCCACTGTGCATGCATGCCAAGCACTTGGTGTGCATGCATGCCTGCAGTACTTGAGGCATATGTACTGCCTCCTTGCTGTCCTCCCAAGCGGGGAGGAGGAAGAGAAACTGCTAGCCTGAAGCTCCCTATAGCCTTCTCCCCAGGGTAAGTGACTCACCTTTGGATGTGGTGTGTCTGTGTGTATTTTAATGTGTATTTAATACCTTTACCTATATTGACGTATTACCACAGTTCCTAAAAAGGCCTGGTGGCCGGCAGGCCTAGCGGCCTGGCTTGGGGTTTTTAAGCAAAGTCTTGGAGTTACCTCATCAATAAGCTACACCTGTGCTGTTCCAATTAGAGAAGCCTTAAGGAGGTACAGCTGTTTTACATTTACATTAAGGCATATTATCCTAGAGAACTGGTTAGGCAAAGACTTAGTACATAAGTTCTTTAACTGTTGAAAAGTTGAAAAGTGCCAAAATGAAGCCATCTTGTGGTGAGTTCATTCTGTAGTTCCTTCCATCTGACCTAGTGTGAGAAAGATTAGCCAGAATAAGTTTTAAGCTCTGGTTTAAAAGCTCTGGTTGATTTGTGTTTGGGGGTGGGTGGGTGTTTGGGTGGGTGAGTGGGTGTATTTTAATGTATTTTTTATTTAATTTATTTAATTTATTTACAGGTTTGTGTTGTGGGTGGGTTGAGGTGTGTGTGTGTGTG
>CP126891.1:148551206-148631206 GCA_030440675.1 Furcifer pardalis | reverse complement strand
AAATACAGTTGAACCTTGTTTAAAGAGCATAATGTGTTCCACAGGATTGCTCTTTAAGCGAGTTTGCTCTTTAAGTGAAACACCATTGAAAGTGACCCATTGTGACTTGTGGGGGGGGGGGATTGCAAACCCTGATTTATTTTTTAAGCAAGTTTTTGGTTGGTTTTATTTGTTAAATGAAGCGAACATTCAGAGAAAATTCTGCTCTTGAAGCGAGTTCCTCTTTAAGCGAGGCGCTCTTTATGCGAGGTTTGACTGTACTGGTATAGAAATTCTGATAAGGAATCAATAAGGTAAAAATGCTATTCAGCAAATAAGTAGTAGTAGAAGAAGAAAATAGCTCCATAATTGGGGTTTGTCCAAAGTGGAAGAAATCAACTCAAGGAATAAAAGTGCTGCAAAAGTAAAACTTGTAAACCTACATTTACAGCATTCTAGAATGTTATTGAGTTGGGAAAGGAGAAGGGAAGATATTCCAAGGCAACGGGCCAGGACCAAAGAAAAGAAAAGGAGTCCCAAGTCATTTGCCGAAGGTCAAAGGTCAGAGACTCATACTTGACCTTGGTTTACGATTTTTTAATATAATTTTAGATCCTTTGTCAGGTCTTTTATGTATTTTAATTTTATCTTCTATGTGCACTGCCCAAAGTGACTGTTATTTCATATGGACGGTATATTACTATGAAGGAAGGAAGGATCCAGCAAATGACCTCCTCAGGTTCCTCCCACCTCTTTCTTCTCCAGAAAGGATTTGCAATCTGCTTTTCACTCGAGTCAATCCAGTTCAGCTTCTTACAAGGAGCTTGTGAAGAGATGAGGGTCTTGAGAAAGACGTAAGAGGGACCAGTATTTGATCAATAAGCCTTGCTGCTCTCTCTTTCATCTGGTTACCAGTGAACAGGCTGCCCTAAGCAGCTGACCTTTCAACTATAAATTAGTTAACAGACAGAACAAACTTTTTATCTTTTTAAAAATAATTTTGCCCTATCCCCAGTCCCTGGAAAATAGATGGGGAAGAAGTAGAAGCAGTGACAGATTTTACTTTCTTAGGATCAAAGTTCATTGCAGATGGTGATTGACTTAGGCTTCTGGGAATTGAAATCCAAAAGCCAAAGGTTGGGGAACACTGGTCTAGACTCTGAAGCTCAATTGCTTTTTATGCTCAGTATTGAGTTAGGTGCTAGTTGGATATATCTCAGTGGGCTGAGGACAGATCTATGGAGTGAGATAATTTTGACTCCCTTCTGTGCCTCTTGGGAGAAGAAAAGCCATCCTGTGTAGTTGGGGGGCTGGCTGCATAGTCCCCAAGTGCCTCGAAGGAAGGAATGGTAATCCACCATGGAGTACTGTGTACTAGAAAACCTTAGAAAGGACCACTGTAAGTTGGAACAAACTTGACAGCACATAATTAAATTGGGCTAAGCAAGGCTTAACTTGGGTGGTGATTTCAAGGTGATACCAAGAAGAGTCAGCAGTGGTGAAAGTGCTTTAGTCTCATGAACATCAAGAAGTAAAGCTAGAGTAGGAACTTGAGCTAAACAGGAGTAAGAATTAGAATACCTGAGCAAATGACACTGATAGCCAAAGCTTTTTACAGAGTTTTCTCATGAGAATAACAGTGTACAGGGAAAGGATCAAGTGGATACAGATCTAATGCTAACCTCAGAGAACAGAGAACTATGACTCTCTAGGGAATAAATGATCAAGTACCAGAGAAGCAGCGCTCTCTTGACCTATCTGAGCATGTTATTGCATCATTATGGATAAGTGTGTATGTGCGTGGGTGGGAAGCAGAATTTAATAGGAGGAGTGGGGGGGAGGGGAAAACGTTCAGAAAGGAATTGAGACAAGAGAATGAACCACAGGGAAGCAGGAGTTGAGAGCAGAAAGATGGAAGGACAAAAGGAAAGCAGGTGGCAAATGATATAAAAGAGGGAAACGAGGGGAAGAGACAGCATCAGCTGGGAAAGAGGCGAGGCGGTTGGCTTCTGGGAAAGGGTGACAGAGAAAATGGAGCAAAAGATTAGATTCTGCATCATTTTTTCCCCCAGCAATGAGAGCTAGAAAAGAAGTTATTAAGTTATATTGTGCTTCATCAGCAAACAAAGCACTCTGCCACTGGCTCATTAATCTTTATGTCTAGGGCTGAGACGAACAGAGCTTTTCAAGTTCACAACTGACATTCAAAACTCCTAACTGCATAAGAACACTTAGCTTTCCATTTGAGGGGCATGACAGCATGGGCACACCGCCCTCGTTCCCCCCCCCAAACTCTTCTGCAAGGACAGGCACCCTGCCCCCTGACCAAGAGAACCTGCCAGTCGGTGCCAGTGGCCACGCTTGCTCTGGCTAGCTACCAAGGCACGGGGTGTCAAACTTGTATGGCGAGGAGGGCCAAAACACTCAGGAAGCAGACAGCACGATGGCCACATCCATAATTAGTCTCCTACTTACATAGGAAACCCTTTGTTACATGGAACAAAAGGTTACCTGAAGAACTGCAGGCTCTTTCCCTTTTTGCACAGAATAATTACACCCACAGCTATTATATGCTTAAATCCAGGAGTGAGAAGGTCAAGATAGATACCGTAATTTGTGTCTCAAGGAGATCAGGCAGACTGCAGGTGTCTTCAAGAATAATTGTAATCTGGAAACCTCTCTTTTGGTACTTTTCTATTCTACAAAAAAAAAAACCACATAGCTATGTGGCCAGTATAAGAAAAGGTCTCCCTTGCTTGAAAACCAGCTGTGTCTGACTCTAGGGTTGAGTGCTCATCTCCGTTTCCAGCCAAAGAAACAGCACTGTCTGCGTTTTCAGATGTTTCAGACGTTTCTGTGGTCGTGTGGCAGGCATGACTAGACACCGGAGTGCACAGAACACTGTTTACCTTCCCACCGAAGTGGTACCTATTTATCTATTTGCCGTTTCTTGCTTTCAAACTGCTAGGTCAGCAGGAGCTGGGACAGATGATGGGAACTCACTCTGTCGTGCAACGCTCGGGTCTTGAACTGCTGACCTGCCAACTTTCCAGCGGTCAAGTTCAGCATCTTAGCCAGCTCTATTCTGTAGTGTGACTATGTACATAGATGGGGTGCCTCAAGCCCACAAGCGGATGTTGGCCTGCAAGGGTCCCCATTCATCCTTCAGGTTTCTTCTATTGTGACCTCTGAGGAACCACTGACAATTAGCTAAGACACTTAATGGAAGAAAGCTCTGTTCTGTAGCCTGTTGGATTGCTAAAAGGTTGCTTTTTTGAGGTCACTTGCAGGTATTTTAGCCAATTTTCAATACAAGGACTTTAAAAAACCACAATCAAAATAACACATTAGTAACACTTTCCTGAGGCACTGGCTTAGTGTCAGTGATGGGATGTAACAGGTTCGCACCAGTTTGCCAGAACCGGTAGTAACTTTTCCCAATGTCCTGAAGAACTGGTAGCAGCTTTTGGGGGGAACCACCTTCGGGGCTTACCTTTTCACTACAGTGTTTGGCGCGTATGCACGGCCTCCTTGCTGTCCTCCCAAGCAGGGAGAAGGAAGAGAAGCTGATAGCCTGAAGCTCCCTATAGCCTGCTCCCCAGGGTAGGTGACTCACCTTTGGATGTGGTGTGTCTGTGTGTATTTTAATGTGTATTTAATACCTTTACCTATATTGACGTACCACAGTTCCTAAAAAGGCCTGGTGGCCTGGCTTGGGGTTTTTAAGCAAAGTCTTGGAGTTACCTCATCAATAAGCTACACCTGTGCTGTTCCAAGTGCTGTTCCAATTGGAGAACCCTTAAGGAGGTACAGCTGTTTTACATTTACATTAAGGCATATTATCCTAGAGAACTGGTACGATGACCATATCCATCTTGCAACATGGTGCTGCCCAGGCACTTATAGTAACAGGTAAGTGACGGGTTTGTGTTTGGGGTGGATGAGTGGGTGTATTTTAATGTAATTTTTATTTTATTTATTTATTTATTTTACGGGTTTGTGTTGTGGGTGGGTGGGTGGGTTGAGGGGTGTGTGTGTGTGCTTATTTTTATTTTATTATTTATTTATTTATTCTTTGGCCCCGCCCATGGCATCATGATGTCATGATGTTAGCTCCGCCCACACTGTGATGACATCACGGTGGGGTAGTACAAATTTTGACATCCCACCACTGCTGGTGACAGAGTGAGCTCCCATCTCTGTCCCAGCTCCTACCAACCTAGCAGTTCGAAAGCAAGAAATTGCAAGTAGATACATAGGTATTGCTTTGGCAGGAAAGATAACAGCATTCTGTGCATTCCGGTGTCTAGTCATGCCTGGCACATGACCACAGAAACATCTGCAGATGCAGACAGTGCTGGCTCTTTGGCTGTAAGATGAGAAATCCGAACCCTAGTATTGGACACAAAGTGGCTTTCAAGCAAGGGTGACCTTTACCTTTTGCACTTTCCTAAAGCAACAAATCACTTTCCAAGTTGCAAGTAATAAATAACAAAATGAAGAGTGGATATTTTCACACTGTCATGAGTAATGGGTAATAGGAACATATTATTCTAAAGGAAGAGACAAGCCAGGCTCCTTCATTGTTTGATTTGATTCCTGAGAAGCCTGTGGCACTGGAACTCCTGGATGGCAGGAGAAAAGAAATTTGAGATTAATTATTAACCCCTCCACAGTCCTGTGCCATCTGCAGACTTCATAATGGATACACTCTAGTCTGCAGTGGCTGAAGTGGCTAAGGCACTGACTGGAAGGCGGGAGGTCAGCAGTTCGATCCCCGAGTACTGCAGGATGGAATGAGCTCCCGTCTTTGTCCCAGCTCCTGCCAACCTAGCAGTTCAAAAGCAAGAAATTGCAAGTAGATAAATAGGGACCACTTCGGTGGGAAGGTAAACAGTATTCCGTGTGCTGCCAGTCCAGACAACTTCCTTACATGATGCTGAACTCAGTGCCATCTTGTTCTGGTTCTTCACTTCAAGCTCTGGAACATCTTCTTCTTCTTCTTCTTCTTCTCGTCGTCATTGGCGGCGTCGGCAGTGGCAGCGTCGGCAACGGCGGCAGCATCAGCGGCGTCGGCAGCGTCGGCGTCATCAAAGGAATATACATTTCTAGTAATTCCTGCCACATGACCATGGAACCGTCCTCAGAAGCAGATAGCATTGGCTCTTTGAACCCTAGAGTCGGATACGACTGGCTTTCAAGCATGGGAAACCTTTACTTTTACCTAGTCCACATTGTGGCTAATGAGGCAGGAGGTCCATCAACCCATCAAGGACAGACAAAAGCCAAGATGAAGTAGGTAATCTTATTCTCTCATACAAACACAAACAGTAGACATTCACTCAGATGCTGCCTCACTACTCAAAACAGTTGAGAGCCAAAAAAAAGTACACCTTGCCCCCATAATTAGAAATGTTCCTACATGCTACTGTTTTCCTCTTCCCCCTTCTTCCCATGTGAGGTTGGAAGTTAACAGGCAGGAACACAGATGGACCTAATTTTTAAGGCCCTAAACGCTTTCGGACCTTCTTACCTGGTAGAACGTCTTCCCCTCAGGACATCAGCCCGCATCACTCGTTCTCCCCAGATGGCGCAGCTCCAGGTGTGGCCCCGAGATTGGCAAGAAAGCCCGTGACTCGGAGAAGAGTCTTCTTAGTTCTGGCACCAACTTTGTGGAACTCTCTTCCAGCTGAGCTGTGCCACGTTCCATCCCTGCCTATATTTAAACAATAGTTAAAATCACTTCTTTTTATAGAGGCTTTGGGGAGTATATTGCATGGCTGAGCATTAGGTGTTTTGTTTTATTTCTCTCCATTGCCAATAGGTTTTTTGTTCCTGGAATATGCCCGCCCCTAGACCCGGACTCCTTGCTCATGATCACACATGCCTTTGGTCACCTCCAGACTTGACTATTGTAATGCGCTCTACATGGGGCTGCCCTTGGTGATCATTTGGAGGCTGCAACTGGTCCAGAATGGGGCTGCCCGGATCGTGATGGGGTGTGGGCATTATGCTTGTGCCTCACCATTGCTCTGGGAGTTGCACTGGTTGCCAGTTTGCCTCCAAGTGCAATTCAAGGTGTTGGTTATTACCTTTAAAACCCTACATGGAGTGGATCAGGATACTTAAGAGACTGCATCACCCCAAGGGTATCTGTCCGTCCCACCAGAGTGGACCAGAGAGGTTCTTTTGTGGTGTCATCAGCTAGAGAGGAACACCTCTCTAGCACTAGAAGAAGGGCATTCTCTGTGTCCGCTCTGGCCCTATGGAACCTTCTGCCAACAGAATTGCATCTCCAAACGGAGTTGCTGCCCTTGAGGAAGGGTGTTAAGAGCTGGCTGGCTGGGCAGGTATGGGGTCTGGGCCAGATGATCACTCAGGCCGATTGGCTCATTTGACTCCCTATTAACCACCCCCCCCCTCTGTGTTTTTAGCTGTGTTTTTAGCTGTGTTTTTAGCTGTGTCTTTAGCTGTGTTTTAATGTTTGCTTTTTAATTTTTATTGTTTTTAAATTTTAACTTTTTATTATCTTTTGTGATGGGTGGGTTTATATTGTGGGATTGTATAATTGGTATGTTTTATTTGTTCTCAGCCGTCCTGAGTCATTCGTGAGGAGGGTAGCACAGAAGTATGATGATAAATAAAAAAATAAAATACATGTATTTTTAAAATTTTGTGACTTTTTTAAATCTGTGAGTTTCCTGTTGTTAGCCACCCAGAGTAGGAAAATCTGCTAGATGGGCAGAGTGTTTAATAAATAAAGAAAGAAAGAAAGAATGCTCCTCCTGTGGATAGCCTGAAATGAGGGCAGTGCCAGATCAGCATTCACTGTCTCCAACCTTTACTATGCAGAACCTGTGCTGGACTCTCACCAACCAACCTAGCACAGCCAGTGGTCAAGGATAATGGGAAATCTAGCTGAACAAAACCTGGAAGGCTATAAATCACTGGCAAAAGTACTAAAGAGTCCTGGGCTTGTGACAAGGCCCTTCATCACACCGTTCAGAATGTCCTTTCAATTTGAGAAACAGTTGCTGAAACAGAGCCAGCCCTATCATGAGGCAAGATAAGACAGTTGTCTGAGGAGACACTTGCAAAGAAGCAGTAGCAAGATATTAGAGGAGAAAGCAGCGTGCCTAATAATGGCCTGCCCTGTACCTTCCAAGCTAGCCTGTTTCCTTCATACACTCTCATTATGAAAAATGAGGGATGAATCAAATGCCAGCCCAGACAACTCAGTGCCATTTTGTTCTGGTTCTTTACTTTAAGCTCTGAAACTTATTATTATTATTATTATTATTATTATTATTATTATTATTATTATTATTATTATTATTATTATTATTATTATTATTATTATTATTATTATTATTATCATCATCATCATCATCATCATCATCATCATCATCATCATCATCATCATCATCATCATCATCATCATCAAAGTCATATACAGAGTGGTGGGCAGCAACAGGTTTGCACCCTCCCGGGACATGTGTATTGGGGTTGGTGAAATTGGGTGGCCACACCCACCTCCCTCCCCTGCCCCATCAGATTTTGTTTCTGCAAGTGGCTCAAGGTCTCCCTTGCTCAAAAGCCAGTCGTATCCGACTCTAGGGTGCAGTCCTCATCTCTATTTACAGCCAAAGAGCCAGTGCTGCCTGTGTTTGCAGATGTATACATGGCCATATGGCAGGCATGACTAGATCGCCCATGACGTAGGATCCGCCCGTGACATAGGCTCCACCCATGGTGTGGTAGCAAAAATTTTTTGCTGCCCACCACTGCATATACAGTTCACCAGATGTTTGGACTGGGATTTGGAACTTGTATCCTAGTTCTGGATCTAAGAGTCAGTGATGCATCCCCTGATAATGCAGTTGGTACTTAGTAATGCTACTCTCTGTTGTGATCTTATCAATGCCAATCACTCTCAGATGATTTTTCAACCCTTATGGGATTGTTCCCAATGCTTCTGTCACTACTGGTATCACTGTTGCTGCTTGTACTTCAGTTCCCAAATCCTGATATCTCTTGATCTTTTCAGTCTACCCAGTCATCACCTGGGATCGTCACATCAATCAGCTTAACCAACTTTTTCTCAACCACAGTAATGTCTGGCGTATTGTGTTCGAGCTTCTTATCAGTTTGGATTTTAAAGTCCCACAAAATCTCAGTCATCTTATCTCAGTCACCTTTTCAGGTTTGTATTCCCCTCAGTTTTTCGAATTTCATTATTCTTGCACAGATTCCCATGTAACAGTGCTGCATTGATGTTGTTGATTCAGCAAATCTCAAAATTTTCATTTATCCAAGTATATGGTAGGCTATTGAAGGCTTTTTTGTTATCAATCTAAACAACATGCAAATTGTTTTCCTCCTTTTACAGTTCCTCAATATCATCTTATCAATAAGTAGTTGGTCCTTTATCCTGCATGAATTTGGACAAAGGGCCCTCTGTAAATCCAACCACTATGTGGAGGGAGAAACTCTAGCACAGGCGTGTCCAACCTTTTTTTGCTGTGGGCCTGACAACGCCCCCTCCCCTGACAGCTGAACGGGCCTGACCACACCTCCTGGAATTGGGAGCAGGCCCATTTACACCTGTGGTAAATGAACCTACTTTTGTGTTTACAACAGTCGCGGGCGCATTTATGAATGTGTGGGCGTGTTTTATGGCTGCTATACACACGTCCGCTTCCACTTCCAGGTGTGGTGGCAGCAGCAGTGGGCCAGATGGAATGGCCAGCCCATGGGCCGAAGTTTGGGAACCCCTGCTCTAACATCTCTGCTCACTGTTCTTTGGGCAAAGCTGTCAGCTCTTCTTTTACTAGCCTGCCCCACCTCAGAGCCAGCCTCTTTGCTCCAGGATTTGGACAGCCCTGTAGATTAGACTGATTTGGTGTCACCATTATAGGGCCAGATAGGAATTGGGGGGCTCGGTTGTCCTGATTAGCAATTTGTAAAAGGATCCTGGGTCTTTTTTTGCCTATCTCACTCTGGTGGCATTACAGACAGATCAAGGCACTCTCCATTTTAAATAGATCACAATTGTTAGGCAGATAGTGCTGGGTTAGGGTGGTAGCCGTGAGTCCCTCATTGCAACTTTGGATAAGGTCCCTGATGGGTGCTGGATGCAATTCAGGTGAATCAATTATGCACCCTGTTATCATCATGATCCAGCTTTGTGGTACATCCAACATCCATTTGTGTGAATAAAGTTGGAAACACCTGCAGAGATTCCACCCCAAGGTGAGCTGGCCTGGATGGTAGCTGTCAAGGATTAACACTGCAGTAGAGACTAAGGATTCACCCATCTGGGCTGGAGAGGGGCCATGGAGAGCCTCCTACTCTAGTCCTGTACCAGGTTTTGCATTACCAGGCCTCACCACAGGTCAGGGGTTGAATAAATTTTAAATATTAATTTTGGCCCTAGTTTCTTGTACCTTGCCTCTTTATTTGATGGTTTGGGGAATAATTCCCTTTTTGCTCTTCTGGCATCAGATTCTTCGTAATTAGATATTGTCAGGAAATGAATCTATTTCCTAAGGCTTGAAATTGCCAATTTCCAAATAGGCTTCAGAAAAATCCATTTTTCTCTCTCTGAGCCTCAAGGCTGTGTAACAGCATGTTTTTCAACCATGTTTTCAGTATTTCTTATCTTTTGTAAGCTAGCAGAGCAATGTTATGGCTAGCCCCAGTGCATCCTGTGTGCACGTGTATAAACAATGTACTGTTGTTTTGAGAAAGTTCTCTTTGTTATGTGATTGGCTGAAGCAGTCCCACCTGACTGAAAATTCTCCATTTTGGAGAGAAGAAGGAGTTCGTCTCTGTTTCTTCATGGATTAAGACCTGTTTTTGATTAGAGAGCTTTTGTTTCTGGTTCTCTGTGGGCTAGCATTCTTTAGCCTAGGAGCTATGCATTTTTGCTCCTTAAAAATGGTTACCTAGATTTACCTGTGGACTTTATTGGACTGACCTGTGCTACTGACTTTTATGCTTTATGAACCTGATCAATAAATCTTCATCATTTTTCTGAACAACGTGTCTTCATTGGACTAAAAAGGGTAAGAGCTGCCTTTCACACACACAAATCTTTGAACACGCTACCCAATTAAAACCCCTTAAGAGCTGATAAGCAGTTGAGAGTGGTATCTCTGTTCTAATTAGCCGTCCAGCTCGCCCTGTGTAGTTTTGATTTTGGTTTCCAGGGGTTTTTCCAGAAGTGAGGGGGCCGGCTGGATCGTGACAGATATTGATAAACAGAATCTGCTAATATACCCGTGAACAGGCCGAACATTGTCAGTAAGCAAGTTATGGGTTTATAATTGCTTAGTACAGCTCTTTTATCTGAAGATTCAACCACTTGTCATCCATTTATCCACAGCACCTGTCTGCAGTGCAATATTATATTGTTTTGCTAATCTAGGGTGTGGCGTGGTCAAATTTTTGAGCTAGAAGCCATGAATTTCATCTTTATCAAGAGCTGTCTAATATTTGATTGTCTTAACTTGCCTTGTTATCATCTATTCTATACGGTGATTAGCATCTCCTGAATGTCTGTTGCATTTATATGCCTCTGAACAGTGCCAATCCAAGCTGCCTCTGCATGACATCTCTTTGGGTTTTCCCATATTTCCTTCCAAAATTTCTTTCTCATTGTCGCCATTGTTATTATTGTAATTTCCATTCAGTGTTTGTAAAAATGATACTGGTTGATCTGACTGGAATAGCTTATTTTCATTAAATCGTTTTACACTTCATATTGCTTTCTTTTTTTGCCAGTGTGGTTATCTGCTGTTTATCTTTTTCTAAAGCTTTCTTAAGGCATAACCATGTTTAGTTGGTATTTTTCCACTTCAGCCTTTTTGTTGGTCTTTTCATTTTTAGTGTCCCATTTTTCAAACATTTCGGACAACTCGCCTATTTCCTGATGTTACTTGGCTTAATACTATGACAGTATTTCCATTTCAGTTGCCTCTCCTTTGCTGTTCTCTTCAATTTGTCAATCTTATAGCCAAATTCCATTGTTACAACCATTCTATAGTATATCAATTGATTTGTACACACTAGTTTTTCTGCAGCGATTGTTACAATAACACAGTTTACGCTGGCAATTATTTCCCTGAGTTTTTGCTGTGGCACCAGTTTCAAGTTCGGCAAGCGCTGTCACAATCCAGCCGGCCCCCACTCTTCTGGAAAACCCCTGGAAACCAAAACAAACCTACACAGGGCGAGCTGGACGGCTAATTAGAACAGAGATAGAACTCTCAGCTGCTTATCAGCTCTTAAGGGGTTTTTATTTGGTAGCGTGTTCAAAGATTTGTGTGTGTGAAAGGCAGCTCTTACCCTTTTTAGTCCAATGAAGACACGTTGTTCAGAAAAATGATGAAGATTTATTGATCAGGTTCATAAAGCATAAAAGTCAGAAGCACAGGTCAGTCCAATAAAGTCCATAGGCAAATCTAGGTAACCATTTTTAAGGAGCAAAAATGCATAGCTCCTAGACTAAAGATTTCTAGCCCATTGAGATGCAGAAACAAAAGCTCTCTAATCAAAAACAGGTCTTAATCCATCAAGAATCAGAGACGAACTCTTTCTTCTCTCCAAAATGGAGAATCTGCAGTCAGATGGGACTGCTTCAACCAATCACGTAACAGCAAGAAAACTTTCTCACAACAATGGTTGTTTACCTTTATGCAAAGACACAACACGGCTAGGCTCTCAGCTAGCTTACAAAAGATAAGAAATACTGAGAAACATGGTTGAAAAACATGCTCTTACACCGCCTTGAGGCTCAGAGAGAGAAAAATGGATTTTTCTGAGGCCTATTTGAAAATTGGCAATTTCAAGCCTTAGGAAATAGGTTCATTTCCTGACACGCCCTCCTTTCTGGAAAGGCAAACCGGGGGTTTGACTTTACCAAAAGGCATTATTTACTAATGTGAGCAAAGCAATTGAGCAAACAAGCTATCCCTTATATATGTAGGATATCAAGCGTTAAAGCTTCTTCCAGTTTTAGTTACTGGAGGTACACGTTACATAAGTTACATTCTGCATTGCAAGCAAACTCAGGTATAAAACCTTGCTGGAACAAAAGACTTGGGCATTTTTAGGTACCAAAGGTTTTCCCTTTCCAAAACACATTTTGCCCAAACAGAACAACCTTTAAATCAGAAAACAGGTCAGTAACACCACACATGTCACAGAAGCCGCTTGTACGAGCCTCTGGAAAAATAAACAGATGATTAGCAAGAAACAATAACATTTCCCCCCTTCTTCGTCTTCTTCGATGTTGCACCTGCAAACAATTAAACAACCAGTTGAAAAAAGTTCACTCAGAGTTCTGTTATCAGCTCTTCTTTCAGACGTCAGGAACATGTGCATCTCCTAGTTGTAAAACAAACTCAAGAAACAACCTTTAAGGTATTAATCAGAACACAGTCCAAAGGAATTAATCAAACAACCCCGCATCCTCATCCCAGTGAGGTTTGGGAACTAAACAGGCAACAGAATTGATGGCTTGACTAGCTTCTCAACTCAAGAACGCGCAGGGTTCCATTCACTCTCCTCAGTACGTCGGGAATCTGGATCTGGATCTGGCTTCTGCTATTGTTGACACCGCTAGTTGGGCTCTCCCCCAGCCATCTTTACGGACTACTCCCCTCTTCAGCTCTTAGCTTTCTCGAAGGGTAGTAAAACTCAGGGAAACACTGCATCCGGCAATTATTTCCCACTTCCCACTAGCTGACCAAAACAGCGTAGTGTAACAGCCTGTAGATAACACTTTTCAGAGTGGTGGATCTGGCCCACCCACTCTAGCAAACTTCTTCCTTGGACACGTGGAGGAGTCCGTTGGAGCTCTTCCACCTTTACGCTGGTATCTCAAACACAATGAGGCAATTTGCAACCTCTCCAGGTCTTCAAAGACCAAACAGCACATGTAATCAGCAACTAGGAACTTCAATGCAGGAAAATAAATCTTATCTGAAGGGTTCCACTCCTTCTTGGCTTTGGGGGAAATTAACTTCAAGGAACTGCTTCTGAGTGAAAATAGGCACTCTGTGGAGTTATGACTCCAATGCAACACAAAAGAGTCTTATTTAGGGCTTAGGGCTTGCTGGGCGTCTGGGGAAGTCTCAGAAGTCATCTGGACAAGCTTCACCCACCCTGGGCCCTTCCTTCTGGCTAAACATCATCTGGGCACCTTCTCCAAGATCCCATCTGGAATGGAGTCTGTCTTGGGGTGCTAACTGTGGGGAGGGGGTACATTCATCAGCCACTGGCTTACCTTCCATCTTGTAGGCTTGGAAGACGTCTCAGTCCCTCTGGAACTGCCAGCAATGGATCGGCCCTCGGCCCACGGCCCTCAGATCTGGGAGTTTGAGAATCCGACTCAAAACTCAAAACAGCAATCAGTTGCTTTCCTTTCAGCACTTTTATCTCAGGAAAACAAAACATTCCAAAACACAGGCACTTTCAGTTTCCGCCGGCGCTGGAGACACACACAGGCCTTCAGCCAAAATAAACGAAGGCTGCTGCTTCTTGCTGGGCCGAGATGAGCATGCACACACACACACAAAAAAACTGCTTCAGGGCTCGTATATCCCACCGCTAGGCCAACATGTCACAATCCAGCCGGCCCCCACTCTTCTGGAAAACCCCTGGAAACCAAAACAAACCTACACAGGGCGAGCTGGACGGCTAATTAGAACAGAGATAGAACTCTCAGCTGCTTATCAGCTCTTAAGGGGTTTTTATTTGGTAGCGTGTTCAAAGATTTGTGTGTGTGAAAGGCAGCTCTTACCCTTTTTAGTCCAATGAAGACACGTTGTTCAGAAGAATGATGAAGATTTATTGATCAGGTTCATAAAGCATAAAAGTCAGAAGCACAGGTCAGTCCAATAAAGTCCATAGGCAAATCTAGGTAACCATTTTTAAGGAGCAAAAATGCATAGCTCCTAGACTAAAGATTTCTAGCCCATTGAGATGCAGAAACAAAAGCTCTCTAATCAAAAACAGGTCTTAATCCATCAAGAATCAGAGACGAACTCTTTCTTCTCTCCAAAATGGAGAATCTGCAGTCAGATGGGACTGCTTCAACCAATCACGTAACAGCAAGAAAACTTTCTCACAACAATGGTTGTTTACCTTTATGCAAAGACACAACACGGCTAGGCTCTCAGCTAGCTTACAAAAGATAAGAAATACTGAGAAACATGGTTGAAAAACATGCTCTTACACCGCCTTGAGGCTCAGAGAGAGAAAAATGGATTTTTCTGAGGCCTATTTGAAAATTGGCAATTTCAAGCCTTAGGAAATAGGTTCATTTCCTGACAAGCGCTTCCATTCTTCTCTATGTATTATTGTCTTAACTGTTTTCCTCTTCAGTTCTATCTGATCCTCCCTTAGGAAGATTTGTTCTTCTGATCCATCTTGCAGGTTTGGTGTGCCTGATGCATCATGTCCTGTAAGGAATTCAGTTCCAATCAATTCCTCATCATTTTGTTCATCAATACCATGTTCCTCTGACATGATCAAATTCCGTTTTATTTTTTCCAGCTGGACATTGGAGAATATTCTCTCATTTTAAAAAAAATATAATAAACCACCAAAGGTCAAAAAGATAATTTCTGGTTACCTCGGTATTAGGGAACCTTTCTCTCCAGAGAGCAAACATCAATTTCTGATGAACATAAATGGTTGGATACACTTAATGGTAACGTTCAACCATAGCTTGCTACTCAGACTTCCACCATTTCCTTTGTGGTTGCTCTCCCAGTGACCATTCAATGCTCTGTCCTAGTTGCACAACAGAAGCTACTGGATCCTAGGCAGTGGTGGGTTCCAAAAAAAATTGCTACCACACTGTGGGCGTGGTGTGGTGGGCGTGGCCAGGGGGGAAGCCCTGTGTTGCACCTGAATTAGGACTACTTTATTTCAAAACTTGGATGGGCAGGGTCAGCTAGAATTTCTGCCACCGGTTCTGGTGAACTGGTGCGAACCTGCTGATGCCCACCATTGATCCTGGAGTCCACTTAACATCGAATTACCTTGAATCCCAACATCTGTCTCTGTCCTTGTTGACCCAGACAACAACTGAGCCGGTATGGATATCTTTTTAGATTTTCTCACCATATTTTATGAGTAAGGCCACTTTAAGTCTGACTCATCAATGGAAGCCTTTCCATCATGGGTAGCCCTAACAGCATAGACTTCTGCCTCATTGGAGAAGGAAACCCCCAGCACCACCCAAAGGTAGAGCCCCTCAGCGGGTGTTATTATTTTTGCTGTTTCTGTTGCTGTTACTATTCAATCCAATGTTTGCTGCCAAGTCATCTAACCTCAGACAACAGTCTCTTGATCTCTTGACAGCAATACATGTACAACCTTGGACAGAAATTTAACACTCTTTAGAGGAGAAATGGGTCAGTGTTCATCACAAAGAGATTCCTCTAGAAATATTGTCACAGTAGCAGCTCTATTAGGTCAAGCTAAAGTAACACAAAACAGCAAACCTTTCAAGTTTCTGAGAAACTCTTTCCCTCCCCCCCCCCCTTTTTTTTTTTTTGGCCTGGGTGCTAAGCAAAACACTCCACAACTGGTGATTAACCGTACATTTTCACTAGCTAATCAACTGATTGTTTTATGAGGTGGTTGCGGGGGGGAATCTGCAGCTCTATTAATCAGGATATATTTTAGACAATCACAATGTTTTAAATTGATTGATATAAATGATTCATCAGCTAAATATTGCATCTCTTTAATGAAAGGGGGGGATGAGAGAAGGGAATTGTGGAGGGGAAATGTGTTGCTAGGCGCATGCTGAAGAGCCCCAGACTACAGTTTGGGAAAGGAGGCAACATGATGCAACATTAATTAGGTTAGATGGTGCTTGGTGCAAAATAATCTCAGGTTGCAGCAAGACACGCTGGGGCGAAAGAGCCATAATTGCGCTCCCTTTGAAAATATAAAATCCAGCAGTTATTCGGATCTCTTTCTGGCACATTTAAATAATTGCTGGCTTTTATATCTTCCGTAAGAGAGCAGTTATGGTTTCTTCACCCCAGCGTGTCTGGTTGCAACCTGAGATTACTTTGCGCCGAGCATCGCCTAACCTCATTAAGGCTGCAACCCCAGGCACCTTTTCCAGCAAGAGCGAGCCAACGAACACGATGGGATGCACCTTCTAAGCAAACGTGCACAGCTCTCTGTTGTTGTTGATTTCATACATTAATGATGAGACTAAATATTCATACAGCACAAGTAATCACCTACAGTTAGTCATCTGTTTACTCAGCCTTGGTCCTAGTTGTTTTGTTTAATGCCCAAACTGAAGAGGAGTTCAGATGTATTCATACGTTGGCTTCCTGCATAGTGGTTAAGCTGCTGTTGTTTGTTGTTGTTGTTGTTGTTGTTGTTGTTCAGTTGCACAGTCGATTCCGACCCTTTGCGACCCCATGGACCACTGTCCGCCAGGCACTTCTGTCCTCCACCATCCTCCTCAACTCACTCAGCTCTGTGCCCATTGTGTCTACAATACCATCTAGCCATCTCATTTTTGGCCACCCCCTTCTTCTTTTGCCCTTCACCTTTCCCAGCATCAAGGCCTTCTCAAGCGAATCCTCTCTTCTCATTTGATGTCCAAAGTACTTTAGCTTCATCTTTACTATTTGACCTTCTAAGGAGCAGTCAGGGTTGATTTCTTCTAAGATTGACCTATTTGTTCTCCTCGCTGTCCAGGGGACTCTCAAAACTCTCCTCCAGCACCACATCACGAAGGCATCTATTCTTCTGTGCTCAGCTTTCCTTATGGTCCAGCTCTCACAACCATACATTGCCACCGGGAATACCATTGCTTTGACTCCAAAACTGCTGCTGACTTGAGTTCGATCCTGACCTGGATCAACGCTGACACAGCCTTCCATCCTTTCCAAAATTGGTAAAATGAGAACCCAGCTGAGTAATTTGTCAACCACCCAGAGAGTCCACTAAGCACTATGAGGCGATTTAGACGTGCAGTTGCTCTTGCTATTAACAAATATATTGTGTTAGCTACAGCTACTGTTTCTGACTCTCCACCCCCCCAATTATACTACCTTGGCTGCCTGTATTCTCCCTCACCCATGCTCGAATTAGAAATCCCACCTGTGTGTGTCTGTGTTTTCTCAGAAGAGGTTTACCATTTCCCTTCCAAGCCCCCTGGAAACAGGGAGATGCCTTAACAGTGCAAGCACACCTGCTGCCTTGGTAAGGAAACATTTTGCAACGCCTCTCCAATTTCCAGCTGCTGCACGGCAGCAATTCTTGCGTTGCTCAGACGGGAAGGTGTTGTACTCTGGATGCTCCCGAGGCACAGCTAAGTAAATCAGGCTGCCTCTGACTGGGAAAGTGATTTGCCCCTAATGACAATGAATGGCAGTCGCTGCTAACTGGGGCATCGTTCTATTAGCATATATGCTCGCTAATGGAGAAGAATGTTTCCAGCAAAGAGCTCAGCACCTCAGCTCAGCAGATTTTTGAAAATGGGCTCAACCTAAAATATAGCCTTTTGTACATAAAACTGCAAATGAAGATTAAGCTCTTTAATAGTGGGGAACTCAAGAGGCTGGTCGCCAAAGGGTGTTGGAGTTTCGGTCATCTTGTCCTTGATCCAGAGCCAGAGTCAAAATTGCAAGCCTCTTGCATGCTGGATTTTGGGGGCATAAAGCAGGGGTGCCCAAACCTTTTTGGGCCCCGGGCCGGTCACATGGTTCCATGGACCAGTCATGTGGTTCCTCCCGCCGGAAGTGGAAGTGAAACACACCTTGCAATCCGTTTTGCAGCAGATATGTTTTGCAACAGGATAGGATAGATTTTAGTCTGCCATTTTCTCTGCTTAAAACCGGGGGCGCCCAAACTATGGCCCGTGGGCCAGCTCCAGCTCCCGCACACCAATTCATCCGGGCCACACCGCCCTCATCGCTCCCGGAAGCAGAAGTAAAACTGTGCAGGCGCGTTTTACTTCCACTTCCGGGAGCGACGAAGGCAGCGTGGGCTGGATGAATTGGCAACGGGGACTGGATCTGGCCCACGGGCCATAGTTTGGGCACCCCTGCCATAAAGAGTCCAAATGATTGCAAACCCCACTATAAGCAAAGGCTGCATTTTCAGGCAGCTGTAAGAAAAGGTCAGATCAACATTTTTACATTCCTTAACCACTGGGAACGACTGAAATGGCATGACCCATCCCCCCCCCCCCCAAGCTCCAGTCAGAGGCATTATAGATTGAGAAGGAAAAAATAATCATTTTCACAACAGCCTCCATCTGGCTGCGGGCAATTTGCTTCCGCAGTTGACCCTTGCATCCCACTGAAATTCCTCAGCTGTGCTGAGCAATCTTAAGGCTCTTGCTGCTTACACTACAGCTTGCTCTATTCTCACCCCTCTGGAGCCTGTGCCTCACATTGTTTCCTGCCTTATGCCCTAAAGCTGAGCCACCCACCAGACATTTGCCTTTTCTATGTAAAACCTGGACTGGGCCCCAAACATATAAGAATCACAACCCCGTTAAATGTTGTATTATAAAGTTATGGGTTTTCTCATCTGTGGTGGTGGTGGTGTTTTTAATCTAGAGAGATGCTAGCTACGCCCAACATTATCATCACTCACACTAAAGTAATGAAAGATGCGGATAGTCTGAATCCTTCAGTACAACTGGTGGTTATACTGAAGGATAGGCTTTCAAAAGAGGACACAGTGCCAGTCCACCCACCCTACCTGTCCACAGGGCCATAGCCAGGATTCTAGATGTGGGTGGGCAAATATTTTTTCAGGATGGGCAACAATGTCATATACAGTAGAACTCCATATAACAAAAAAGTTACTTTCACAATGTCTTTGGTTATACAGTTTTTTTCGTTATACAAAGCATGCCTTGCAGTGATGGGATGTTACTGGTTCTGACCGGTTCATCCGAACTGGTAGCAACCCATCAGGAGGGGCCGCGGGGGGGGGGGGGTAAAGCCCCGGGCAACAGGTTCAGTCGCCTCTCCGGCCCCCCTCCAGAAATTTATTTCTGGGCAGCCAAAATGGCTGCCTGGAACTGTGCATTAGTCAAACCTCCATTTGATGCATGCACAGTTCTATTTTCTAGTGGGCATGTATCAAATAGAAGTTTGATGCATGTGCACTAAAAAAATAACTGCGCGTGCGTCAAACGGAGGTTTGACGCATGCGCAGACATTTTTTATTTTATTTTATTTTTAGTTTTAGTTTGCTCCATCCACGACATCATGACGTTGGCTACGCCTATGACATAATGACATCATGGTGGGGAAGCGGAAAATTTAACAACCCACCACTGATGCCTTGCATAATGGAAATCCCTATGGGATACATCGTACAACGAAAATCTGTATAGAAAAAATTGTACAACGAAAAATTTTCGTTGTACGATGCATCCCATATAAATTTTCACTGTATGATTTTCCCCATAGAGATACATTGCTTCATATAATGAAAAAACTCGTTACACGGGGTATAATGGTTTCCGCAAATCCTCTTCATTATATGAATATTTCATTGTATGACGCATTTGTTATATGGGGTTCCACTGTATTTATTTATTTATTTACTTATTTATAATTTACATTTCTATAGCCGCCCACTTGTCACATCGTAGCGACTCAGGGCAGCTTACAAATTAAATATAGAACTACAAAATGAAAAGACAAGTACACCAAGAGGGGGAATGTCATGTATATAAGCAACCGGGAGTTTGAGGGTGGGAAAACTGCTAACTCAGGGTGGGCAACACCCACCCTGGCGAGCCGCCACCACAGGCCCTGCCTGTCTACAAATCCATTTCTGAAGCTGAAGTATCACAGGCAGAAGTGCTGGGGGGGGTGACCTCTGTACCAGCATTGGGAGAAATACCACCAATATGGATAGACAAAGCTGGATGAAATAGATGAAGGATAGGACAGGGTTCATAGTGTCCTCTGAGAATAGGTCTATAACCCAGAAGCAGAGCATTGCATGCCTGAAAGAGAAGGAGGCCCTAGGTTGTCAACAAGGGATCTCAGCTAGCAGACCTGTACTTGAAATTTGGAAGTTATTGCCTGTCCTTTTACCAGGTTGAGATACCCAGCGTGGTGGAATTCTCAAGCAAATTGATCAAGAGGATGGTGGTCAACCCGGTGCTTCAGTGCCACAATATCCTTCTGAGATGGTTATCAAATTTAGGATTTGGTGACAGTGTTCTTCAGTGTCTCCAGTCCTTCCTCAAGGGCTGCTCTCAGATGGAACAGCTTGGGGAAGAGATTTGGAACTCTGTTATGGAGCCCTTTAGTGATCAGCCATTTTCCAAATACTTTTCAATTATCTATATAAAGCTGCTGGATAAGTCATACAGCGATTTGGAGAATGTTGTCATTAATATGTGGATGGCTCAGCATTTTATCTCTTGTTTTCTTCATCTGCCAGTGATGCTGTACAGGCCCTTGAACACTACCGAGTATTGATAACGGACTAGATGAGGGGTGACAAAGTGAAACTGAATCCAGATAACATGGAGATCCTATTGTTGAGAGGTTTATCTGACCGGTTAGAGGGACACTTACCTGGCCTCAGTGAGATTAGACTCCCCTTGAAGGATCAGGTTCATAGCTTGGCTGTACTCTTGGACCCAGCTCTCACTATGGATACACAAATATCTGTTGTGGTCAAGAGTACATTTAACAACTTAGGTTGATTGTTCAGCTGCACCCCTACCTGGAGAAGAAATGCCTAACTACAGTGGTTCATGCGTTAGTAATCTTCAAAATAGACTACTGTAACACTATGTATGGCAGCCCTTGAAGTCAGGATAGAAATTTCATTGAGTCCCAAATGCCACAGCCAGATAGATCACAGGTATCATCTGATAGAAATATGTATCTCCAGTCTTGGTATATCTTCACTGGCTTTCTATTAGTTTCCGTGCTCAGTTCAAAGTGCTGACCATGGTCTGTAAAGCTCTTAACAGTTTTAGAAGCAGCACTGTGGTGGCTTAGTGGTTAAGACATTGAGTTTGGAGACTGGAAGGTCAGGTTTCGATCCCCGAGTGCTGCACATTGGATCTTGGTGACATGAAAAGAGCCTCATTCGGGCATCCCCTGAGCAGAGTTTCTCCAGCAAAAATCCTTTCAACCCAGAGTAATTTCTGACACAAAATGTATTTATTTAACAGTTTTGGACCTTGATACTTGTTGAAATGTCTCTCCTTAAAAAAAAAACAGCCACCAATTCCACCTACGCTTTGCAGTTCATGATGTAAAAATGGTGAAGCCAGAGGTGTGGAGATCAGTACAGTAACTGTGTTTCCTTGGTCATGGCTCCATCTCTCTGGAACAAGCTTCCCACAGTGGTCAGTCAGGTCCCTTCCCTCTCAGTTTTCAAGAAATAAGTAAAAACAATATTTAAAGCTGCTTTTTAATAATGCCTTCTACTCAGTGGTGGGCTCCAAAAATTTTACTACCACACTGTGGGCATGGTATGTTGGGCGTGGCCAGGGGGAAAGCCCTGCGTTGTACCCGACTTAGGACTACTTTATTTCAAAACTTGGATGGGCAGGGCCAGTCAGAATTTCCACTACCAGTTCTGGCAAACTGGTGCAAACCTGCTGATGCCCACCACTGCTTCTACTTAAGATGTCCAAATTTTGGTTAAGTTTATTAAAGCAGGGTTTAGCTAGTAACATGAGTTTATTTGTGTTATAGTATTCATTGTATGTATTTTGTATTATTCATTTAATGTGGTTTAGCTTGTTGTGAATCACCCAGAGAGTACTTACACAATGGGGTGGTGCACAAGCTGAATACATGCATGCCTATACACCTATACATATAATGGAAAAGGTGATGGACTATCAGTCCAGAAACTGGATTTGAACTCCCTCTTGGTCATAGAAACTCACATGGACATGGGAGGGTACTGGTAAAATCACACCTTAAACATCTACCTTGCCTTGAAACATCATTACGGTCACTGTAAGTCTTTATTTGACTTGACAGTACAGTATACATCAAACACGCATATTCGACTACATGGAAAGTATAGGGCAGCTTCAGTGGTGGGTTGTTAAATTTTCTGCTACCCTACCATGACGTCATTACGTCATGGGTGTAGCCGATGTCATGACGTCATGACGTCATGACAACATGAGTGGAGCAAAAAAATTAAAAAGTAAAAACCTCTATTTGATGCATGTGCACTAAAAAAATAGAACTGTGCATGCGTCAAACGGAGGTTTGACGCATGCGCAGTTCCGGTCAGCCATTTTGGCTGCCTGGAAATACATTTCTGGAGGGGTGCCAGAGAGTTTTACCACCCCTCATGGGGTGCTACCAGTTCGGGTGAACTGGTCCATACCTGTAACATCCCATCACTGGGCAGCTTCCTTAGTACAATGCTTGACCATAGTGACTGCCATATTCAGATGCTATCCAGATTCAACTGCCTGCTAAACAACAACACTGGCACCTGTTGACTTTATGTGAACTCAGGTGGGAGCTTTTGAAGCAGGAAGGTTGTCCTTACAACTGAGAGTGTAAACCATGCCCAGGGCCCTCATTGTCCCCAAAAGCATGGGGAGACCTTCAACAAATTTAAGAATACATGGGACTGGTTCGACTCAACCAGAATTTCAGGCACAAGGATATTACCCAAGATAGTCTTTGAAAAAGGCTGTGCAGGGGGGCCGGGACAGGCCAGAGACAGCAAAGAGTGGTGCCACTAGCCACGTTCAGTGTATAGAACAATGCTGGAGGCAGCAAGAAACAAAAGGTTCTGTTTCAGAAAAAGGAAAACGGTGAGTTCATACCTCTACAGATCTGCATGTGAGTAGCAAAGGGTTAACACTCTTTGCAGGAAGCATTCTCTCTCCTGCTCTCTTTTCTAAATATTATTTCCTCCCATGAAACTGGCTTTTCATCCTTGGCTGGAGGCAGCTCCTGCTGCTGGGAATCCGGCAGGAGTCTGTATCTCTGCCACTCCACACTCCACTGCTCCCAGCAAGTAACCAAGACAAAGACTCCCCCCTCTCCTCACACCACCCTGGAGAGCAAAGCCCCTGTGCTGGAACAGGAGAGGTAGGCGGAAATATTGGCATGTACAGGCGGAGGCTGAGGAAGCCCCATGGAGGAAGATGCCCTGAGGCTGGAATTTAGGTAAAAGGCTTTTAATGAAGAGTTGGGAGGGGGAGTGCCAGGGAAATTAAATCCTGCTTCCTCTCCTTGCAAAGGAACACACCGCTGCAGTTGAGCAGAAGGGCTCCCCCAACTCTACGCAACCCCCCATCCAGAACAGATTGGCAGCTCATGTGATGTTGTAGTTTGTGAACCAAGGACGTTTCTGCCCATTCAACTAGCATTCTTGCTCAATGCCAACATGATTATACTGTACAAGCTGCAAATTGTATTTATTTTATTTATTTGGATTTATATACCACCCTCCATGTTTTATCTAATTCAATGGACTATCAAGAAAAGAAGTGTCCAAGAAAGCCAGCACAGTATAGAATTTAATATGTTGGATGAGAACTCTGGAGACTTGGCTTCCAGACCTCACTCAGCCATGAACTCGTTGGGTGACTTTGGCCAACCCCAGTTACTCAACTACATTCACAGGGTTGCAGTGAGGATAAAGTGAGTAGAGAAACAGTATTGCCATTTTGACCACTTCGGTGGGAAGGTAACGGCGTTCCATGCACTCCGGTGTCTAGTCATGCCTGCCACATGACCATGGAAACATCTGCGGAAGCAGACAGCGCTGGCTCTTCGGCTTAGAAACAGAGATGAGCACTGACCCCTAGAGTCGGATACGACTGGCTTTCGAGCAAGGGAAACCTTTACCTTTTACAAGAAAAATTGGGATATAAGTGTAGCTAAAACTAGAAGAGGTAGGTGAGATGACTTCGTATTCCTGTCCTTCCTGGGGGGGGGGGGGACTTCCCACAGCCAACTGGTTGGCCATTTCAGGAACAGAACTAGCAAAAACCTTCATGGTGTGATCCTGTATCCTTTGAGATGCCCCATGGTGACACCACAACCCAAGCTGGTTCTCTTAAGTTTTCAATTGTTGTTTTGAAATTTAAGTGCAGCTCTTATGGCTAGAGTACCTGGCCATTTGCTGCTGCTTCCCTTCCTCTCTTCACATGTTCTGTGAAAAACTGAAATACAATCCTGTCCCATCCACCCCACCTCACGCTTGCTTGTACTGATCTTTCAGTAGCCATATTAGAAGCTGGAGGAAGGAGCTCCCTGGACAAGGAACGTTAAAGGAGGATATAGCTGAGGAACTTTACCTCCCCTACATCCCTTGGAGGACCCTGAATAGGCTGAGGGCTAGAGTCCATAAATTTGTATTTATAAATGCAAGACCGACATGGTCATGCAGGGGCTGCTGGCGGACATCACGTGGTGTGAATGTGGAGAGATACAGAATCCGACTCATTTCTTGGCCTGTCAATTACTGCCAGAAACATGCACCGATGAGGGCTTAAGTTTGGCCAACGACAAAGCCAAGAAAGTGGCTTCATTTTGGCAGTCCAGGATTTGATCAGGACATTAAAGAAGTAGCACAATAAATGAACATTGGAGCTGTAACTAGCATTCTTGCTGCTCATAGCAAGAGGCACCATGTCCTCCCAAGAGAAAGGTTTATGCTGTTAAAAAAAGAGAGTAGGAAGTGCTACCATTTGCTTTAACTCTCATTATCCATCTCTAGATTCTGATATCCTCAATGCTGGTACCCTGGGGGTACCAACTCCATCCTTGTTACAATCATGTCAATCCTGTTATATGGATAAGCTTTGTTTGTATCAGGAATTGCTGAAGGAAAGCAGTATGCCAGTGATGGCGAAGCTTGGCACTCCAGGTGTTCTTGAACTTCAATTGCCAGAAGCCCAAGGCAGCATTCCTGCTGATCAGGGCTTCTGGGAATTGAAGTTCAAGAACATCTGGAGAGCCAAGCTTCATCATCACTGCAGTATACATTAATGTGCAACTAAACTGGTATTTCATGGCCAAAATCCTCTTGTGTAGCCACATAAATTGGTTAGCATTTGGATGCAAACTGCCACAAGTTAAGATACCACCATAGTATTATGAGTTGCACACTGAGTTATCCAAATGAATATGCATCAGATACTGCCAACGGATGTTTTCTTAACTTGGGACAATTTGTCTTGAAAAGGTAAACTATTCAAGAGGATTTGGACAATAGGGACTGCAGTGGCTCAAGTCACTAAGACGCTGACTGGGAGGCGGAAGGTCAGCAGTTTGATTCCCGAGTACTGCACGACCGAGTGAGCTCCCGTCATCTGTGCCAGCTCCTGCCAACCTAGTAGTTCGAAAGCAAGAAATGGAAAGTAGATAATTAGGTACCACTTTGGTGGGAAGATAAACAGCATTCCATGCCACTTCAGCAGCATTGAACATGCCTTCTTCCCCAATGGCTTAGAGCAGTGATGGCAAACCTTGGCACTCCACGTGGTCTTGGACTTCAATTACCAGAAGCCCATGTCAGAATTCCTGCTTGATTGGGGCTTCTGGAAATTGAAGTTCAGGAACACATGGAGTGCCAAGGTTCACCATCAGTGACTTAGAGCAATAAAATAAAAGGCAATATGGGGGCTTCTATATCCCAAGATCCCATTTGTAAGATCACACAAAGAACTTGTGATTAGGACACAGCAGGTCCCTGTGCCCACTTCCATCAGAGATCCACTGGACCATACCATTTCTCATCAACACTAACCGAACTCAATTACTTCAATGTGCTATAATGAGCAATTTGTAAATATGTCTATGCAGGACAGGAGGGCGATGAAGGCACATTCCTAAACTGGGGGATTTTCAGCAGCTACAAAGCTGCTACCTAGGGTAAAATAATCTAAAATATACCAAACTTTTAATGGGCATGAAAGGAGCAATGCGGCACTGTAATCTCATTTCTTTCCCAGCGCCTCCTCCTTCTCTTCAAATCTTGTAGGATATTTAGTCACAGGCTTCATTTCTCTCACACATTCAAATGGAGTTTACTCTTTTGGTTTGAACAGGGACAGGTACGTGGTTGGAATTAAATGCTCATTTCTATTTGGTGCACAGAAGGAATCCGAGGCACATTAAAAGGATTTTTTTTTTTTTAGTTTAAAGGGTCAAGTCTCCAAGGACACTTGTATCTCAGCTGGCAGTGCTACAAGCTATGTATCATTTCAATGGCATCTTCAATGGGGATTATAATCTGAATTGAAGTGGAAATATCTGAGGCAATGAAGCTGTCAGCAGTCTAAGATTAAGGAATTAAAACAGCAGCAAAAGCACGATAGGATTTATTCTACATGTATTTGAAAGGAGCCTCGATATTCCATAAAGGTGCAGAGAAAGGCAAGAACAATGATCCCATCAATATAATAAGGAAGGCGCTCTGAAAATCAGCCACACCAGATGTAAATCGTCCTAAACTGAGAAAGGCAATGAATGAGTCACAGCGGGCTTGGCTGAACTAAATCAAGAAAGCAATGAAAATGACATGGGGCACAAAGAGCAGCTGGAGCAGGAGATAACACTCCAACAACCTGAATCAGGATGGGGGGGAAAGCTCCACTCCTCCCCAGCAGGCTCTTACCTGCTCTGAAAAAATGTTAGCGATGTGCATTCATTACAGTTAGTAATAAGATACTATGATTATTTCTAGTTTAGCAGAAAGAACAGGGGGAGGGGTAGATAGAGAGCAACTCATCTGGGATTCATTCTCAGTACTCTATTAAGCCAAAAGAACTCATTGTTTTGACCTTGGAAATTGTCTTTAAACTGGAGGTCTTCGGCGGTGGCTTTCCCCATAAAGTAGCATCCACCCAAGTGATCCACTTCTGTTGAGAGAATCCTGGTTCTCCCAGTTCAATAGGCATTTCCTAGAATTACCATTGGTCTCATTTCTCCACATTTGCAGGACCATAGAGTCTCTTGAGAGTCCCCTGGACTGTGAGATCAAACCAGTCAATCTTGAAGGAAATCCACCCTGACTGCTCACTGGAAGGACAAATACTGAAGCTGAAGCTCAAGTACTTTGGCCACCAAATGAGAAGAGAGGACTCACTGGAGAAGGCCTTGATCCTAGGGAAGATCGAAGGCAAAAGGAGATGGGGAAGGCAGAGGATGAGGTGGCTAGATGGCATCATTGAAGCGGTGGGCCAGAGTGGATGTAGATCTGGCTGGGCTGCAGATGACGGACTCGACTGTGCGACTGAACAACAACAGAAACATCCCTTCTCCTCCCCAGCAACTCATTGGCCAATATTCTATTGAACTTCTGCTGAGCTGAAAGTCCTGCCATTGTGACAATACGGTCTCCTGTTGCTTGCCTCAAGTGTTGCACAAGGGGCAATCTCCACGAAGAAAACCCACCAGGCAACTGTACAATGGCAATGCTGGAGAAAGCAGCACAATCCTCCATTACTACACTGGTGGGACTTTGTGTTAAAGCTGAAGCTCAGCAGGACGCTGGCCAAATTCATCATCTGTCTGTATCTCCAAGCCAGGGCCCGAGACAGCAGGGACTCTCACCTTTGTAAATAATCCACTGGTGACATTTCAGCAAGCTGAGAGCACAAATAGCTTCATGCTAAGCTATCTGAGTTATAATATACTTCCATGGTTCCTTAAGATAACGTGCTCCAGGCTCAACCTACTTGAACGAAACCACCCTGAAAGCCATCTTATCAGTTAAAAAAAAAACAATTCCCAAACACACATCCCAGATTTTTATCACTTTATTAAGAGAGAGAAAATTTACTCAATAGAAAGTCTCTCGTGCACACGAAGCCACATAAAGACAAAATTAGAAGCAAGCAGAACTGAGGGTAAACAAAGAGGTGGCGGCGGAAGCAGCAGCAGGTGAGGTCAAGAAATGCGGAGTTCTAAAAGGACATTCTGCTTCATGCTCCATTAAAGAAAGAGATTTTAAAAAACCACAAATAAGAAATCTTGAAAATGGGTTTATCCCAAAGTATTGTAAGTCTGGGGGAGGGCAGATGCTACTTAAAAGTTCTTTTTAAATATTCAGATTTACCACCCTACGGGCAAATGCGATACTACCTGTGCGGGCCGGAGGAGGGCAGAGCTGAGCCAGTCTCACACCAGAATTGTGGAGTGGCTGGCCAACTCCTGGAGCCAACTTCTACTAGCACTTCCGGGTACAAATTCTCTGTAAAGTCCTCCGAGGGATTATCTGCCCACCACTTGAGCAGATACGAGAGCGATCCATGGGAAAACTGAAGGCTCATCAGTGGCCTTTTTTGGTTGAGCCAAACCCAGAGAACCCCATCACAGCTGCCATTTCGTCGTCCTCCTCAAACGTCAAGTCTTCCTCGGCCCTCCTTTTCTTTTCCCTCTGTTTTTCTTTTTTGTATGCTTTAGCCTTTTCTTCCTGCAACAAAAGGGGAGGGAAATGTCAAATGAATCAACCTGGCCTTCACAACTGAAGTTTGCAGAATGGCAAGGCACAATCTCAGAAACCAGGCCACAGAGACGACATCCTTTCTGGTCTAAAGAACAAACAATGGGTAGAAGAGCAAGGGCTGGCTCCCCTGGTTTTGTCCCGGAGGAACAGTGGAAAGACGCTCACACAGGCACACACTCTCGTATGATGGTTGTAAAAAACGATTGTACTAGATTATCCAACAACTATCAGCCTCTGCCATTAAACAAATGCCAGAGACTTCATCAGAAATTAAGGGATGAAAATGTAGCCCCGCTTTTAAAGCAAGAGACACAAATTCCACCCTGACGCCCCTGTTTCAACAACTGCGGCGCTGAACGATGGCGACAGACAATGACAGAATCTGATGGCTGTTGGAACAGCCGAGTGACAGCTGCTCGGTGCAACATAAGCTGTGTTCCTAGTGGCTTTGGGGGGTTTTGGCATCAAAGGGTTTCCACAGCTCTAATCAAAATGTTTCGTTCTGTGAGATTGCAAGGTCTGGAATGGTGCCAGACTAGTGTTGGGGGAAAACAGAAGTGTGACTTCAGCTACTGGCTCTGTGGCAGCTGATGAGGCGGCTAAAGCTGAAAGGACTCTTCTGTTTGCCCACTTTGCCCACCACGCCAACCCATCCGAGACCTCCTCCAAAGCAGCCATCCACAAAAACTGGAGCAATCCAAAGCCTGACTTGATATGAGAAAACTTATCAGACATTCTTTTTACAATGTTGTTCAGGCTTCTGAAGCTCACGAGACTGCCATTTTGTCGGCCTCTCAGTCAGCTTAGCTAGCTAGATACACTGGCCAGCAATTAGATGTCCTCACCTACAACCAGTCAATAAGTGTGGAAAGAAAGCAGTAGTGCTGGTCTTAAGATTCCATCAAGTATTGCTACCTGTCAAAACCAGGCATAGCCCAGTTACTCCTCGGCGACCATAGGTGGAGAATATTGCATCAGGTTGATTCTCCTACAAAAGGAGGTCTGTCATGTCTATGCAAGTTTCATATCTGTGGAAGACTGTAACATCTTAAGATGATTTATTTTAGCATGAGCTTCTGCAGAGAATTGGCCCACTTCCATGCATTTCTGGGGGTTCAGATGTGCATAGATGGATATACACAGATTATATACGGTTGGGGGAAGGTTGCCCTTGTTCAAAAACCAGTTGTATCCGACTCTAGGGTTTGGCTGTAAAAGGGGATGAGCACCGAACCCTAGAATCGGATACAACTAGCTTTTGAGCAAGGGCGACCCTCCCCCCAACCATATATAATCTGTGTATAGTATGTCTACGTCTCCAGACATTTCCGTGAACATGACTAGAAACGGAATATTGTTTACCTTCCCACCAAAGTGATACCTATGAAATTTCTTGCTTTTGAGCTACTAGGTTGGCAAGAGCAGGGACAGAGAAAGGATCTCACTCTGTTGTGCAGCACTCGGGTCTCAAACTGCTAACCTTCCAACCTTCCAGTCATCAAGTTCAGCATCTTAACCACTAAGCCACCGCAGTCCCTATAAAGCCATGATGGCGAACCTTAGCACTCCAGATGTTATTGGACCTCAATTCCCAGAAGCCCAAGCCCGTGAATCCACACAAAGGGGTTTACTGCAATTCATCCAGCCTGCACCGCCCTCGTCGCTTCTGGAAGTGGAAGTAAACCGCGCCTGTATGGTGGTGCAGGCCGGATAAATTGAAGTCCAAGAACATCTGGAGTGCCAAGGTTCGCCATCACAGCTATATACGGTTGAGAGTGGAATATTAATAGTGTATATAAGACTGAGATAAAAATTTCCTGGATCCTTTTGCCGGCTGTATGGTCTAAATCAGTATTTCCCAACCTTTTGTTTTTGGACTTCAAACCTGAGAAGCCTTGGTCAACTCCCCAAAGCACTGATCAGCCAATGTACTTTTGTACAATGTACAACTGCAGTGGCCCAAGTCACTAAGACGCTGACTGGGAGGCGGAAGATCAGCAGTTTGATTCCCGAGTACTGCAGGATGGAATGAGCTCCCGTCTCTGTCCCAGCTCCTGTCAACCTAACCATTTGAAAGCAAGAAATTGCAAGTAGATAAATAGGGACCACTTTGGTGGGAAGGTAACAGCGTTCCATGCGCTCCGGTGTCTAGTCATGCCTGCCACATGACCATGGAAACGTCTGCAGAAGCAGACAGCGCTGGCTCTTCGGCTTAGGAACAGAGATGAGCACTGACCCCTAGAGTTGGATACGACTGGCTTTCGAGCAAGAGAAACCTTTACCTTTACCTTACAACTGAAGTCTCCCTGTGGGGCATGAGTCCCACGTTGGGAACCACTGGTCTAAATGTTAACTTTATGACCCAAAAAAGGGTTGTTCTATAAGCTGAATGAAATAGGTAAATACACGTGCATTAATTAATTAATTGATCGATCGATCAATTAATTAATTAAAATAAATGATTCATTCTGCTTTTGACAAGCATATGTAGTTAGGGAAAGCACTGCAGCCTCCCCCACAACTTCTGGAAATCCTCTACTCAGGTTGTGCGTGAAATAGGTACTAAAGAAACAAACCCTACAAGCCGGCGTTTTCTCACTTTGAGTGGCCTTTAGTGAAAAGTCATTTTAATTTTAACCGGGCTCTCAAGGTGCACAGCTTTGCTGCACATGTGATAAAAGAAACTGGAATTTCTTCCAACAAAACCGCATAAAGTTGCTGCAGATGGAACGAACAACAGGGAGAAAAACTTTAATGCCACCTGCAGGCCAGTTCTGCACGGAAGAGATCAGTGCAAGGAAATATTTCCCTGGCAGTTTAGGTCTCTAAGCATTCAAGAGCCACCTGAAAGGATGCCATTTCAGGACAATGAAAAAGATGATCTTGGATCACAGACAGCTACTATTTCAGAGGCACTTGGTCAATGAAAAAAAGAAACTACACAGCATCCATTTTGCATCAGGCAAAATGCCCTAGCAACTTAATTACCACAGAAAGCCTAAAAACTTTAAGTGCCATCCCTTCTCAGCCATGTCCAATTGTTTCCGTTCTTGGCAGCACTTTACCTCTTCCCTGAGCTCCTTCATCCTTTCCTCAAAGTCATAATCCTTCTGTTTCTCCTCCATCTTTTTCTTGTTCACCTCAAAGCGTTTTTTCACTTGATCCAGCGTAGAGCGCTCTACTCTCATGGACATGCCCAGGTTCCTTTGATCTAGAAAAAGGGCAGGGATCAAGAAGGGGGATTTTAGAAATCTTCCCAGCATTTTCGGAAGCCAAACGGAAACCTTTGTTCCATTTGGGAGCGCGATCGTGCATTTCCCTGAATCCTTAACTTCATCTTATCCCAAGTTCTACTGTATGTTATTATATGCTGGTGGTACATCTGACACGAATAAAGAAAGATCCCAAGTTCTCTCTTCACAACAGTCCCAGTTTCCAACCCCTTCAGGCAGCAGCTACGTCCTGAAAAAACATTTTCATCGCCACGTTATTGTAACAGACAATGAGGGAAATGCTTTTTTTAAAAATATGCTCCTTTGCATAATGACACTGTCAGTTTCTTGAGCTGAGCTCCATCTTTGCAGGGACAAGTATGCTTTACTCTGGAGGATAATTTGAGAAAGAGTTAATTGCAAAGGAATACGTAATCATGATCACCGAGCTCTTAATTAATAGTCTTTTCAGTCTTGGGTCTTGACTGACACAGCGGGGAAGAAGTGAAATAAGTATCTTCTGCTTTTCTGTGTTCCTGATTACCTCCATCATTAGCCCAGTCAATATTTAACCGTGCATAGCAAATTAAGATTGCATCCCTAGTGCTTGGTGCTTGTAACTCTTCAGGACCATCTCTAAGCTTTCTGGACTAGCAATGTCATCCAGCCCAAGTCTGCAGGAAGGACTTCCATAAAAAGATGTATCTCAAAACACTAGGCGTGGTCATGATGAAGAAATTCATGTCACACGCCTGAAGGGGTAAAAGGCCAACTTTGCCTGATGGACCTGCAACTCCTAGAGTCCCAGCGATGGCGAACCTTGGCACTCCAGGTGTTCTTGGATTTTAGTTACCAGAAGTCCAAGTCAGCACTCCAGCTGGTCAGGGCTTCTGGGAACTGAAGTTCAAGAACACCTGGAGTGCCAAGGTTCACCATCAAGGTCTAGACACTTGTAATGAACAACTCATACTCAACCTGTTTCTTCCCTCTAGGTCTGTCAGAATTTGATCAATCAAATAAGGATACACCTTATGTCAGGGATTCTGGCACCATTTCATGTGCCCCCCTCCACCACCACCACACAAGGAAGTGCCATGTAGTGGAGGAAGGGCAAAATTGCCATCCGGCCCCGCAAGGTGTCTGAGGGAACATGACCCGGCCCCCAGCTTTAAAAGGTTGAGAACTCCTGCCTTATGTCATTTGAGCATGAGGTACAATCTATTGGACCTTCTTGGTTTTCTCTTTTTTGTAAGCTATTTTGGCTTTCATTCTAAAAGGAAAGTTAGTACAGTAACCTTTATTTGGGAGAACCTCTGGCCTAATCTAGCGTTGGGAGACTCTCCATCCAACCTACTGGAGATCCTGAGAAGAACCCTCAAGCTTTCACCAAGCCGCTACTGAGCCAGGAAGTTCCTCTGCTCAGCAAAGAACAAATTGGGGAAAAGGCAAAAGATTTGCAGGGGAATCCATGCTTGTGTTCTGTCACCGACCTGGGGGGGGAAAAAACCAGCTTGACCATCCTCTCCATATCCAAGAGAACCAGATGCACAACTGGGGAAGTGCAAGGCACCAGCTATCAAGGGTAAACTAGAGAACAAAGTGAATTTAGCCTGCTCTCTACCACAAGGATACACTTACAGCTTGTCCTTGGGTCAGTGTAGCTTCAACCACTGCGCATTCCTCCCCCTCTGGAGAAAGGGTGAGAAAAAATGGCTATTTGGCAGAAGCACTCCCTAACATCAACCAAACCCGCAGAGGACCTGCTGGGTAGGGGGTCATTAAATACCCCACACTGAAAGATGTCCCCCTATCTCTCCTTTCATTTTGCATCTGTACATTTAACTGGCCTGTAAAAATTAAAAGTAGGTACAAATTATGTGCGGTATAAATCAGCACGTCAAACCCATTCGTGTGGATTCACAGAGACTTGGGCTTATGGAAACTGAAGTCCAAGAACACCTGGAGTGCCACGGCAAACCACCAGAGGTATAAATGATCAAGAAAACTGCACAGAATATGATCCCCTAGTATGGCGATTTAAGAAACCACTATCTGCCCGGTTTTCATGCACAGTCACTATCAGATTGATCAAGTTGCAAAGGGAGATTAGGCGAGGAGGATGAACAAACCAGGGACTTTTGTCAAGATTTTAGAACTTGTAAAAGACAAGAAGGTGTCAATGACAAGGGCACCAAACAAAAACCAATGCAGCTTCAAAATTTCCAGCTGGTTATCTAGGGTCCCAAAGAAACAAGTATTTATCTTTTTAGTACTGCAGATAAGGGGAACCCAGAGATAAAGGCAACAAAGAATGCACTTTCCTCATTACACAAAGACTTGAAGCAATTTATTGAAAACAAAATTAAATTACTGCAGCTTCTTGCCTGACTTAAGGAAAGCAAGCAAAGGGAAATATATAACCTATGGTTGGCTTCCCATTTGGGTGGAGGGGAGTGGGTGTCTCTGTAGCAGCTACAGAAGTACACCATTTCAGAAGCGAAGAGGAGAAAGAATAAAGTTTATCGTGAAAATGAAACTTTACTAGATCCATGACCAAATGGCTCATGATACAGAGAATAAACATAGAATGATGGTTAGCAGCCAAACCTCTTTTTTGTAGAAGCCCACCCACCAAAACAAACCTGGGTCTTCCCGCTCGGTCTCCTTCCCATTTATCATTTGAACGGTGTTATAAAATTCTACAGATTGGGAAAATAAAATAAAGTTACTCTTACGTTTTTTGCCATTGATATGATCCAAGAAGTTGATAGAATCTTTCACCACACAGTCGCACACATTACAGTAGTACCTAAAACAAACAAAATGAATTCTCAGTTCCCAAAACAGACTTTGTTTCTATCATTCAAATGACAGCTTTGCTCAATGAAAAACAACAGACCTATATGTAATACAGGTAAAATTCAAAAATGTTAAAATAATTAGATTATTTCTGATCAGATGCAGTCTACTTAAACTGCATTATCTCAGCCATTTACTAGATCTTCTTTCATACACATGGTAGGGCATGAATTGCACACATATAACTGCTCCATTGACTGAATTTCTCCACAATCACAGAAAAACCCTCCTGCGTCCAAGTAGCTCCATTTGACTTCAGAATTCGTTGATCTTCTTACTTCATTGTGAAGTCTATTAAGAGATTTCCAGATGGCCCAGCCAGAATCTTGTCCTGATGGGAGATGCTCTTCATCATTCATCAAGATGCACTGTTATTTGCTCTCCATGGATTTAGCCTAGCCCAGCGATGGCCAACCTTGGCACTCCAAATGTTCTTGGACTTCAATTCCCAAAAGCCCAAGTCAGCACTCTTGTTAATCAGAGCTTTTGGGAATTGAATGCCAAGAACACCTGGAGTGCCAAGGTTGGCCATCGCTGGCCTAGCCTGTTCTGATTTAAAATTTAGAACTTGAGATGCAAACAGCAAACATTTCCTTGTTTTTAGTCATCATCTAGTGCTGTGATGGTGAACCTATGCATGTGTGCCAAAGGTGGCACTCAGAGCCCTCTCTGTGGGAACCCATGAAGTCAACCCAACACAGAGTTCACCTTGCCCCTCTACCCAGTAGCCCAATGGGAATACTCTCTCCCTCCTCCCAGCACAGAGTTCACCCCACCCCTCTACCCAACAGCCCAATGGGAGCGCTTCCTCCCTCAGCACAGAGTTCATCCCTCCCCTCTACCCAGTAGCCCAATGGGAGTGCTCTCTCCCTCCTCCAAGCAGAGTTCACCCTGTCCCTCTGTACAGCAGCCCAATGGGAGCGCTTCCTCCCTCCCTCAGCACAGAGTTCACCCCGCCCCTCTGCCCAGCAGCCCAATGGGAGCATTTCCTTCCTCCCCTGCTGCTATGCTGGCACTTTGCAATAAATAAGTGGGTTTGGGATTGCAGTTTGGGCACTCGGTCTCTAAAAGGTTCGCCATCACTCATCTAGTGACTTGGGTGTCCATGAAGTGGATGGATTTGGTGATCAATTACCTTATTTTGTTCATTATTTGCTAGCGTCTCTTGATGTACTTCCAGCCAGATAATAGACTTTTTCAGTAGGGGTAGGTTTCAGCTCATTAAGACAAACAAGGGTTTGACATGTCCTGATTTATACCACACGATGCTAGCATGTTCTGCCGTGGAGCAGTACTGGAACAAAGTTGTTCCTGTTTCCTAAGTATGTTATGTCTGGTGACAACCTTCTGTCTGGTGTTTAGATAAGGTTGTGTAGATCAGCGTTCAATCCAGTTTTGCCCAAAAAGCTTTAAGGTAGAGCAATGTTCAAAAATCTTGCCTTCCCAGCTAACTCAGAGCTACCTCTCCAATTCTCTGTTCTTTAAAGTAGAAGACACAGGCCTGTGTTTTTAAATCTGATGTGTGATGTACTTTATATAATTCATATTTTTCTCATACACACATTTAAGCCGGGAATCAGTGAAGAGCAGTGATTGATATTATTGTTCTTTCAAGAAAAGGTCAAGAACAGATCCAACTTTCTTTGTGGACACTGAATGGCATTGTTGTCCATAGGAATGACTCACAAAAATCCCTTCTTTGCTTGCATGTTCACAAAATGATCATCAGGGTTACTGGATCCCCACTTTCTGCCACACCTGTACTTTTATCCCATCACTTATTACAAACAAGTGCCAGATGTGCAGGACATGCTCCTGCTGAGTCCAAATAATTTAATTTTGCTACCACCTACTTGTTTACAAGACATGCTGGGGGGGGGGGGGTGGCAGAATGCCCACACATTGTTAAAGTGTACTTCTTTGTACCAGCAATGTAAAGGATCACACTGTTTAAAGTTAATAAAATACAAAAACATCAACTTGAAAACTATTTCTCCTTTAGGAGCTAAAGAGATTCTACTGTTGATTTACAACAGTGATGGCCAACCTTGGCACTCCAGGTGTTCTTGGACTTCAATTCTCAGAAGCCCTGATCAACAGGAGTGCTTACTTTGGCTTCTGGGAATTGAAGTCCAGGAACACCTGGAGTGCCAAGGTTCACCATCACTGATCTGTAAGATCTTTGTAGAAGATATAAAACCAGACTCACCAAAAATTAGGCTTTTGAAATTTGTCATTGGTTATGTAATGTTTTTAATAAAGATATAATTTCTACCTAAAATGTGCAAAAAGCCCACAACAATGAAGATTACCAATAAAATAAAGCAGTCAGCAATGCTGAAGGTTAACTGAAAGAACTGCTTTTCATACATTCTCCAAAAGGGAAATGTTCATGTCGCACTCTAAGTGCTACTGATACAAAATACTGCACCTACTTCTAGCTACTAAAGTTCACAGTTAGCATGGAGATGCCAGCCAAAGTTCATGGTGGAGCCAACAGACGTGCTTTCTGGCACATGCGGAACCCAAGCCACACAGGATTTTGTGAATAAGCGCAAGAGGCATATTGGCAGTAACTGTTTTTTGGGTGTGTGGAGGTGGGGGGGAATGGCAGTATATGTTTGCAACACCACATCTATAAGGAGGCTGTCTCACCCAGATGCCATCTGGCAGAGAGATAATTGTCTGTCCCTTGCAAACTAGAAAGACCAGAAAGATATTGGTAATAACAATGGAGAGCTAGCCAGAGATTATGTTTTCCTGGAAGAAGAACAGTAGAGTCACACTGATGAACTATTAAGAGCCATACAGAGCCACTGAAAATCGATAGACAGAACCATAGAGATGAATGATCAATTATTCTAGAAAAGTGGGATTCTGAGGGAAAGAAGATGTCCAGATAGGCTGTCCTATAGAAAGCATAAGACAGGGAATCCTTACTATCTTCCTAAGTATCTAAGGTGGGGTGGCTAACCTTGGTGTTCCAGCTGTTCCTGGAGTTCAATCCCCAGAAGCCTTGGTCAGCAGGTGTGCTGACTTGGGCTTGTGATAACTGAAGTACAAGGACAGCTGGAGCACCATAGTTGGCCACCCCTGATCTAAGGGACTTACATAAGCATAAGCATTGAAGCTGGAAGATAGATTTTCTTAATTTTTCTGGTGATGGCCAACCTTGACACTCCAGATGTTCTTGGATTTCAATTTCCAGAAGCCCAAGCCCCCGTGAATTCACACGAATGGGTTTACTGTGATTCATCCGGTCCACGTCATCCTCGTCGCTCCTGGAAGTGGAAGTAAAACATGCCCATACGGGCGTGTTTTACTTCCGCTTCCAGGAGCGACGAGGGTGGCGCGGACCAGATGATTTGCAGTAAACCCATTCATTTGGATTCAAGGAGGCTTGGGCTTCTGGGAATTTAAGTTCAAGGACATCCTGAGTGCCAAGGTTCGCCATCGGGTCTAAGCAACTCACCCTCCCATCTCTGACTGAGGAGTTGTTTTGGTAATAACAATGGTTTTCCCCAGTTTAGATTCCAGGTCCACTTTGTAGTCTCGGTGCCGAAGAAGTTCACGCTTGACAGGTTGCACAGGTTTGCCTGAAACATAAATCAGAGGTTTTTTAAAAATAAAATCCTTTGGTTTCAATTGTAAATTGAAAACTACATTTTTTCCTCCTTAAGCTGTCCAGATCAGGGCTTCTCAACCTACAGCCCGGTGCCCGATGTGGCCCATGACACCATTTTATGTGCCACACATACACCGCCTCCGCCACACCCGGAAGTGCCATGTGTGATAGGCAGGACAAAATAGTCATCCGGCCCCCGAAGCTGTCTCGGGGAGCGTGACCCGCCCTCGGCTTGAAAACGTTGAGAACCCCCGGTCTAGATAGTCTAATTCCCTAGTTACACAAGAATACAAGTAGAAGGCAAGTAGCAAGGTTCTTAATTCTCCTTAAAATTAAAACAGAGAATAACGTAACCAACACTATTTGTATTTTCCACCCTATATACCCCCATGTTTCAGAAACCAGCTTAGTGACTTAATGAAAAAATACCCCATAGTTAGCAGGATACCAACCATCTTTCTTCTCTCTCTCTTCCGTGAGTCGTTTCTCTGCAAGCTTCTCATACTCATCTTTGTCCCACTTCCTGCGGAAGTCCAGGTTTTTAGCCTATAAACAGAATAATAATACAGGCGTTGAACATTCAACTCCATGAAGAAAGAAACCTCTGGTCTTATAAAGAGTGGGAGTTATAGAATATTTTGAAAGGTGCTGGAGACAAACAAAACTCTCAGTTCAATTCCCAAATCTTTCAACATGAGGAAGGCCGACTGGAAGGCGGCAGGTCAGCAAAATACTGCAGGATGGAATGAGCTCCCGTCTTTGTTGCAGCTCCTGCCAACCTAGTAGTTCAAAAGCAAGAAATTGCAAGTAGATAAATAGGGACCACTTCAGTGGGAAGGTAAGCAGCATTGTGTGCTTCGGTGTCTAGTCATGCCTGCCACATGACCATGGAAATGTCTGCAGAAGCAGACAGCGCTGGCTCTTTGGCTATGAAACAGAGATGAGCACTGAGCCCTAGAGTCAGATACGACTGGCTTTCGAGGAAAGGTGACCTTTACACAAGGAACATTTTCACTACAGCAAAGCAGCAGACAAAGAATTTCAAGAGCGACAGAAGTGATTTGAACTTCAGTGCTAAGCACTACTATCAGAAACTCCCCGATTACAATAGGACCTACTTCTACTTAAATATATATTGATAAATCCTGTTAATCTGATTAAGACTTTTAATCAATATTATTTTCCTGAAAATGTTTTTTTTAAATAAAAAAATATGTGGTTTATTCTTGAATGAAATAAATAGTGTCACTTGAATGAATAATCTGGCATTGTTTATTTGACACTAATAATAACAACTATATGCTGTCAAGTCAAGTCTAATTTATGACAACCTTTTCCAGGGTTTTCTAAGTGGGGAATACTCAGAAGTGGTTAACCATTCCTTTCTTCTGGGGATCATCCTGGGACTGTGCAGCTTACCCAATGCCACACAGGCTGGTTCTGCTCCCTGGAGTAAGAGTGGAGAATTGAACTCCTAACCGTTGACCCCGCAGCCAGATATTTAAAAAACTGAGCTATCCAGCCATGGTAGATAATCCGCTAACACGCCCCAAAATTTTGCTTTTCCCTACTCTGGTTCTTACAGAGCTTTCTAGTTTGGGAAAAATGCAAGTGAAATTGGAACATGATACTGCTTTATAAAATTCTACATAGAACAGGAAAAGAAATAAGATATTCTCTCTCTCTCTTGCCCTCTCTTAAAACACTCACCGAAAGCTATTATCAGCAAAACAGGGGTGTACATAATTCTGATCAGATCCTGGGAGGACACAGGCATACACATGAATCCAAACCAACAAAATTAGTGCTGCCACCAAATTAAAAAAAAGCATAACTGAATGGATGGGCAATAGATTTGGGACAGACAAAGGAGGCACTGTTTCACAAATTTCACTAATTTATGGGATTTGCTGCCACACAACGAAGCACTAGCCAATAGTTAGATGGTTTTCAAGAGGAATTAAGACAAATTCACAGAGATTTCAGTATGCCAATCAGTGGCTCTCATCCAGAAAATAGATTCTCCATCTTCTTTGGCAGGATGCCTATCATCATCCTTTGCCAGAGATACTGCAGGGGAAAGTTGCTGCCTTCGTATTCTGCTTCCTGCAAACTTCTCTCATTGAACACTGTTGGAAACAGGATGTAGGACTAAGTCATGAGTGCTCAAACTACAGCCCGTGGGCCGGATACAGCACCTGATGCCATTCCATCAGGCCCACAACGTCCTCACTACTCCTGGAACTGGGTGCAGATGCGTTTGCGCATGTGCAAAAGCGTCTCCATTCATGTGTTTGCGCATGCGCGAACACAGCAGCACCGAACCAGGAAGTGAATGGGCATGCGCGAAGATGTCTGCTTCTGGGGGCCTAGTCAGGTCCACTCAGTTGTTCTGGGGGCATGGTTAGCGCAAAAAGTTTGAGCACCCCTGGACTAAGTCAACCTTTGGTTTGTTCCAGCAGGGTTCTTACAGTTACGGTATATAAGATTTGTAGGAAAACAGATAGTGGAGGAAGAACAGCAGCAGTTGTATGTGCCTTGATTCCCCAAAGCAAGTAGCAGAAGAAAACACAAGCTCTCTTCAAAAAGCAGAACCACATCTCCCAAGTCTAGTACAGCAAACCCTCAGCACAGGCTGTGAATGGCATTAAGTCACATACAGGACGCATTAGGAAACCAAAAGAGCAGATTCTCATCTTGATTTAAGAAAGGGAGTTAAGGTTAAAGGTTGACATCCGTGCTTCTTTTCACTTTACACATGCCTCAGTGAGTTCATAAAATCAGGGCCACAGAGCCTGATGTTAAGAGAAAACTTAATATCAACATTAAAATGGCATCTTATTGACTCAGGGCTCTCAAACAATGAGAAAAATTGCAAGAATCAAGGGATATCATTTCTGTGGTGAGGAGAAGAGTCAAAATATCAAAAGATCTCCCTTTTGAACACATTCAAGGTTTTTTTAAAAAAATATATATACTGTATTAAGACTAGGGGTTACAATTACTTTCATCTTTTCAGGCCTCATAATACAGCAATGTTATCACAATCATCAGTGTTGGAAGTGAAAGAACTGGGTCATTTGACATGCTCACTTAGTACTCAGAAACACAACAGAAGCTTAGCTAGCTGTGTGTTCCTCGTCGGATTTCGGCAATACCCGCCAAAGTCTCCACTGCCCCTTCCTCAGTCAACCAAGACCAATTCTAGATTCCATCATTTGTGCACCAACCAGCAAAGAAGAAGGCTATGGCATGGGTTCTTGCAAGACCGTGTCCTGGTTCTGAAAAGCCTTTTCTCTGGAGGCCCCTTGGTCTTTTTAATCAAGTAAGCAGGGGTCCACAGAAAAAGTCTTCCCGAAGATGACTGGGAGGCGGGAGGTCAGCAGTTCGATTCCCGAGTACTGCAGGACAGAATGCGCTCCTGTCTTTGTCCCAGCTCCTGCCATCCTAGCAGTTTGAAAACAAGAAATTGCAAGTAGATCAATAGGGGCCACTTTGGCAGGAAGGTAACAGCATCCTGTGTGTCTAGTCATGCCTGCCACATGACCACGGAAACGTCTGCAGAAACAGTGTTGGCTCTTCGGCTTTGGAACAGAGATGAGCACTGAACCCTAGAGTCAGATACGACTGGCTTTCGAGCAAAGAAAACCTTTAACCTTTGCCTTTATCGGGTGTACCCCAGACAATGACTACTTTGTTGAGTTGGTTGATCTTTCTCACACTAGGTCAGGAGAAAGGCATTACAGAATTAATTAACCAGTTTAAAGTCTGACCTGGACATGAAAGAAGAAGAATCAAGTAAGCATATGAGAGTTGAGAATAATATAAGTAGTTTTGTTGTAGTTTTTAACTTTAGAAAAGGGAGCAGTTTTAATATTTCAAAAATCTGTTTTCAAAAATACCGTGTCTGTTTTAAATTATTGTTGCCTGCCCAGAGCGTTCAGGAGAGAGAAGAGCTTTAAATTTAAATTATGTTAAATTTTACATTTTTAAACTGTTACTAAGCCTGAGCCTAAGGGATAGTTAGAATGAGAAATCTAAAATAAAATTAGTCAAGCATTTCTACACAACCATTTTAATGTTAGTGCTTTATTCTTGATTCTTTTTTTTACTCTTTTCCAAATATAAGTCTTGCATTTCATTGAGACCTGAGAGATCTCAGACATTTTCTCTCTCTCTCTGCTAACTTCAGTACTACACATCTTGTAAGAAATAGGTTGCCACGCTTGGATTTAATCTTTGGATACCACCCCAAACACAAACTAAGTCAAATAGAGCAGAGCTGTGAGAAAGCCTATCAAGTTAATAGGAGAATGCAAATGGATACACACACACACACACACACACACACACACACACACACACACACACACACACACACACACACCAAACTCTACAGTACTCAGTACAACAGCTGCAAAGAAGAATCTCTGGATCAAGTTGTGCATTAAGATATGATAAAATATGTTATGATTTGATGCAATGGGAAAAGCAAATATACATTATAACCAACAGAAGCAACTGAATGTCACTCCAGAACTCCTTTTTAAAAAGACATGGCCATCATAATCAAAAAGTATTCCACCAACCTTCAGCAAAGTGTTCACACGATTCTTATTTATTTCCTTTGGTAATAAATTAGAAGAGATTTCTACACTGGAACATTTTATTTTCGAAAATAAACTGATCATGTTTTTCCACTGATCATAACTGGCAATACTATTTGTATTAGTTTATTAAGTAATCCTAATCTGTAAAGTCAAGCTGTCACAAAGCAGTTTATAAGATCAAAAAGAAAAGATCCAGGACATTACAATAATGGTAACCAACAAAATAGCAAAAATAAAAACACAAGAGACCCAGCAATACATATTTTTAGAGGGCATGGAGGGATTTTAAAAATAAGTAGGGGGTTAGCATCAATTTACAATTCAGAAAAAGGAAGAAAATTCTTGAAGATGGAACTCAAAAGACCTCATACCATTACTAAAAGGGGCTTTGTTCCTGGTACAAGCTTTCCTAGTGATGGGACAAAACGTGTCTCCAAGCCCAATTCATAGAGAGTCATAAATTTAAGATCCTTCTCATACAGTACTTGTTATACTGGTAAAAAAGGAAGTCATTTGGTAATAGAGGTAGAAGCCATAGACCTACATAATCAAGCAAATCACTAGCACTAGAATGGAATTGGATAGTATAGTTGACAAGAATAAGACTTCTATTTTTATTTTATTTTTTGATTGCATCTCCCAGAATTTTACAGGAATTTCCCAAAAAGAATTCTCGGAAATCCAACCCAGAATCATAAGTCTACAACCTAGGAGGTGTACAGTCAAACCTCACATAACGAGCGTTTCGCTTAGCGAAAAACTTGCACAACGAGCAAGTTTTTTGCCAAACAGTCATACCTCGCATAACGAATTAAATTCGTTCTGCGAGGTTGCTCACTATGCGAAAAATTCGCTATTCGAGTCTGACTTGCATAACGAATTTTTCGCTATGCGAGTCGGACTTTTCCCTATGGAAAAACTCGCATAACGAGCATTTCTATGGGGAAAACTCGCATAGCAAATTTTTTCGCTATGCGAGTCTTCCCCATAGAAACGCTCGTTATGCGAGTTTTTCCATAGGGAAAAGTCTGACTCGCATAGCGAAAAATTCGTTATGCAAGTCAGACTCGCATAGCGAATTTTTCTCATAGCGAGCAACCTCGCAGAACGAATTTAATTCGTTATGCGAGGTATGACTGTATTTACTCACATTGATACTGCCTTAAGCCTGTTTCTGCTTTCAAAAACAATAAAAGATTGTGATACTACTTAGGTAGTATCTAACGGTCTCAGAAATTGTGGCCAGCACAGTCAATGGAGATGGCCTGTGGGCCAGATCCAGCCCCCAATGCCTATTCAACTGGCCCACACTGTCCTCATTGCTCCAGGAAGCAGAAGTAAACCCGCCCATATGGGGCAACACAGGCCGTATGAATTGGTGTTGGGGTCGGATCTGGCCCACGGGCCATACTTTGGGCACCCCTGGTTTAAGCAGAGAAAATGGCAGCCTAAAATCTATCTCATCGTGTTGCAAAACAGACTGCAAGGTGCATTTTACTTCTGGTTCCGGTGGGAGAAACCACGTGACCGACCTGCTGAACCACATGACTGTCCCACTGAACCATGTGACTGGCCAACTGAACCACGTGACCAGCCTGTGGCCTGAAACACTTGGGCACCCCTGCTGTAGGACATCTTGGGGTCCAAGGTTGGGAACCACTACTCTACAGGATAAGGCACCTCCCGAATAATTATATCTCCCAGGAAGACCTAGAACTCCAAGGTAGCACTTGGAGAGCTTACAGAAGCAGGCCAAAAACAATACTAATGGAAAGTAAATACAGCTGGTCTGTAAACGTGTATGTCTGGGTTGTACCAGAAATCTGAGAGTTACTGTCCAAAAAATAAACAAAGAAACAAAAAAAGTCCATCTCTAATGGTTGGTGCAAAGGAAATCTGTAGTATGCAGCCAGGACAAACAGAACTGCTGAGCTACCCAAGACATCTTTTGATTAGCTGGGATGATGCTTTCTCAGATGAGGGCGTCCCAATTTTGTCTGCTCCAAGGCAGTATTTATTTATTTATTTATTTATTTATTATCCCGCCCTAATCAGGCGAACCTGACTCTAGGCGGCTTACAGAAAATTCATAAATTAAAACCTTGAGGTTCGAAATTACTTTAAAAAATCAATTAAAAAAGAATTAAAAAAGTATTGCGTGCCTGACCTTGAAACCTTTACACCTCTGGCTGCTACCTTTTACAGAGTCGTGGCTCCCTCTGAGTGTACACAGCTGGGTTTCTGGGATCACCGACAATCCAGGCATGAGAACTGCTCCAGGACATAAATTTGATTTGTTTGATTGGACTTGTATTTATTTATTGTATTTATTGGAAAGGGGAAACAGAAAGCCCTGGGACGCAACTCCAGCTCCTGCCTCAAGTCAACTTTCTGGGGGTTCCCAGATGGCCACGTCCTCTTCCATGTAACAGCACCAGTGGTTTCTCAGCCTTCTCAAAGGCTTTCCCCCTTTCCAAAAGATTGGAAAGACCCTTCTCAGGCTTACGTACTGGCAGTAAGAGCTTTCAGTTTTAAGTCCCTATTCTTGTTCCATGACCTCCCCTCTCCCTATATCTGCTGGTCTTGCACCCTTGATGCACTGCCCATACATCAATCCCTGCATGTCATGTAATCCAACTTAGCAGGTGTCTCAGTAATATATAGGGGTCTGGGACTTCTGAATGCAAGGATTCCTAGTGGCTTACCTGGGCTGCCTGCAATGGCACATGTAGTAGAAAACACTATGGTGTCTCTGTGCTCTAGCAGTGAATATGCACTGAGTAGGAGGGCATCACAGGAATGTTACCTTGTCACCTTATACAGTGGCTTCCTCTGTGCCATCAGTATGGGGCTATGTTAGTAGTGGAATTCAAGGAAACTGCCATAGATGTTAAGGAAGTAATTGACTTGGGTGTGCGTGTTGCTTTCCTCAATTTTTATGAGGACAGTACAGGATCTCAACAATATTAAAGGTAAAGGTTTCCCTTGCTCGAAAGCCAGTCGTATCCGACTCTAGGGGTCAGTGCTCATCTCTGTTTCTAAGCCGAAGAGCCAGCGCTGTCTGCTTCTGCAGACGTTTCCATGGTCATGTGGCAGGCATGACTAGACACCGGAGTGCATGGAATGCTGTTACCTTCCCACCGAAGTGGTCCCTATTTATCTACTTGCAATTTCTTGCTTTCGAACTGCTAGGTTGGCAGGAGCTGGGAGAGAGACGGGAGCTCATTTCCGTCCTGCAGTACTCGGGAATCGAACTGCTGACCTTCTGCCTCCCAGTCAGCGTCATCCATATTATAAATGTCAGCCACACACTTGCCAGAAAACAGCAATATTGCTTTCACATAAGTCCACACAGCAGGAGGCTGTCTGGGACAAGTTATTCTCTCACTTTACTCTAGAATCACATGTGCTAAATATAGACACGGAGGAATATTGAACTTTATGATATAGCAACAGCCACGTCATATCATGCTACACAATAATCTTGTTGCGAATACTGACTGGCATATCCCAGCAAGCCAGAGCTTTGCAAGAGCCTGCAATACAGTAATACCTCGGATAACGACTGCATCGTATAATGCTAAAATCGGATAACGATGCAAAATTTCTAAATAAATTTTGCATCCGATAACGATCTGTTAGCGTTATCCGATGCAAACGTTCGTAGCAGCAGGGTGGCTGGAAAGCTGAATGAGGTTCTCCATTCGGCTTCCCAGCCACACTGCAGCTGCGGAGGCAGGGGGGGCTGGAAAGGTGACGGGGGGCTCCCCCGTCTGCTTCCCCAGCCACCCCGCAGTTGCGGAGGCAAGGGCAGGTGGTTAGGGAAGCTGACGGGGAGCCCCCATCGGCTTCCCCAACCACCCCGCAGCTGTGGATTGGGTCCCCCGACCCCCCAGAGCCAGCAGGGGTGTCAGAGAGCCCAAAATGGGTGAAAAAAACTGATGGATTTTCCGCCCATTTCGGGTTCCCTGACCCTCCTGCTGGCTCCTTTCGCTCATTTCGGGCTCCCTGACCCCCCTGCTGGCTCTGGCAGGGAGGGTGTCGGGGGACCCGATCCGTGCTGCTTCCGAAGTTCCCCCACCTTTCTGGCTGCTGCAGTAAGCCAAAATGTCGGGGTTCGAATCCTGATGTTTTGGCTTGCTGCAGCCTCCAGGGAGATGGGGGAACTTTGGAAACAGCACGGATCGGGTCCCCCGACCTCCCCGGAGGCATCAGGCTCTCTGACACCCCTGCCCCAGGGAGGTCAGGGGACCCAATCTGTGCTGTTCCCGACCTACCCGGGTGCTGCGATCACAGCATACGATTGGCACTTGGGTTGGGGGATTGAACTGGCACCCACCTGGTTGAACCTCCAACCCAAGTAGCTGATCCCACGCTGTGATCTGCCTAACTCTTTGGAAAGGGCAGAGGAGATTCCACTCATATAATCCTCACTGCCCTTTCCAAAGAGGCATGCTGATTGCCCCCCCTCTTCCCTTTCCTCTTCGGAAAGGAAACAGGATTTTTTTAAATGTTGTGCAATCAATGCATCGCACAACATTAAAAACTGGTTAACGACAAGACTTGTGGAACCAAGTCTCATCGTTATCCGAGGTACTAGTGTACAGTAAAACCCCTATTTATGTAAAAAGCCTGCTCCATAGGCTTTTATGTAAATTGTTTTTTTTTTACTTAACTCAAAGCAAACCCATAGGAAAAATTAATTTTTACATAGCTCTAAGCAAAACAATAGGAAAAATGATATTTATGTAAATCGAAGCAACGCTATAGGAAAAAACTTTTTTTTTACTTAACTCGAACCAAACTCATAGGAAGTTGTGTTGTATAAATCGGGACATGGTTTTAGTGCAAAAATCATTATGTAAGTCGAATGTTATGTAACTCGAGGCATATAAGCCAGGGTTTTACTGTACCATGGAAGAACAACGTGTTGGTACCTATTGCCTGCGTGCTCCCACTTGGAAGAGGAGTACCTAAGCAAACCAAGAACCTTTAATCCAACCTGTAGGACCTAGCGTCTCCTACAACAAGACAAAGGAAAAAACTCAAAGCAATCCAAGGATTTGCTCTGTGTTTGTTGACAGAGATATAAAATAGAGTGCCAACTACTGCCAGGTTGACACATCACACCTATTACAGACCTACTACAAGTGGCCGGACATCTTGCTATGGCAATGCAGTAGACTGTACAACTAGCAACTAAATGCTGAGGATTGGGCAGCGGTAAATAACCCAACTCCCTAAAGGGACCAACTTTAAATGGGGTGATGGTCCCCCTCAGTGGAGGAAATGCCACTAGAAGCCATCATACTGGGCCCAACAGCAAAATGAGTGGAGGAACCACTTCACTAGAGTGGTACCTTGCTTTACGAATGTAATATGATCCCTGGGACACTTTGTATTATGAAAAATCCGTACAGCAAACCCCAATGCACCACACACAGTATTACCAGAAGTAGCCACTAGAGGCCACTGTTTACCATGTAATTTATAGGGACATTTACTTTGTATTGCAAAAAAAATTCATCTAGCGAGGCATTATTTTCAATGGATTTTCAGTTGTAAAGCAAAAATTACGTGAAATGAAGCATTTGTAAAGTGAGGTGCCACTGTATTCTGATTCGTAATGGTCATGGAGGTGGAAGAGGCCATGCCAGATGGGCTGGCTGTGAAGGTGCACCCTGTTAATATCCTCAAGGCTGCAGCAGTCCATTATAGTCCTGGTATTAAAATCCTGCATGTCTCATTGCATATATAGTTGTACCTTGCTTAAAGAGCATAATGTGTTCCACAGGATTGCTCTTTAAGCGAGTTTGCTCTTTAAGCGAAGCACCATTGTAAGTGATCAATTGTGACTTCTGGTGGGGGGGATTGAGAACCCCAATTTATTTGTTAAGCGAGTTTTTGGTTGGTTTTATTTGTTAAGCCAAGCGAATATTCAGAGAAAATTCTGCTCTTTAAGCGAGTTAGTCTCTAAGCGAGGGGCTCTTTATGCGAGGTTTGACTGTATGCTGCAGGAGATGGCTCCGTGATCACAGAGTGTGGGTCACTTAAGCTGGGATCCACCTTAAACAAATGCATGAAGATGGCATTTTTCCTGTTTTCAGGGGGGAAATGTATACTCAGACACAAGTAGCAGCCGACTACTGGGAATGGGAAGTCAGCATGCTGATTCATCCACCGTAACCCAAGGTCCATGGGATTCTGGCTTCCTCTAATATCCCAGTACATCCAGACTTCAAAGATAACCAGTCAATAGCTCTCGGGAATTCAAACAAAAAGTATAGCTCACGAATGTCACGTAGAATTGAACCTGATTTCTGAACAGTGAACTGAGTATTTAGAAAGGCCTGCTATGCACTTGAGAAATGTGAATAGTCCAGCACAGTCAGTTTAACACTGAAGAGAAATACAACAAGGCATGGATGTGGGTGGTGATTTTGCCCCAAGGTGGATTCAAATAGAGAAGTTTTAAGATCTGTGTTGATAAAGCAACTGGGGAGAAGAGTGGTCTATGAACATGATGTTTTCTCCTTCTCTCTTCTCTCTAATTATGCCTTTGGGGAAAGACGGGAATGCTTTGACATTCTCTCATCATCTTTTTCCTTATTTAGCCAAATGAATGATCTCATCACAGTTTAAAAACACCACCATCCAAACAAACGGAAAGACTGATTTAAAGTGCGGCACCAGAATCAAAGTTTCCTCCCACTCTTTCTGCCTACAATTCTCAAAATGAAACCTCGGCAAACTTCAGTCAAAAATTAAGAAGAGCCCCAGAGACAGGTTGAAACTTTGATTCATTTATTCCCCGAGTCTGCGAGGCAGTTTAAATGCGTCACGACTAAAATCGTTAGCCACTTCTCCAGGTAAAAGAAGAAAGGAGATTTACAAGGCAGAAATTAACATGGGAGGGGTGTGTGCTATTTTCCAGATTCAACTGCACTGAAGCAGTCCTATCACAAATCAAAGTTGCCCTGTGTCTGGAGAGAAGGCAATTTACGAGCTGCTTCACTTTTCTCTCAGATAATAAAAAGAAGATGTACCCTTTTGAAGATCTTTTAGCCATGTCCCTAGGCCAGGCAGTGAGAAATGAATCAAATTCAACTTCTGATCTTACTGTAATAAGGCTTGGCTTGTGATTCCAAAAAAAAAACTTTTCCAATGTGATCAAAAGGAGGATTTGCTGGAAGCTCCAACATCTTTTAACAAGTGCTTAGCAGCAACAGTGAATCTCTCCCCAAGAGATGGCATGAGCTAAAGAGAAAAAAGGACCTCGGGCCCCCAATGTTCATCATAGGGCACAAAAAGACAGGAATATGTTCAGCTTCATAAAACAAGTTGCACTCAAAAGCTGCCGGCACGAAAAAGGCCTTCTAATCTAAAACCTACGTTCATGACACTTGCACAAGTAAATTTATTTATTTTTAAAAGGGGGGATTTTGGCCACAAAGTTGTTCAATAAACAAAAACACTCTTTATATGAAAGTCAAAATACAAAGAGTAAATGAGTTGGGTTCCAGGATTGAAAAAGGGGGCAACAGTAACTTGCTTTTGATAAGTGTGGATAAAAATCAATGCTTTTCTTAATCAGATCTTTAAAAAAAGGTTTTCTACTTTTATTGTTAAAACACTTTTTTCCTTTAAAAAAGGTCTAAATAATTATAGATTTAATTTAAAATGTATTGTAGCTGAAAGATCTCATTATAGAATAGGGTAATGCATTCTAATTCTATATTATGGACAATATATTCACATTATATTTTTTCCAAAAAACTCATAACTACAAACTACCTCCTCTTTGATTAGATCCTCAATTTTATGGGGTTCCACAGACACCTGTATAGTTAATATAGATTAATCATTCAGTTAACTACATGCTATTCAATCCAGCAGATATTAAAATTTGTAGTTCTCAAACTGGGTTTGCTTCTCCACAGACACACACAGGTCAAGAAAAATATATGGAGCTTAAAAATAACAGACCAACTCTCATTGAAGATATCCCTAGACCTTCTCCCCCAGCCCCTTTTTCTCAACATTATATACTGTTAGAAATTCATGAAAGCCCAATTTAAATGTCCAAAATTACTTCCAGTAGTTTTCTTAGTAGTCAAGATCCTGAACTTGGCAACTGGAAGGTTGGCAGCTCAGCAGTTCGGGACCTGACTGCTGCATAACAGAGTGAGCCCCTGTCGTCTGTCCCAACTTCGGCTAACCTAGCCGTTTGAAAGCAAGAAATTGCAGGTAGATAAATAGGTACCGCTCAGGTGGGAAGGTAACAGCATTCCGTGCACTCGGGTGTCTAGTCATGTCTGCCACATAACCACAGAAAAGTCTGCAGATACACACAGCGCTGGATCTTTGGCTGTACACTCCTAGAGTCAGATACAACTGCCTTTCGAGCAAGGGAGACCCTTACCTTTTTCTTTACCTAGTTTTCTTAAACATTGATTTATTAAGTGGCAAACGCAGTTATTGTCTGTCTGCCATTTTGTGTATAGAAAGTGAAACCCTTATTGCCCTCCCTGAAAGTGCTCACTTTTGCAGCAAACAAAATAATCTAAGTTTAATCACATGATTTCCCCTAAAAATATACCCAATCTTGCTATGACATTACTTTATACTCTTCACTATCTCCTTGCCCAGTGCACACTTTCAGATACCGGGAGCATCTACAGAAGATTACTGGAGAGAAAGTCATTATAATAAGAATATTATTTTAAAAAGTATTAAAAATATTATTCAGGGCACACCAACCAAGATAATACTTGTGTGTGTGTGGGTGGGTGGGTGTCACATGATTAAATCTAGATTTTCTGAGTGGTGGTTCAAAATCATGAATTAAATCTATCTGATTTAAAACAGTTCTACACACTTCTAAACCCAGGGTAGAGGATGCTATTTCAGTCTCTAGCTCCAAGCCTATGTGGATCAACTCTTTGTTTCCAGAGCACACCAAACCATTTGGCTGCTGGTCACAACCTCTTTATTGTGCCCACATGGAGCTGCTACTTAACCCACAGGCAGGCCCACCCATGCCCAGTTCTCTTTTATTTCTTAGCTCTCCAAGTAAGTGATGTAATTTCATAACAAACAACCAGGCCATAGATTGGGAAGAGAAAAACGTGACATTTGAGCTACCCAAAGATTTATGTCCTGCCCTATCAACTCCAGTAACAGAGTTATCAATTGCCATTACCTCTAAGTAGCTGGATTGCTGATGCCTGACTATTCCTCCACAGCAAAGCAAAGCCTAGAACATTGATGGCTAACCTTGGCAGTTCAGCTGTTCTAGGACTTCAATTCCCAGAAGCCCTGATCAGCAGGAGTGCTCTATTGGCCTTCTGGGAATTAAAGTCCAAGAACACCTGGAGTGCCAAGGTTTCCTATCACTGGCCTAGAACTATCACCAATGTCAATCATTTGCTTGGTGCCAAGAGAGTCAGCCTAGAGTTTTTATATCCCTCCAGGACAGATTTGAACTCCATTAATTTGTAAAAATTATTCAGTTATTTTGTTGTCTAATATATTATTATTATTATTATTATTATTATTATTATTATTATTATTATTATTATTATTATTATTATTATTATTATTATTATTATTATTATTATTATGCACTAGTTATGCTGCTTGACTTGTTTGTTTATATTTTCTTGGATTGTAAGCCAGCAAGAGTGGTATGTTTACTAGTTGGGTGGTATATATTTTTGTATATGCATACACACATGCAACCACACTTAGTTCATTCCTATCTGGATCCTGCTTTCAGATCCAGATAAAGATCTTCCATTCTAGGGCATTTTATCCTACCAGCACTGGCTGGTGCTGATCTCCTCAAGCTGGAACACAGTCAGTCATTAAAAGCAACAGGCACAAGAAGCACTGCCCATGGTCATGTGGCAAGCATGACTAGACACACGGGACACTGTTTACTTTCCCAATGCAATAGAACCATTTAAAAAACAGAACCCCAAGTTAATGCAATACACATCTCAAAAGGATACCATTGTAAATTGAATCAATTGCTGCCGAAAGATCAGCAGTCATTGATTCCCGTTGAACGGGAGTTCATTCTGTCCTGCAGTATTCGGGTATCAAACTTCTGACCTGCCGCCTTCCAGTCAGCGTCTTAGCCACTTGAGCCACTGCAGTCATTACCTTTTATTGTTCATTAGGTAGAACAGAGGAGATTCTCCTCAAGACTGAGATGACTAACCTAGTCAGCTTCTGTTTTATTTAGACCCTTTTTTATAATTGTCAATAAAATGGCTTACTTTTTTATCTCTATGAGGTCATCAATCTTCAGCTCTTGGGGAATCATAAGGTCGTAGTAATAGTAGTACAGTAATACCTCAGATAACATTAATATCGAATAACACTAAAATTGCATAACATTAAGGAATCTGGGGGGAAGAATTGCATCGGATAACATTAAGATCCTATGGGATGCTTCGGATAACAACCGCTAAAGCCTGTGTGGTTACAATGTATCTCTATGGATCCCATAGGATTTTAACATGCATCGGATAACACTAAAAATCGTATAACACCAAGACTTGTGGAACCAGGTTTTAGTGTTATCTGAGGTTTGACTGTACAGTCAAACCTCGCATAAGGAGCACCTCGTTTAAAGAGTAACTCGCTTAAAGAGCAGAATTTTCTCTGACTGATTGCTTCACTTAACAAATAAAACCAACCAAAAACTCGCTTAACAAATAAATCGGTGTTTACAATCCCCCCCCCCCCACAGAAGCCACAATTGGTCACTTACAATGGTGTTTCACTTAAAGAGCAAACTCGCTTAAAGAGCAATCCTGTGGAACACATTATGCTCTTTAAGCAAGGTACAACTGTAGCAGTAAATGTGCATTCAAGTCAATTCTGACTCATGGCCACATTTTCTATGGTTTTTAAGTACAGTACTCAGAAGTGGTTTACCATTCCCTTCTTCTAGAGATGTTCTGGGACTGAGAAGTTTACATAGGCTGACTCTTCTCTTCGGAGTCACAGCCAGGAATCAAAACTTAAACTCTGGCTCTGCAGCCAGATGCTTAAATCACTAAGCTAAAAAAATAAATAAATTACAAATGTATGCGTTTCTAGGTACATAGTTCCCTCCACCAAACTTATTCCCTTCTTTATTTCTGAATGGTCTTTTACAGTATGTAAACATTTTCATGTCTAACATATTAGAAAGACAATTTATTTCGTGTTCCCAAAGTACCCATATAAGGAACACTCAGTGATGTATCCCAATCTTCCTCTCAGTGCCACTCTCCTCTTAGACACTGCTATTTAGAGCAGTGGTTGCCAACCTGGGGCCCATGCCCCGCAGGGGGACTTTAATTCCCAGAAGCCTAAGTCAGTACGTTGGCTGATCAGTGCTTTGGGGAATTGACGTAGGCTTCTGGGAATTGAAGTCCAAAAACCAAAGGTTAGGAAACACCGGTCTAGAGGGCGTGGAACTCTCTGCGTTGATCCACGGGCAGAGATGGCAACAGAAGATGTGTTGTTTGGGCTGAAAAATAGAAGAAAGGCATTCTCCCTCACCCACTATAATTCAACAAGTATTTGGCCACAGTGAAAGTAGAGATGTGATTACCAACTCCAGCATCAACACTCTAGGCCACTAGCCTGTATCTAGACACTGATTGCTCAAGAGAGTCATTCAAGTTACATTATGAACATGGTCCACATATCATAAACCAGCAAACTCTGGTCAGTTTTCTCAAATGCTGCTTTTAATAACTGCCCAAACATCATATATGAATGCAATGTTCTCAATTATTATAAAGAGCTGTCAATCACAATCAGCTTGTGCCATCAGAACATTCAGTGGTTCATTGATTACTGGGACAGACTAGAACCCATGCTCTCCAACTAATTTATAGAGCTATCCACATAATTATATGAATATGCTTCTCTGTGCTGAATCAGAAGTCTCCACATGCTACCAAAGCAGTTCACATTCTCTAGCAATACATCCTCACTGTTCAGAAGAGTTCCAGTCAAACCTGAATGCACCTACTGCCAGGTGAAGACTTGCTTTGTTCAATCAGGAAATTCCATCCTCAAAGGTTGTACCTAAGCTTCCTATGTACTGTATCTGTAAGATACATTCACCAAAAATGCAGATATAAACCACTTCAAGTATGCATCTTTGCAGTCAAGTATAAAATCTCCCACATGCTTTAAAAAGAAAACATGAATACATTGATTTCGTCCCTCTCTTCTCTGCAAGAGTTTTTTTTAAATCTCAGAAAGGAGAAATGAAGACAAGACTCATGTGATAAACACAGCTCACATGATGGTTATGTACTATTGAGCTTACACTTACAAGTAATGTTTCCAGTGTAAGCTTACACAAATAAGCATGAAAACCCAAGTCTTCTTTTTAAATATCATTTAAGGATTATATTTATGACTGCTCGTCGTCGATTGCAACTTGTATCTGAGAATACATTTTTTCCCTGAAGCAGGAAAAATGTCACTGGCATGAATTTTTTTAAGGTGGATTCCATCTTGCCATGAAGTAACCCAAACACTATGATCTCAGAGCCAACACACACGGCACACATGACGTACAACATGCAGGATTTAACACCAGGACTGCAATGGACCGCTGCAGCTTAAAGATATGGATAAGGTGCGCCCTCACAGCCAGTCCATCTGGCATGGCCTCTTCCGCCTACATGACCATTGGGAATCAAGAGTTCCTCCTCTGCTCATTTTGCCGTTGGATCTTATGACTGCTAAGTTAATGCTATCACCATCATTTGAAACATGAACTCCACAAAGTACTGTACAGTATAGTACTGTACAGTATATCTTTTCCCTAAGTAATGAAGTTCCAAACACTGTAGCAAAGACAAAGATGTTCTCTCGTTTCAATGTTAAAGAATTTAACTGAGAATATTAAAGAAAGCAGATGTTGCCACCAAGGTTAAAGAGCATGTTAACAATAAAATCCTAGAAAGACATGACACAGACTATGGTGGAAGGATTTTACATTAATTAACACAGCAGCAATGCCCCTCAATGCTAAGCCTGTAATACCTATGAGTATGTAATTCATAGCCGTGAAAACATTTTTAACAGCACTCATACAAACTAAGATCATGAACACTGAAAATTCGAAAGCACTCCTCTTTATATAAGAGAGTAAACAAAACTAAACAAAATGACAAAAATGTGGCACCTTAAAAACTAACTGCTGTATTTTGATGTTAACTTTCATGGATCAAGTCAAGCCTGACAAGTGGGCTTGATCCATGAAAGCTAACATCAAAATACAGCAGTTAGTCCACAAGGTGCCAAGTCTGTCTTTTTGTTTTGTTTATTTTCTTGCATAAAAACAGCTACCAGGTCAAAAATCTTTATACTGTATAAGACTTTCTATTGATCAATATGCTAATCTCTGGGGACATTGTATACATACCTCCAGTATCATACCTAAATGGTGGGGTACACAGTGCCTCCTCAAAGATTGTGGTACAGTAATACCTCGGATAACACTAAGACTTGGTTCCACAAGTCTTGGGGTTATCCAATTTTTAGTGTTATCCGATCCATGTTAAAATCCTATGGGATGTATTGGATAACGTTAAAGCTCCATAGAGATACATTGTAACCGCACAGGCTTTAGCGGTTGTTATCCGATCCATCCCATAGGACCTTAATGTTATTCGATCCAATTCTCCTCCCCAGATTGCTTAACGTTATGCGATTTTAGCGTTATCCGAGGTATTACTGTATTTCTGAACCACAATCGGGTGTACCAATGGTAACCTTGGTGTGCCAGCTAATCTTTTTCACACTAGACCAGGTGAAAGGAACTATGGAATGAATTCACCAAAGGTGACTTCATTCTGGTAGTTTAACATCTGACCTAGACATGAAAGAATACCTACATGGCAGTTAAACCTTACTTACCTAATTAGGACTGTCTAAACTCATTGGTTCCAACCTTAGGTAAAGGCTGCCCTTGCTTGAAAGCCAGTTGTATCCAACTCTAGGGGTGGTGCTCATTTCTGTTTACAGCCAGTATGCGAGTACAGTTGTTGGGACAAAGATGACAGTCATCCTTTTGAGTCTATGATAAGTCAGTAAAGGTCACTCTTGCTTGATAGCTAGTCATATCTGACTCTAGGATTCAGTGCTCATCTCCGTTTACAGCCAAAAAGCCAGTGCTGTCTGTGCCTGCAGACGTTTCCATGGACCTGTGGCAGGCATGACTAGATGCTGGAGTGCACAGAACCTTTCCCACCAAAGCGGTACCTATTTATCTACTTGCCATTTCTTACTTTCAAACTGCTAGGTTGGTTGGAGCTGGGACTGAGACAGGCGCTCACTCCATCAAGTCCAGCATCTTAACCACTAAGCCACTGCGGTCCCTCCAACAACCTTGAGTGCACCTAACTCTCCATACCATTGTGCTGGGAGTCCTTTGGTCCACAACCCAAGTAATTTGTAAGTCACCGCGTCTTTTGTATTAAATAGTTAAGACAAAAGTGAGTATTAAGCAAAAAGCAAGGCATATCAGGACTCACAAGTAATCCGAATAAAAGGTATTACCAGTTGAAAATAATCCACATTGATTTGTTTATTCCTGTTATGCTAACCATTCTGTACCTCTCTGTACCTGATGTGTATAAATTGATGCCATGAGGTCTCACTCTTATGTCTGACCAAAGTGGACTTGATCCACCAAAGCTAATATTAAAATACAGCAATTAGTCTTTAAAGTGCCACAACGTTTTTTTGTCCAATTTTGTTTACTCTCTGATACAATATGTTTGAAACACAGACTAAACATTTCAAAACATTCAACTAAAGATGAAAAGTGACCCTTCCTGGCCTGCACTCTCCTTCGGGTACACTTAAAACTTTCCTTAGCCGTTTCAAAGGGAGAAACCAGGCCCGATGATTGATAGTAACATGTGGAAGATCCAGCACACGGGTTCGTTCCTTTCAGAAGATCCAAGGTTCTCCTGTTGCGGAACAAGACTTTAAAAGGTTTCCCTTGCTCGAAAGCCAGTCATATCCGACTCTAGGGGTCAGTGCTCATCTCTTGAATTTTTTGGAATAGTAGCCGTGTTAGTCTGTGGTTCAGGCATATCAGAAAACAAAACAAAATAAACAAAATAAAATAAAATAAAAAACACTGTAGCACTTTAAAGACTAAGTGCTATATTTTTATTGTTAGCTTTCGTGGATCAAGTCCACTTCATCAGACAAAGAGTGAAACTTACAGGCATGTTCTTTATATACCAAAGCCGTTTCGAAGCCGAAGAGCCAGCGTTGTCTGCTTCTGCAGACGTTCCCGTGGTCATGTGGCAGGCATGACTAGACACCAGAGCGCACGGAACGCTGTTTACCTTCCCACTGAAGTGGTCCCTATTTAAAGGTAAAGGTTTCCCTTGCTCGAAAGCCAGTCGTATCCGACTCTAGGGGTCAGTGCTCATCTCTGTTTCTAAGCCGAAGAGCCAGCGCTGTCTGCTTCTGCAGATGTTTCCATGGTCATGTGGCAGGCATGACTAGACACCGGAGCGCATGGAACGCTGTTACCTTCCCACTGAAGTCGTCCCTATTTAAAGGTAAAGGTAAAGGTTTCCCTTGCTCGAAAGCCAGTCGTATCCGACTCTAGGGGGTCAGTGCTCATCTCTGTTTCTAAGCCGAAGAGCCAGTGCTGTCTGCTTCTGCAGACGTTCCCGTGGTCATGTGGCAGGCATGACTAGACACTGGAGCACACGGAATGCTGTTTACCTCCCCACTGAAGTGGTCCCTATTTAAAGGTAAAGGTTTCCCTTGCTCGAAAGCCAGTCGTATCCGACTCTAGGGGGTCAGTGCTCATCTCTGTTTCTAAGCCGAAGAGCCAGCGCTGTCTGCTTCTGCAGACGTTCCCGTGGTCATGTGGCAGGCATGACTAGACACCGGAGCGCACGGAACGCTGTTACCTGCCCACCGAAGTGGTCCCTATTTATCTACTTGCACTTTCTTGCTTTCGAACTGCTAGGTTGGCAGGAGCTGGGACAGAGACGGGAGCTCATTCCGTCCTGCAGTACTCGGGAATCGAACTGCTGACCTTCTGCCTCCCAGTCAGCGTCTTAGTGACTTGAGCCACTGCAGTGCCGGTTCCTATTTATCTACTTGCAATTTCTTGCTTTCTACTTGCTTGCAGGCAATCTTTCGGGAAGGAAGGGACAACATATTTATTTCTGAGTAAAGCCGGATAAGCTTGAGCTGCAAATAAAGGGGGAGAGAGAGAGAGAGACCACTTCTTGGCGTGTGTGTGTCCAAGCACAAAATATGCCTGCACCGAGAAGCACGCGTCCCAAACACCTCCACCACCACCCCCAAGGACTACAAAGCCCTTCATCCCCGTTGGGGGTCACGGATCTCCTTCCACCGGGGGCTACCTGTTTCCCCGGGGAGGTTACAGCCCCCCACACACAAGAGAGAGAGAGAGAAGGCGAGAGAGAAAGAGCGCGTCCCACCACCACCACCACCACCCCCGTCTCTTCTTGGCCAAAGCCAGACCTACCCCGCTGCCCGACGCCATCTTGTCGCTGGAGCGTCCCGGAAGCCCGGCAAATCTCGCGCAGGAAGAGCCGGGCCCGAGAAAGGACGGGCGGCGGAAGCGCCTGCATGGAGGCCGGGGGGGAAAGGAAGAGGCAAGGGTAGGGTAAAGCCTTACCCGAGGGGACTGCGGTGCTCAAGGAGCCTGACTGGAAGGTCAGCAGTTCGAGACCCGAGTGCTGCCCACCGGCGGAGTGAGCTCCCGCCTCTGCCACAGCTCCTGCCAACCTAGCAAGAAATTCCAAGTAGATAAATAGTGCCGGGGAGGGGGGGACGGACTGGAAGGCGGCAGGTCAGCAGTTCGATCCCCGAGGACCGCGGGACGAAGTGAGCTCCCGTCTTTGTCCCACCTCCAGCCAGAAAGCAAGAAACTGCAAGTAGATAAATAGGGACCTCTTCGGCGGGAAAGGTAAACAGCGTTCCGTTGCGCTCCGGTGTCTAAGTCATGCCTGCCACATGGCCACGGAAACGCGGAAGTAGACAGCGCTGGCTCTTTGGCTGTAAACAGAGATGAGCACTGCCCCCCCAAGAGTCGGATACGACTGGCTTTCGAGCAAGGGAGACCTTTGCCTTCACTAAACAGGTACCACTTCGGTGGGGAAGGTAGACAGCGTTCCATGTGCTCCGGTGTCTTAGTCATGCCTGCCGCCTGGCCACGGAAGCGCCTGCAGACACTGCCTGCAGACTGTGCTGGCTCTTTGGCTGTAAACAGAGATGAGCACTGAACCCAAGAGTCGGATACGACTGGCTTTCGAGCAAGGGAAACCTTTGCCTTCACTAAACAGGTACCACTTTGGTGGGGAAGGTAAACAGCGTTCCATGTGCTCCGGTGTCTTAGTCATGCCTGCTGCCTGGCCACGGAAGCGTCTGCAGACACTGCTGGCTCTTTGGGTGTAAACAGAGATGAGCACTGAACCCAAGAGTCGGATACGACTGGCTTTCGAGCAAGGGAAACCTTTGCCTTCACTAAACAGGTACCACTTCGGTGGGGAAGTTAAACAGCGTTCCATGTGCTCCGGTGTCTTAGTCATGCCTGCCGCCAGGCCACGGAAGCGCCTGCAGACAGTGCTGGCTCTTTGGCTGTAAATAAACAGAGATGAGCACTGCCCGCCAAGAGTCGGATACGACTGGCTTTCGAGCAAGGGAAACCTTTGCCTTCACTAAACAGGTACCACTTCGGTGGGGAAGGTAAACAGCGTTCCATGTGCTCCGGTGTCTTAGTCATGCCTGCCGCCTGGCCACGGAAGCACCTGCAGACACTGCCTGCAGACAGTGCTGGCTCTTTGGCTGTAAACAGGGATGAGCACTGAACCCAAAAGTCGGGATACGACTGGCTGTCGAGCAAGGGAAACCTTTGCCTTCACTAAACAGGTACCACTTCGGTGAGGAAGGTAAACAGCGTTCCATGTGCTCCGGTGTCTTAGTAATGCCTGCCGCCAGGCCACAGGAGCATCTGCAGACACTGCTGGCTCTTTGGCTGTAAACAGAGATGAGCACTGAACCCAAGAGTCGGATACGACTGGCTTTCGAGCAAGGGAAACCTTTGCCTTCACTAAACAGGTACCACTTCGGTGGGGAAGGTAAACAGTGTTCCATGTGCTCCGGTGTCTTAGTCATGCCTGCCGCCAGGCCACAGAAGCGTCTGCAGACACTGCCTGCAGACAGTGCTGGCTCTTTGGCTGTAAACAGAGATGAGCACTGAACCCAAGAGTCGGATACGACTGGCTTTCGAGCAAGGGAAACCTTTGCCTTCACTAAACAGGTACCACTTCGGTGGGGAAGGTAAACAGTGTTCCATGTGCTCCGGTGTCTTAGTCATGCCTGCCGCCAGGCCACAGAAGCGTCTGCAGACACTGCCTGCAGACAGTGCTGGCTCTTTGGCTGTAAACAGAGATAAGCACTGCCCCCTTAGAGTCATATACGACTGGCTTTCGAGCAAGGGAGTCTTGAACCTCCCCTTCTCCTTTTGTCTCAGACCCATAGGAATGCATTGAAAAGAGGCTTTGTTGCCCATCCTGAACAAATATTTGCCCACCCACATCTAGAATCCTGGCTGTGGCCCTGCTCGGAGTCTGTAATTCCTGGAAGACAAGATTTTGTTTTTTAGTTTTGCACATTTTCTGTCGATGCCTCTTAATAAGGTTTTCCCTTGCTCGAAAGCCAGTCGTATCTGACTAAAGCTTTCTCAACCTTTTAAACCCAGGGGCCGGGTCGCGCTCAGACAGCTTCAGGTGCCGGATGGCCATTTTGCCCTTCCTCCACCACATGGCACTTCCTGGTGTGGTGAAGGCGGTAGGGGACCACATGAAATGGTGCCATGGGTTGCATCTGGGGCCACAGGTTGAGAATCCCTGGACTAAAGGCTCATCTCCATTGACAGCCAAAGAGCCAGCGCTGACTGTGTTTTCTGTGGTCATGCGGCAGGCTGTTACCTTTCCTGTTTATCTACTTGCAATTTCTTGCTTTCAAACTGTTAGGTTGGCAGGAGTTCAGACAGAGGTCTCAAACTGCTGATCTTTTGGTCATCAAACTCAGCATCTTAACCACTAAGCCGCTACAGCCTTGTCTTCTTAATACTATTGTGCAAAGAAGCCTGGTTATTTGGACCCACTGGTGCTAGTAGGAAACTGAGTCTTCCTGGACCATCAGAGTGTGGGGGTGGGGTAGGGAGAGATTTGTGAATTTGTACATGACCTTAAGATAGCAAGCTAAGTGGGAACTTTTCAGCACTGTTTGAGGGTGTGCAAGCCATCTTCAGAGCTTTAATCTGAAACGAGCTGGATGTTAATGCATGATAGGTGTAAAGCATCTTCAGATGAATCTGGGGGTGGAACTGTGTGTTGTCAAGACATTTCCAACTTATGATAACCTTAATAGGGTTTCCAGGATATGTGAGATATTTAAGCAGTAGTGTCCATCCGCTTTCTTTTTGTTGTTGTTCAGTTGCACAGTCGATTCCGACCCTCTGCGACCCCATGGACCACTGTCCGCCAGGCACTCCTGTCCTCCATCATCCCCCTCAACTCGCTCAGCTCTGTGCCCATTGTGTCCACAATACTGTACCATCTATCCATTTCATCTTGGGCCACCCCCTTCTTCTTTTGCCCTCGACCCTTCCAAGCATCAAGGCTTTCTCAAGTGAATCCTCTCTTCTCATTTGATGTCCAAAGTACTTTAGCTTCATCTTTATTATTTGACCTTCTAAGGAGCAGTCAGGGTTGATTTCTTCTAAGATTGACCTATTTGTTCTCCTCGCTGTCCAGGGGACTCTCAAAACTCTCCTCCAACACCACATCTCAAAGGCGTCTATTCTTCTGCGCTCAGCTTTCCTAATGGTCCAGCTCTCACAACCATACATTGCCACAGGGAATACCATTGCTTTGACTATGCAAATTTTTGTTTGCAATGTGATGTCTCTACTTTTCACTATGCTCCCCAGGTTTCTCATTGCTTGCCTCCCAAGAATCTACTGAGTTTACTTTTTTTATTATATATTGATTGATTACATTTATATCCCGCCCATCTGGGATATTTTCCCACTCTGGGTGGCTTACAACATATTAAAAAATATTTATAGTAAAAATTAGACAAATGGAATAAATTATAAATATCAACAAGAACAAAAATGACAATCCCCCATAGCCACCCAGCAACAAAGAACACATATTGACCAAGAGGGCCCTTGAACTCAAGTGTCTCTTAATCAGACACTACATCTGCTATCTTATGTAGGATTAGCCTCCCCTTAGTACGTTTGAGACTTTAACTACATTGCAGGGCACAAAAATCATACAGTACTTTCAAACCTACATATTTTATTAACAATAGCAACTACACATATATACCACCCCGTAGTGCTTAGTGCACTCTCTGGGCAGTTCACAGGGCAGTTAGCATTTTTGCCCCCAACACGCTGGATAATCATTTTACTGACCTTAGAAGGATGGAAGGCTGAGACAACCTGTTGCCCCTTCAGAATCAAACTCACAATGTCAGCAGTTTTTGGCTGCAGTGTAGCAGTTTAACCACTCTGCCATAAGTGTGTGTGTGTAATTTATGCACCCTCCTCGCGAACGACTCAGGGCGGCTAACATGGTGTTAAAAACAAAACAAACACAGTTCAATGGTAAAACCTCAATATGACCACGACCAATATCAAATCGAATTGAATTTAAAAATTCAAAATAAAAATTACAAGTTAAATTTGCATAAAGTTTTTTTTAAAACTTCGTAGACTTGAGTATCAACATGATTATTCAAATATAAGGAGGCCTGCTGTATTGGACAAAGTGGTAGAACTGGACCTGCTTTCAAACTGTGCTAGCACATAGCTTACCTTGTTGTTCTTCGATAGCTGTGGTAGATCAGCTTAAACCAGAGGGGGCAAAGCAACACCCATTAGACCGAGTCAGTAGTGCAGTGATGAGAGATTCTGTACGTTGTAGTTCAGCAACTTATGGAGGACTAAGTTTTGCAGAAAGGTAAAAAGATTTTAGATTATTTGTTGCTGTGATATCTGTGGGGGGGAAGAGTAATATAGTACTGTTTTAAAAAAACAAATCAAAGAAACTGTGAAAAATTTTAAAGGCTATATTAAAAGGTGTTGCTTTAAGCATCCTGTGCTTGCTAAATTTTACAGACCTGTCAGGTTTGGACATTTCACCCCTGATGCACAACTCGCCAGGGGCTTCCTGCACTCTGTGAGGACAGCTGTGACGTGAGCAATAAAATCTTTGTCAGATGTGAGCCTGACATGACTGTGTAACTTTCCCACTAAAGAGGGTTTTTTTTACAATAACTTTATGTTCTTCTTCATGTTGTCTACCTAATAGCTGTGTCTCCCGCTGACTGTGATGCAAGTGATTTCTCATCTCTAGATGTTACGAAGGTCTGATACACACATATTAGGAAACTCCATTTTCTGATGTTAATTGTGTAGACTTCTCGCCATGCATTGGATCAGTCTTTTCCTCCCAAAGATTTCCTGCAGAAGACAGCATCTGCCTGTACGGTTTTGCATCCAGCGGGCCTTTTCCAGTCATCTTCCAAAGCAGGTGTGTTTCATTTGGTACAACTTCATTCTCCTCTCTACTATTTCATTTGCTGTAGGTGGATTTGAAACATCTGCCTTACTCCAGTATAAGAAGTGGCACTTTGGCAAAAGCCAAATTATTTTCCTGGCATAGTCATAACTAGGACTGTGATAGAGAAGACCATTGTCACAATTTGAGTATGTTTTTAGATCTGATTCTATGGCTTTATGGATAACCTCAACCCTCTGTATCTGTACTGATTAAGAACTATCAAATCAATTGCAAAAATTAGCCAAAATACTCCTATAATTTCCAGCACAGTACCTGTATTAGTCTATTGAAGGGGGGAAAGCAATGGAGCCCCATGGCATCTTAAAGACTCAAGATGAGAGTTCATAGCTTAAAGTCCACTTGGTTTAATGATTAAGACGCTGAACTTGATGACTGGAAGGTTGGCAAGTCAACAGTTCGATACCCAAGTACTGCACAACAGTGTGAGCTCCCATCTCTGCCCCAGCTCCTACCAACCTAGCAGTTCAAAAGCAAGAAATTGAAAGATAAATAGGTACCACTTCGGTGGGAAGGTAAACAGTGTTCTGCGTGCTCTCTAGTCCTGCCTGTCACATGTACATGGAAACATCTGCAAACGCAGATAGTGCTGGCTCTTTGGCTATAAACAGAGATGAGCATTGAACCCTAGAGTCAGATACAACTGGCTTTTGAGCGAGGACAAACTTTACCTAATCAGATTCATGAAATGTTATCCAGAATTTCTGATGTATTTAGATTACAGAAAAGAGGGGTCTGTAGATAGTGAAGGCAGAAGGAAATTAAGTACTCATGCTATGGAAATGTTGGTCACATGACTCTTATTCTATAATATTTATTCGGACAGCTTGGCAATCTTTGTATCAATTATTTTCTATCAAACACTCCTATAGAACTATAGAACTGTAATCCTTAAAAAGATTTCAACTAACTGGACTCTGCCTGAGAACCTTGGAAGTTTGCTGTCACATAAAACTGGATGACGTGATCTAATGTCCTGATTAACATGACAACTTCATGTGTATAATGTTGGTAGTTTACAGGTTTAAAATGTCAGATGGCTTAATGATAATACAGTATACAGGAAAACCTCGGATAACACTAAAACTTGGTTCAACAAGTCTTAGTGTTATCCGATTTTTAATGTTATCCGATGCATGCATCTCATAATGTTAAAATCCTATGGGATGCATCAGGTAATATTAAAACTCCATAGAGATACATTGTAACCAGCACAGGCTTTAGCAAACGTTATCCGATGCATCCCATAGGATTTTAACGTTATGAGATGCAATTTTTTTCCAGATTGCTTAATGTTATGTGATTGTAGCGTTATCTGATGCAAATGTTAGCCGAGATATTGCTGTACAAGAAAATCTCCAGGGTTTTGAACAAATGGAATACATCTCTTCCAAAATATTACTTTTAAATGCAATGATGATTTTCTCTTAAACCCTTTGTTTACTTTTAAATTTTAGAGTGGCTTTATTGAAATTTCTGTAGCAGTGTACAAATACATGAACAGGCAATCCTGAATAGTTTGCCCTTTAAAATATCAGTTCCAATAGTGAATCTGTAGAGAAGTCATTGGCAGTTGAAGGTAAGGTTGTGTAATACCTTTTGTTAAACCTCTAAAAAAATACTAACGCAAGTTATCTTTTTAATCTATGTGGGTATTCATCAGGCTGGGCACCACAGATCAACTGCCAGTGTGGGAGTTCTAATTTACTACTTGAATAGCTGCCCTGCAGGCCTTTGTAGTCTATGATATTAGCAACTCCTCACAAAGTTTGCCGTTGTTGTTCTTTTATCAGATCTGCTTTACTTCTTCCCAGGTGGCTGATGATGGGGTAGATTTGCCATCCCCACAGGTGGGAGCCGCCACAGGAAAAGAAACACTAGTTCTCCGACTCCCCAAGGTAATTCCTCTCTTCAGTCACCCATCTGTCTTTGACTTCCTCTCCCAGAGTCCCCAATAAACGTTGCTTGGCTCTGATTCTCCCTTCAGTAGAGCAAGCTGCACTATTTTTGTTGCAAATGATTTTTACTTTTGCAAAAACAACATTCAGCCTTGTTTTTCAGAAGCTTAATCTGCTGCTTATTTTTTCAATTTTGCTCTCTCTCTTCCAATCACTTTCTATTATTTGTCAGCTGTACATGATTCTTGTCAGGAGATTTTTTGGCATAGATCCAAATACTTGGTATTATGCAGTAGAAGCATCTGGAAGCCCTTCAGCTGTTGGCTGCTATTCCTGTTTCAGCTGTGTAATTTTTATCAAGTCCTTATTTAAAAACACACAGGCACATTTTTCTAAATCTGTATCTTTTCCTCCTTATGGACTCTTAGGGTACCAGGGATTTTAGACCAAAGCAGATGGCTATCCGTGAAAAAATCCTTTCCACCATTATCAGCTGCTTCAAGCGTCATGGAGCTGTGGCAATCGATACCCCCATATTTGAAGTGAAGGTGAGGACAAATCTGTGCTACCTGCATACTTGAAAGTGTTACTGGTTCCTATGTCGGACAAAATCCTCACATCTGTAGCCTCTTTCTCCGTATACTGAGTGCTTGAATTTTATTGTAAAATGGAAGCAACATAACTGTGGCAAAACTGACCTTTGGAAGATGATAATGTCTGTAATGTTAATCTTGGTGATTTTAGTGTCATTTAATTCTAGACTACAGTTGTTTCCATAGGAGGTGCAGTTGTTCTGCAGTAAGCCTAAAATGTGGATTGATGCTTCCTTACTTCCAAGAAAATACTTTTTAAAAAGATAAACATCTTATTCTGGGTTCTTAGACTTAGCTGTGCTGAAGAATATAGGCTGTTCTTATACACTAAGCTCCTGATAGTTCACACATCCACTCAAAGGGGGGGGGGGAACCATATATACAGATAGTTTTCAAAATTGAGAGCAAACTCATTTTCCTTGCCTTTTATAATTAATGCAGCTTGTCACGCCTCAAAGCATTGGTGGGTTGTCAAAATTCCCGCTACCCCAATGTGACGTCATGGGCGTAGCCGACATCATGATGTCATGACGTCATGGGTGGAGCAAAAAAAAAAGACTGTGCATGCGTCAAACCTCTGTTTGATGCATGCGTCAAACCTCTGTGTGATGCATGCGCAGTTCTTTTTTTAGTGTGCATGCGTCAAACCTCTGTTTGACGCATGCACACTAAAAAATAGAACTGCACATGCGTCAAACGGAGGTGTGACGCATCCGCAGTTCAGAAATACACTTTTGGAGTGGGCTGGAGAGGCGACCAAACCGGTCGCCCAGGGTTTTACCATCGCCACCCCCCGGCAACCCCTCCTGATTGTGGTGCTACCAGTTCAGGCGAACCAGTAACATCCCATCACTGCCTCAAAGGCAATAGTTCAGTGATTGAACTAAATACTGTATAACTAATAGTGATTAAGTGAGTAGGTCAGAATAACTTGCTTAAAAGTTATTTCTCATAATTCAAATATGACAACGCACTTACCATAATTTGTTTTCTTCTCCAAGGAGCTCTTGTCAGACAACTGGGGGGAGGATTCAAAGCTGACATTTGACCTGAAAGATCACGGAGAACCACTGTCTCTTCGCTACGACTTGACTGTATCCTATCAAACGTGTTACATTATAAGGCAGGAGTTCTCAACCTTTTAAAGCCGGGGCCCAGGTCATGCTCCTTCAGACAGTTTTAAGGGCCAGACAGCCATTTTGCCCTTCCTCCACCACATGGCACTTCCTGGTATGGTGGAGGCCACATGAAATTGTGCCATTGGCCACATCCAGCCCACAGGCCGCAGGTTGAGAATCCCTGTTATAGGGTATCACTAGTCACTTAGCAGGACTGTGTAATTATGCTAAGTGAACCTGACTTTGGAGAATAAAGATGCTAATTCATACCAATGAATAGTATTGTGATGTGTCTTCAGGTCAAAAGATGCATGTAGTATTGGAGATGGCTTTATCTGTGTTATAGGGTGCACTTAAAATCGGGGCTCCCACATTTGCATTCCCTGCTAATATATTTATGGCCACAATTCAAGGAGCTGGTGATAATAATTTGAAGGCCCTAAATGGACCCAGGAGCAGCACTCTTGGAGAAAGTTATCCCTTCCTTCTTCAGCAGCACCTCCTACATAAACATATTGTTAAGTAATCAATTGTAACAAATAAATATGTATTACTGTAAGTAATAAATGTTGAAATGTTATCCTCTTTCAAGGAATCCACTCTCAGCGGTTTGTCCCAGATAAATACTTTTGAAGGCATTTCTAAACATCCTGTAAGCAACTGTTCAGGGCTCTTTTGTTCTTAAAAGATTCCTGGTTTAACCGTATGTGCAGCTTCGTACCTTCTTTGAAGAAATACTGATACTTTGTGTATCTTGCTTTTGACCCCATCAGTGAATTAAATCCTCTCCCCCCCCCCCCAACTTGCATGCTCTAATTTGTCAGGGAAATTCTCTAGTCTCCATATTCCCAAAAGACTAAAAATTTAAAAAGGCTCACTAGAGCGCAGAAAGGGGTGGTTTCATTCTAAACAAAACATTTGCATTTTTCATTTAAATCCATTTGTTCCAAACAGATTTAATGGAGATCCACTGTAGCAATCTTTATTTTTTTAAAAAAAAATCAAAATAATTTTAAAATTAAATATACAGATTAGCCTCTTTATTCACATTCCTCCCCCATTAAACCCTCTCTTTTGACCTTTGGAGTGCTAGCCCATTGAGGTCAGCCAAACCTGCTGTGGATCTCTTCTGTCTCAAGTTTGTAGGAACAAACAACCGTCAGATGTGTGTTAGACTTCCCAGAGTATTAGATGTGATGGCAAAAACCTAACCCAGCTTTAATGTAAGCGGAACATAAGTTGCACACTCTCTTGTTCATTCTTCAAAATGAATCTTACATGACCTTTTGGAGGGCAAATGGTTTGAAGTAGTTAACTGGATGAGCAGCAATGGAACCAGGAATTTATGGCAGGGATTTGACTAATAACAGCCTTCAGCATAGTGACAAAGTAGGATCAGTGTCACCTATCATTTTTCTTAACAAAAAACATAGGTACCATTTGCTCGTTATTTAGCTATGAACAAACTTACCAATGTGAAGCGTTATCATGTTGGGAAAGTTTACCGGCGTGACCAGATAATCACGACCAAGGGGCGCTTACGAGAGTTCTGCCAATGTGTGAGTATTTGGGAATGATTACATCTGTGGAGAGAGACTGAGATGCAATACTGTGGAATCATAACCCTTCAAACAAGGATGCCCAAACTTTTTGGGCTGTGGGCCCGTCATGTGGTTCAGCAGGGCAGTCACATGGATCAGTGGGCCGGTCAAGTGGTTCAGCGGGCCGGTCACATGATTCCTCCCACCAGAAGCAGAACTAAAACGCCCCTTACAATTTCTTTGGCAACAGGATAAGATAGATTTTAGGCTGCCATTTTCTCTGCTTTAAGTAAGGGTGCCCAAACTATGACCCAGGGGCCGGATCCACCCCCTGACACCAATTCAGCCCTCATCACCCTTGCCGCTCCTGGAAGTGGGCGCATTTTACTTCCACTTCCAGGAGCGGCAAGAGTGGCAGAGGCCGGATGAATTGGTGTCGAGTGCTGGATCTGGCCCCCCGGGCGTAGTTTGGGCACCCCTGCCTTAAAACATCAGTATGGATGGCAGCAAAGGATTCTTCCTTTGAGATGTTAAAGGGAGTGGAGTACCCTGTGGCATAGTACAATTTTAAGCTCTCCCACTTCAAGATACAGAAGTTGCTGAATATTTCTGCTATCGCAATTATTTGTGGGTTTTGACAACTGTCTTCTGTGCTACAGGATTTTGACATTGCTGGTAAATACGATCCCATGATTCCTGATGCAGAGTGTCTGAAGATTATGCATGAGATTCTAAGTGCCCTGAGGATTGGAGATTTTCTTATCAAAGTAAGAGAGCTTGTTACCTTTCCTAAACTGACCAGATGAGATACATGATACATACACACCTATGGAAAAGCAATGGGAAAAGAATCTTCATGGCGGAAGATATGTTGTAGTGTTTTTTAAAGAGTATAGGTGGTTTGTGATCAGATTACAAGCACTGAAAATTGATTTCCCTTGGTTTTATACAACAACTTTATTTCTACCGTTTCTTTTTCTATAGATCAATGACAGGCGAATTTTGGATGGGATCTTTACAATATGTGGTCTTTCTGAAACCAAGGTTAGAACAGTTTGCGCTACTCTTGACAAACTGGGCAAGGTAAATAATTAAATCATTGATTTTTTGGGGAGGGGAATAGTAGCTGTGTTAGTCTGTTTCAAGCATATCAGAATAAACAAAACAAAAAATGTTGTGGCACTTTGAGACTAACTGCTGTATTTAAATGTTAGCTTTTTTGGATCGAGTCCACTTTGTCAGATATGGGAGTAAGGCTTCATGGCATCAATTTATACACATCAGTTACAGAGGTACAGAGTGACTGGTTAGCACGACAGATAAGTACAGTATACAAATTAATATGGCTTTATACAACTGGTAATAACAGATGATCTCTGGTTGTTATTCAGATTAATTGTAAATTTCCCTCCTGTTCTATTGCAAATAAGGGGTACCAATTTATCTACTTGCAATTTCTTACTTTTGGTCGACTGGAGCTAGGACAGAGATGGGAGCTCTGTCCGTCATTTTTGTTTTGTTTATTTTCTGATATAATTAAATCATATTAACCCCAAATAGACTGCCTTTTTGTAGTTCTAAACTATGATTTAGTAGAGTAAATAAGGATCCCACTAGGGCAGTGAAGTTATTCCATACAGTATTGGTTTGGGTTAAACGTGGTCACTTGAAAGCGCAGACTAAATTGTATGAAGATCCTTGCATCTGGACATAAGGATTGGGTGGTCTCTGGACAGGGAGTGACCCGACCCATCAAGGCAACATTATTTAGCCTGTTTCTCTGCATTCTCTTCTGTCTCCCCCTCCACAGAGAGCAGGGGCAAGCTGGATATTATTGGTATTCTTGGATTGCAACCAAAGTAGCCATGATCATGGGCTTCTAGAATGTATTCCTAATCAATGTATTCCTGACCATTATTCAGAAGATTGCCTAAACAAAGAATATGCCAAAACTCTCCCGTCTCTCACTTAGATAACATGGAAGGAAGTGAAAAATGAGATGGTCAATGAGAAGGGGATTTCTCCAGAAGTAGCAGATCGTATTGGTGAATACGTTCAGCTCCGTGGTGAGTTTCATTGCAGGTAAAATGCAAAGTGTCAATTTGTTGTTGTTCAGTCGCACAGTTGATTCCGACCCTTTGCAACCCTATGGACCGTTGCCCACCAGGCACCTCTGTCCTCCACCATCTTCTTCAGCCTGCTCAGCTCTGTGCCCATTGCATCTAGCCATCTCATTTTTGGCCACCGCCTTCTTCTTTTGCCCTCCACCTTTCCCAGCATCAAGGTTTTCTCAAGTGAATCCTCTCCTCTCATTTGTTGTCCAAAGTACTTTAGCTTCATCTTTGACCTTCTAAGGCTCAGTCAGGGTTGATTTCTTTCAGGATTGACTTATTTGTTCTCCTCGATGTCCTACACTACCAGACTGGCGGAAATCTCCTGCATGTTTTCTTACAGACATAGCTTCCTACTGGTGTTTACAGTGTGTCAGCCAAGTTTTCTTTGTTTAATACATTTATAAGCCATCCCTATGGAGAAACGGGTTCCTCACTCTGGGCAATGTACAACTTTAAAACAAAACGACAGCAATAAAACAACCAAAAAACAAGAAAAATACATGACAATAATTGTTAAGTATTTTGAGTTCCATGGGGTTGCAAAGGGTCGGAATCGACTGTGAGACTGAACAACAACAAAAATTTGAGTTTGCAACTTCGCCAAGCCTTATACAAGTTTCTTTACGTACACTTCTTTCAAAGACATAAACAGGTGCTTTTCTTTGTGAATGTTTCTATACAATACTGCAAGTTTCATGTGGTAAACAAATTTATTTATTTATTTATTATTCATATTTATCCATCGCCCTCCTCACCGAGGTGACTCAGAGCGGTTTACAGATCATAAAAGTACCACAATAAAACATAAAACATTCTTAAAAAACCATTCCTAAAAATTCTCAAATTTAAAACTGTGGAAGATTAAAATTTAAGATCTAAAAAAATTAAAAGAACATCAAATTACTACATCTTGAGGGAGGGGCTTAAACCATACAACAGGCTGGAGTAATTGTGTATCCCATACCTGCCCCGCGACCCATGTTTTTAGATTTCTGGAGGCATAGCTCTGTTGGCAGGAGGTTCCATAGGGCCGGAGCGGACACAGATAAGGTCCTCCTGGTGCTAGAGAGATGCGCCTCTCTGGCCGATGGAACAACTAGAGAGCCTCTGCAGTCCACTCTGGTGGGATGGACAGATGTTCTTGGGGTGGGGAGGTCTCTTAAGTATCCTGGCCCACTACCATGCAGGGCTTTAAAGGTAATAACCAGCACCTTGGTTTGCACCTGGAGGCAAACCAGCAACCAGTGCAGCTCCCGAAGAAGCGGTGAGGCATGTGCATACTGCCCACACGCCAACAGCACCTGGGCAGCCGCATTCTGGACCAGTTGAAGCCTCCGAATGGTCATCAAATGGTTGTCTTAAACATATATGCTTTGGTTGTAAGGCAAACAGCAACAGTAATAATTTGAGCCAAGAGCGAGAACAGAACAGCAGAGCTGAGGAGAAGAAGAGACCCAAATAACAAACAAATAACACCATGTCAGGGGACTCTAGAGGTAGGGGAAATAGAAGTCTCTTCTTATTAAATAGTTAGAGATACAATTTGCATTGACAAACCCATTCCATGGTGGGGTTGCTCTAATATACTCAACAATAATAACATATCTCATGGTGACGTTTATAAAAAATAATCCAGACTTTAAAACGTTCAGCCCACTGGGGTTGATTGGTCATTGAGTGGATGTCCCTAAACATCTCCCTATATAGCAGTGTTTCCCAACCACTGGTTTTATGGACTTCACTTCCCAGAAGCCTAAGTCAATTCCCCAAAACACTGATCATCCACTGCTACATAGGCTCATTTTCAGTGTCTTATTAAAGGAGGGGGCTTATAGGTTCACAATTCAAATTATACCGAGAGAGCTGGAAGCTTTTTACACTGGATAAGGAATACTAGTTCTGAGCCCCACTAAGGTGGATGGAGCAGGTTCTCTGAAATGTTTGTACTAGCACTCACACATATTTCACCTGAACATGTCTTTTCCACAGGGGGAGTTCACCTGCTTGAGAAGCTGGTCCAGGATCCAGAGCTATCTCAGAATAAGCAAGCCATGGAAGGCTTGTCGGACTTGAAGCTGCTATTTCAGTACCTTACCCTGTTTGACATCACAGACAAGGTGAGCGGAGCTGATACTGCCGTAGGTCTTTCTGAGTAACCTGGGTTCTAGCTTGCATGTGCTAATGGCAGCTTTGGCTGGTTTCACAGATTTCCTTGGACCTGAGTTTGGCACGTGGTCTACATTACTACAGCGGCATAATCTACGAGGCAGTATTGCTGCCCCCACAAGGTGGACATTTGAAGGAGTTTCTTGACGTGGGCAGCATAGCAGGAGGTGGACGCTATGATGAACTTGTAACTTCGTTTAACCCAACGTGGAAAAAAGTACCCTGTGTAGGAGTCAGCATTGGTGTCGAAAGGATCTTTACTGTCCTGGAGAGGAATACTGAGGTATTGTCAGATGATATTAAGAGACTATTATCATGGGTTTTATATAATGATTGCTAATGCAAAAAAATTGGAGGCGGGGTGCAATGTACAATTTAGGAGTGCCCAAACTTTTCAGGCTAGTCACATAGTTCAGCAAGCCAGTCACGTGGTTCCTCCCACCGGAAGCAGAAGTAAAACACACGTGCAGAATGCTATCATAAATGCACTTGCAGCTGTCATAAACAGGTGCATTTATGGCAACGTTCTGCACATGTGCGGGCATGTTTTACTTCCACTTCCGGGAGTGGCAAGAGTGGCATGGACTGGATGAATTGGCGGCCTGATCTGGTTCGTGAGCCGTGGTTTGGGCACCCCTGATTTAGAAGGACCAGATGCTTGTATTCATATACCATCCACAATAGTGGGAACCTAACCCATTCTCTCTTTAGGCCTAGTAGTCATGGATATTAACTACGTGGATTATTTAAACCAAGGCTGGGGAACAACTAGATGTTGCTAGACTCCAATTCCCATCAGATTTCAGTATAATTAGTCATGGGGATGATGGGAATTGTAATTCAGCAATATCAAGTGGCCTGAAGATTACCATGTCATTGTTTCAACCAATAACTGATTGGTTAAGGCAAAGCAAAGTGTCCTTTTTACAGAAGCTGGGGAGCGGTTTTTATTTAGGATGAGATACGGATGAGCCTTCAGCTGCTATGTAGGACAACCTAAGCATTTTTATTGTGACATTTTATTACAGTCATCCCTACTAAAGTCTAATTCCAGGTACTTTAGTGAACTTTGTTTTGTTTAAGATGACATTTGACTAGGGGGAAAATACGCAAAATCCTTTTGGCATAATCTTATACTAGTTTAACCTAAATGGAGCACTGGAAACATTTAATTTAAACTCATGGAAAGTTTCCTAAAACCTCCTCCCCTTTCCTCCCCCTTCCAGTTTCTGAGGCTCCCTAGGGTTCTCTTTTACACTGGGGAAGGCTTTGAAAGTCTCAGGATGAAGGGGAACGTTTGATAGTAACAAATTGCTACCAGATTTCACCCAGAGGTCCTGATCAATGCAGGGGCAGTGATCCAGTGGCAGATTTTATGTGTTAAAGCTCCCTCCCTTTGCCCTAAGGCTCTCTTTGGACCCAAGTTTAATTTTCTTTCAGTTTTATTTAAAAATCATTATTTTGGGTTACAAATAATTATATTGGGTTTTAAATAAATTGTTGCCAGTTCATTGGTTGTAACCTGAGTGTGCTTTGCTCATTCTGGCTGTCTTCTGTCAGTAGAGGTTATCCACAGTCAGGATAAGATATTGAGGAATTTTTTCTCTTGTTGTTTAAAACTTAAGATCAACCTTCAGGTTTGCTAAGCTACCTGACTTTATTTCTAATCTCTGTTTTATGTTCTATGTAGGTGGAATCTAATAATTGGGGGTGTTTGTACGTATAAAGAATAAGAAACCAAGTTAGAAATGATCATTAGGGACAGAACTGCCGTAAAACAAGGAGAATAACACGGAGCTTCCATTCATCCCATTAGGCAGTGTGACAGCCACTTCTGCCGTCTGTTTTTTGGCGTAGTGAAAAGGGAACAGATTGTCAGTTAGGATGAAATAAACTGCTTTAGTGCCAAGGAGATTTCAGGGATTTTCTGCTTTGGCCAAAATAATGTGGCTGTTTTAGGGTACAGCACACCTTGACTGGTTGAATTGGATATGCCAATCGCTATCCTGGTTCAGTTGCAAAATGCCTTGAGATGTCCCTGGAAAATTTGACACATGAGCACAGTGCATGTTTAGGCACGATGAAGTCTCACTGTATTTGAAGAGGCTTATTCCAAGGTAACCATGTGCGTGCTTGTCATCTATGTCATTTGCTTGTTGGCATAATAATATTTTGTAACTTGGAATTGACTCAACAAGTGAATGACTTGTGGAAGAGGTTTGGGGGTTTTTTTTATAAAAGTGATTAGATAAATGTCGCCCTTGCTCAAAAACCAGCCCTATCTGACTATAGGGTGCAGTGCTCATCTCCATTTACAGCCAAAGAGCCAGCGCTCTCTGCGTCTGCAAATGTTTCTGTGGACATATGGCAGGCATAACTAGACACCAGAGTCCATGGAGCACTGCTACCTTTCCTGCCGAAGCAATATCTATTTATGTACTTGCAATTCCTTGCTTTTGAACTACTAGGCTGGCAGAAGCTGGGACAGCACTCGTGTCTTGAACTGCTGACCTGCCAAACTTCCAGTCATCAAGTTCAGCATCTTTAACCACTAAGGCACCACAGTCCCATTTAAAAGTGATTACACCTAGTTAAATTAATGGCAGGGATAATTAAAATTGTATTATGTCCTCATTGCTGTGAAGTATTTTCTCTTTTCTGAAAAGTTGAGGGAGACGATCCGCGCAACAGAAACAGAAGTACTAGTGGCAGCTGCTCAAGTGAACTTCCTCGCTGAGAGGATGAAGCTAATCTCCAAATTATGGGCTGCTGGCATCAAGGTAACACTGAGAAGTCAAGGTTATCAGTTTTTATCTCTGTAAGCTAATTTTGTATTTCTGAGGCTACCTGAACTTTAAGGAAGATAATAATTCTCCCAGTAGAGAATAAACACCAGAAGAATAGATACCTTCTTTAATCTTTGATATAGAGTTTAGATCAGGGGTACCCAAACTTTTTGGGCTGTGGGCCAGCCATGTGGTTCAATGGGCCAGTCACGTGGTTCCTCCCACCGGAAGTGGAAGTAAAACACGCCTGTTAGTCAGTTTTGCAACAGGATGACATAGATTTTAGGCTGCCATTTTCTCTGATTAAACCAGGCACCCCTGGCTTAGCTACTTAGGGACCACATTAATCCTTGACTTGGTGGGAAGCCTGTCTTTAGGGTCTTTTTGGTAGTGTAAATGATTCAAGTAATTCTTCGACATTCTGTGTCACCCTATAAGTGTGAATGTCTAATTTATTCTTGTTTGCTGTGAACATCTTTCAGGCAGAGATGCTTTATCGTGAAAATCCTAAAATGCTGAAACAGTTACATTATTGCGAAGAAACGGGCATCCCACTTGTTGCCATTATTGGGGAGCAAGAGATGAACGATGGAGTTGTTAAACTACGGGATGTCCTTACTAGGGAAGAGGTTGGTATTTTACAGAGGTCCATCAGAAGCCAGTGGTTGGCAGCAGCGTTTCCTTTAGAACACTTTAGACATAAGAGGCACCAGGCAGATGTTAATAATTTACATTTCTTTAAGTGTAGGATACATTGTTTTGATGAGCTGTACTAATCCAATGTTCCTTTCCTTTTTTGTAGACAGATATTCCTAAGGAGAAAATCATTGAAGAGATCAAGAGAAGGCTGGAGAAATAAAGCCACTAATGTAATGTTTATTTATTTATCTTTTAAAAGAGACTGCCAGCTTTGAGCCACCTTGATGGAATTCTACCAGCTTATAAAGCCACCCGGACTTATTCAGCATTATTTCTCTTTTGTAATAAAGAAAATTGTTGCCTCTCCTAGAACAACTGCTTAACATTCCTGGTTGTTTCTTTATATCTACAGTATTTTTATATTATATGGTGGATATGGGAGAAGCAAAGTAATATTACTATTTAGGGTTGAAATCTAACATTCCATGTGATATAGTATCAACTGCCAAAAGGAAATCTTAAAATATGTTCAAATATGGACAAATGTGAGAGGAGACAGTGATATAAATTTTGTGTAACATCACCGCATCCAGGGTTTTTTCAGAGTCATTGAAACAACTGACAACAGATATACTGCAGAGTATATCAGCTGTAAAATATGCGAAGTCAAACAGAAAATTGGGAGAGAGCAATATGAAAGCAGCATGGGACATCATAATGGATGAGTATTTGCGTATTATTGCAATAGGATGTGCATCTCATGGTTTAAACTTGCTTCTTAATTGTATTATGAAACTGGAGACCCATCAAATGATCTATAGATGAGCAAAAGAAGTTAAATGTAAAAGGTACTTGTATTGTAGCTGCAGTTTTCAAGAAGAAGGAAGGAGGGAAAAAGTGCAAAGAATGAAATAGAGACATTGACACTCTGTAGGAAAAATCAGTGGGGTGGGGTGTTGGTCTCCTTTGAAAGTTTACTTAAAAAAACACACAAAGAAACTCTTTAAGAAACTATAATAGTTGAAGATCTTAAAGTACCCAGGAGTATAAAAACCACTGTTCTTAATGAGGATATCTTTCTGGGTTCAGATGCAGAATTCCCTGAAGATTCTAAAGCCAATTTCTACAGATATCACTGCATCTGAATCAGACAGTACATGCGAATCAGATATTCCTTATTAAATGGCCAAGATAAAAACAACTATTTTTGAGAATCTCAGTATATCTCCACTTGCAACTATGAAAGAAAATAAAGTTAAAGATTTTATTTTTAAAAGGGAAGAATTGTGTTGTCATCCAATCCATGCTGCTGTAATTCTGTTGGATCCAAGATTTAAAGGTAGAAATATAAGCCATGATAGCACTGCTATTGTATTTGACTGGATTACAAAGCAAGCGTCCCGCTTAGGACTTGATGCTGGGAAGGTACTTTAAAACGTTGCAGAATACAAAACATATTCAGGGATTTGGTCCAGGAATGCAGTCTGGGATTCTGCCAGACATATCCCTCCTGCAATGTAGTGGCAAGATCTTTGCACAACACGGTCTCCGTTTCCTCTGCCGCCTCTTGGTTCTCCAGATTCCTCCATCTTTTTCAGCAAGTGTAAGAATCTGGTCTATGTTTGGAAACACACTAAATCAAGAAATAAATTGACATGTGAAAGGGTAGAGAAGCTTCTTTCAATCCAGGTAAACTCAGTTTTTAGAAAATCATGATAACTGATGATGACAAACAGTTAAGCAGCTGCAAGGACTAATAACCATACATTCCAATATCGATTTGTCGTCACTTATCTATTTAAGCACAAATCAACCAAACTCCAAAAATGTTCTTTGTTTTCTATTTCTCTCTCTGGCTGAACAGCTTTACCATCGGCTCGTCTGATCATTTTTTGGGGTCTGCCTAGTGGTCTTTTGTGACCCCTTGGTATCCAGACTGTTAGCTGACAGGCCCATCTATCATCTTTTAGGTGGGTAATATGGCCTTGCCCATCTTTTTGTCATGTAGTTCATCAACCACATCACACAGTCTGGTTCTTTAGTGATCTAATTCCTTGTTGCTGATCTTATCCTTGATTTTTATTCTGCACATCCAAGTTTCCATTGCTCTTTAGGTTACCACCAGTTTTTCTGGCTCTGATTTTGTTACTGCCCACATTTCGGATGCATACAACGTTGCTGGTAACACTGTCATATTGATACAGTTGTATCTTGCTTAAAGAGCATAATGCGTTCCACAGGATTGCTCTTTAAGCAAGTTTGCTCTTTAAGCGAAACACCATTGTAAGTGACCAATGGGGGGGGGGGGGGGATTGCAAACCCCAATTTATTTGTTAAGCGAGTTTTTAGTTGGTTTTATTTGTTAAGCAAAGCAAACTTTCAGAGAAAATTCTGCTCTTTAAGCGAGACGCTCTTTATGGGAGGTTTGACTGTACTGATAACTATGCTGTAGCTCAGAAAATGAGTCTGATTTAATTTCATACCTATTCATTGAATCTTAGTCCCTGCCACGCAGCTTCCCACCCACCCCACGATTCATTTATGGGAATGGTTGCTTTACATCATATTTGATACTGTGAAGAGGAAATATAAATAATATTTTTTCTAAAGTTGATGGTTTCTTCTGGTTTTTCAGATATTGATTTTGTTTGGTTTTTTGCCTGCCTCACACCAACTAGCAAAACCAAAG
>CP126891.1:148291206-148546206 GCA_030440675.1 Furcifer pardalis | reverse complement strand
ATGGTGTTTCGCTTAAAGAGCAAACTCACTTAAAGAGCAATCCTGTGGAACGCATTATGCTCTTTTAGCAAGGTACCACTGTATTAAAATTACAAGTGACCTCAAAACAATATTCTGAAAAAGTAACTTCAGCCCTCATAATCATGAATTGCTATATATTGGCACATGCTGGAGAGTGAGTTCTTTAATAGGTAATGTAAAGGTTGCCCTTGCTCGATAGCCAGTTGTACCCAACTGCAAGGTTTGGTGCTCATTTCCGTTTATAGTAACAGGCATGACTAGACATCGGACTGCACAGAATACTGTTTACCTATACCCTGAAGTGGTACCTATTTATCTACTTGCAATTTCTTGCTTTCGAACTGCTAGGTTGGCAGGAGCTGGGACAGACACAGGAGCTCACTCCGTCATGCAGTACTCGGGTCTCAAACTGCTGACCTGCCAACTTTCCAGTCACCAAGTTCAGCGTGTTAACCACTAATCCACCACAGTCCCTGCTTTAATAGGTTTTTTGTTGTTCAGTCGCACAGTCAGTGGTACAACATCCTTATTTCCTTTTACTGACTTTTGTATATGGCTAGGGAATGAACTCCCTTGACTTATTTTCTAACTTCCTTCCGTTTTCTACTTTCAGGGCACAAGGGATTATAGTCCCAAGCAGATGGCCATCCGAGAGAAAGTCTTTAGCATCATCATCGCTTGTTTCAAGCGCCATGGAGCAGAAACAATAGATACTCCAGTGTTTGAGCTAAAGGTGAGCTTGGGTCAGTTGAGTGGTGGTGAGAGAAGTTGTTGATAGAAGTGTCAGATATCAGCCCAGAAGTCAGACCTAACCTTCAGGTCAGCTGTTTTCCGGCAAATAAAGGCAGGGCTTGGAAACATCATAAGGAATTGGTACCCACACTGAATATGTGTCCTGTCAGGTTATATATTGAGGCTATAAGCCTGTAGCTACTTACCTGGGTGTGAATCCAGTGATGGGATGTAATAGGTTCGCACCAATTGGCCAGAACCAGTAGTAACTTTCCCCAGTGTCCCCTTTTTTGGGGGAACCACCTTTGGGGCATACCTTTTCACTGGTTCCCCCACTGCGCATACGTGCCAAGCACTTGGTGTGCATGCACGCCTACTGTGCTTGGCATGTATGCACGGCCTCCTTGCTGTCCTCCCAAGCAGGGAGGAGGAAGAGAAGCTGCTAGCCTGAAGCTCCCTGTAGTCTGCTCCCCAGGGTAAGTGACTCACCTCTGGGTGTGGTGTGTCTGTGTGTATTTTAGTGTGTATTTAATACCTTTACCTATATTGATGTACAGTCAAACCTCGCATAAAGAGCGCCTCGCTTAAAGAATAATTCGCTTAAAGAGCAGAATTTTCTCTGAATGTTCGCTTCGCTTAACAAATAAAACCAACCAAAAACTCGCTTAACAAATAAATCGGTGTTCGCAATCCCCCCCCCCTGCCCATTGGTCACTTACAATGGTGTTTTGCTTAAAGAGCAAACTCGCTTAAAGAGCAATCCTGTGGAATGCATTGTGCTCTTTAAGCGAGGTACAACTGTACTACCACAGTTCCTAAAAAGGCCTGGTGGCTGGCAGGCCTGGCAGCCTGGCTTGGGGGTTTTAAGCAAAGTCTTGGAGTTACCTCATCAATAAGCTACACCTGTGCTGTTCCAATTGCTGTTCCAATTGGAGAACCCTTAGGGAGGTACAGCTATTTTACATTTACATGAAGGCATATAATCCTAGAGAACTGGTTAGCCAAAGACTTAGTACCTAACTTCTTTAACTGTTGAAAAGCTGAAAAGTGCCAAAATGAAGCCATCTTGTACAGGGTTCATTCTGTAGTTCCTTCCATCTGACCTAGTGTGAGAAAGATTAGCCAGAATAAGCTTTAAGCTCTGGTATAAAAGCTCTGGTTGATTTGTTTTTGGGTTGGGTGGGTGGATGTATTTTAATGTATTTTTTATTTTATTTATTTACAGATTTGTATTGTGGGTGGATTGAGGTGTGTGTGTGTTTATTTTTATTTTTAATTATTTTTTCTTTGGCTCCGGCCACGACATCATGATTTCATGCCATTAGCTCCGCCCACACTGTGATGACATCACGGTGGTGTAGTAAAAATTTTGACATCCCACCACTGTGTGAATCCCATTGAATGAACTGGGATTTACTTCCACATTACTCTGTACAGTATTTCTTCTGATGATTTTTCATCTGAAAAATGCTACTGCTACAAGTCATAGAATTGAAGAATGTCTTCCTCTCAATTTTGCCACTTTTTGAATCCTTGAAGTCTCTAGTAAAGGTAAAGGTTTCCCTTGCTCGAAAGCCAGTCGTATCCGACTCTAGAGGTCAGTGCTCATCTCTGTTTCAAACCCGAAGAGTCAGCGCTGTCTGCTTTTGCAGACGTTTCCATGGTCATGTGGCAGGCATGACTAGACACCGGAGCGCATGGAACGCTATTACCTTCCCACCGAAGTGGTTCCTATTTATCTACCTGCAATTTCTTGCTTTCAAACTGCTAGGTTAGCAGGAGCTGGGGCAAAGACGGGAGCTAATTCTGTCCTGCAGTACTCGGTAATCGAACTGCTGACCTTCCGCCTCCCAGTCAGCGTCTTAGCCACTTGAGCCACTGCAGTTTCTACTCGTGCCTTTACTCAAGTGGACTAAACACAATGGCAATTAGGTAGTGAAAATTATGTTTTACTGACCCATCTCCTTTTTGTGTAGGACTAGTTTTTTTTTGGTGAAATAAATTGTGGAATGTGTTTCCCATAGGAGCACTTTGAGCAGCACATTGACACATTCTGGGGAAAAGGTTTGGGGCTAACCCTTTTGTAGTAAGCCAAATCTAGCTCTTGAAGAGACAGGCTTAAATGACAACTCTTGATTGGCGTTGAGTCCCTGGTCTACTCTAGGGGTGCCCAAACTTTTCAGGCTGCATGCCGGTCACATGGTTGACCGTGCGGGTCATGTAGTTTCTCCCACCGGAAGTGGCATGGGCCAGATGATTTGGCACTGCAGGCCATAGTTTGAGCTCCTTTGTCTCTGTTACCATAGCAAGTTAACCTGGCCAGACTTTTAGGGCTTTATAAGAACATTTTTGCCCAAAAGTTCATTTGCCGCCTTCTATGATGTTTATGTATACATATTCTTTGTTTGACTCACATTTATTATTTTCTGTCACCTGTTTCTCCTCCCTGCACTTTTTTTTTAGGAAACATTGACTGGGAAATATGGAGAAGACTCAAAACTCATCTATGATCTGAAAGATCAGGGAGGAGAGCTCCTGTCTCTGCGATATGATTTGACTGTATCCTTCTACCCTCTGCACTTAGCTTAGCCAACAGATGCTTCTATGAAGCTGAAACCTCAGCCACTTGTGTTTGATAAATTAGTCAGTATTGCAGCCTTTTGTAGCCTTGTTGTGATGGGACAACTTGCTTCTTAAAATGTTTGTATTTCATATCTTAATTATTTTGTCTTATTTTGAAGGCATTGATGGCAGGACAGTGGGACAGTGAGATAAGACTTGTGTTAGATGAAATGCATTTAAGTATACATTATTGAGCAGAGTTTCTTGCACAAAAATCCTATCAACCCAGAATAATTTCTGACATGAAATTATGACCTTAAAAAAATATGCATTCTAAGAATAATTTGTCTCATTTCATGACTTGTGGAACTTAAATGGCAACTCTTGTGAACTCTTCTGAGATCTGAAAAACAGGGTTTGTTCCATTGAATTCTAAAGCTTGTGACAGTGTTGTTGCTTTCTGATTGAGCCTCGCACGCTATTTTAACTGTCAAGAGTGTGAGACCTTTCTTGGCTTGAATTGGCAGAAGTCTACAGAAAAATGAATTATTATTTTTTTTCATTTCATCTTATTCCTCTGTTGCCTTTCTCCCAATTATGGGCCTGGCTGGGCTCAGAAAATGCTTTTCCTTAGCCTTATCTTCTCAGGTGCCATTTGCTCGTTATTTGGCTATGAACAAGATCACCAACATTAAGCGTTATCATATTGCTAAAGTCTACAGGCGGGACAATCCAGCGATGACAAGGGGCCGCTACAGAGAGTTCTATCAATGTGTGAGTATTTACAGAGACAGTGTTGGGTTGTCAAAATTGCCGCTACCCCACTGTGACGTCATGGACGTCGTGGGCGTAGCCGACGTCATGACATTGTGGGCGGAGCAAAAAAAATAAAAATAATTTAAAATGTCTGTCCATGCGTCAAACCTCCGTTTGATGCATGCACAGTTCTTTTTTTAGTGTGCATGCATCAAACTTCTATTTGACGCATGCACACAAAAATAGAACTGCGCATATGTCAAACCTCCATTTGACGCATGCGCAGTCTGCCCGAAAATACATTTTTGGAGGGGGCCGGAGAGGCGACCGAACCAGTCGCCTGAGGTTTTACCACCACCCCGGCGACCCCTCCTGATGGGGTGCTACCGGTTCGGGCGAACCGGTCTGAACCAGTAACATCCCATCACTGTACAGACAGTTCTATCACTGTGTGACTATATACAGAGTGGTGCTCTAGCATTTCTATGTGGCTTCCTTGCTCATCTTTCTTTCTCAAATTCCTCTTGCGTGTGCCAGTCCTTAAGGCCTTTCCTGTGAACTAGTGCTACTCCATCCATTTGGCTATTATAGCTTCCCTCCCATCTGAATTGCTTCAAGAGTTGGAGAGCGGTGCAGCAGCCAAAGAGCTTGGTAACTCCCGCACTTCCTGCCCTCTGTGATTTCACCCAGTGAATAGTTTCTTGTCTCAATGGAAGCTAGTTGGAAATCCCACAAAGAGGTAGTGAAAACTCAAAATCTAGTCATCTTGATTGGTGGCTCCAGAGAGGCTACCAAGAAAAATAAAGCTCTGAGTCTATAATGGTCAGTATGGTATAGAGAAGGTTAGTCATTTTGGAACGAAGGCTAGTGCTACAGCCCTACAGAATCAAGTGAAAAGTGAAGGTTAAGTGTTTTCTGCAACTCATAGTTTGTCTACACCAGTCCTGGCAGGTATAGAATGGCTTTTAAAAAACCAAACTGGTTTTACAGTCAGTCATATACCTAAACCACTGAGACCAAAATATAAATTACGTTTGGGTGGGTAATCCAGATAGACTACAGATATGCCAAGAAGTTTTAGGTTCATGGGCAGCATCACAATTTTGCCTTTTTGAGAAGCAGGCATTCTTTAAATGGGCATGTCCACATGGTAGCAAGCTTGTTAGAGTAGCACAACTGTTTCTTAAAACTCTAATCCACACATCTAAAAAAATATGGAATTTCATTCTTATATGATGGTATTAGTCTCTCTCTGTCTCTTTCGTGTCCTGATCAAGCCCTGCCAAAATGAAACAGGGTTTGACATTGGCCAAACTTAAATCCTCACTGGTGCATGTTTCTAGTAGTAATTGGCAGACCAATAAATGAGCTGGATTTTTTATCTCTCCACATTCACATAATGTGTTGTTTTCCGCCAGCAGCCCACACTTGAGCTTGTTGGTCTTACATTTAGGGACCCCCAACCCTCAGCCTATTGGTAGTCCTCCAAGTGATGTAGGGAGAGGTTGAGTTCCTCAGCCATATCCTCCTTTAATGTTGTTCCTTGTCCAATGAGCTTCTTCCTCCATCTTCTAATTTGGTTTTGCTCTTGCATACCCTCAAGAATGTTTGTTCTTGCCATAAAGCTCTTCCTGGATCATGGTGTTAGTGATATTCTTACAGCAACCACAACAAGGTTAACAGTAGGGGCTGCAGTGGGTCAGTGGTTAAGGAGTTTGCCTTGTTAGCTGGAAGGCTGGCAAGTCAGCAGTTTGAGACCCAGGTACTGCATGATGGGATGAGCGCCCATCTCTGTCCCAGCTCTTGGGGACATGAAAGGAGCCTCATTTGGGCATTCCCTGAGCAAAGTTTCTCCCGCAAAAATATTTTCATCCCAGAATAATTTCTGACATGAAATTATTATTATTATTATCAGAACAGTATGCCTCTTTCAATTTAGTCTTAAAAGTACCCACAATTAGGCCATATAGTTTTGCTTCAGCCACTTTGGACCACCTCTCCTACTGAGGGAGAAAAACTAAGGAACCTGGCTTGTACTTCTTCCTACTCGATGAAATAAAAAGTACGGCCATATCTGCATGAAAGATTCTCATAGATTGATTTATGCTTTATAGATTTTTATTTCTGCAACTTTTGTCCTAGGATTTTGACATTGCTGGCCAGTACGATGCCATGCTCCCAGATGCAGAATGTCTGAAGATTGTGCATGAGATTATGAGTGCTCTACAAATAGGAGACTTTCATATCAAGGTGAGAATAAAGATTAAACTAGAGTTGCTTATTTTTAAAGTATTACACTTTTACACGATAGTTTTGTTTCTTGTAGTGAATATTAACATGAAAAATAAAGTTCAGTTCATAATTTGCCATCGTACATTCACCAGACTTTCCAAGAGTTGGTATCTTAGATCGATTCTACCCCCTTTGTTTCCATTCTTTTTCCTCTTTGTGATTGAGATGTCTGGCACGAATGAATTACAATTGCTTGCACCTTGTATGTTCCTCTTCCTTCTGAAACAATTCCACTTCTTTATAGGTCAATGACAGGCGTATCCTTGATGGGATGTTTGCAGTGTGTGGTGTTCCAGATAGCAAATTCCGGACCATTTGCTCCACTGTCGACAAGCTAGACAAGGTAAGGACCAAGCATGAAAATGGCATACCCGGAGGCTGGTAATACAAATGCATTAAAACCAACAGCAGAACCCAACTTTCTCTCTCTTTCTCTCCCAATCAATCAATCAATCAGTCAATATGCCTAACTTTTGTGACAGTGTTCTACACTGTCTGAGTGTTTTACTCCATCTCAAAGGCTAAATGGCATTCCCTTGGGTGGATTAAGAGAGTATGAATGCTAATCAATCTTATAGCCGTGACTTCCTTTATTGAGTTAGTTCGTCTCATGCTATGTCTTCCTTTCTTCCTACTGTCTTTTCCCACTACTTTCTCCAGGAATATGATCTTTTCCTGTAAATTCTGTATTCTTATTATACGTAACCTCTGGGTACAAGTCTTTTTGCTGTAACAAGTGCTTACAAGATCAAGCCACCTTATGCACCCAAGTCACAGGGCTATAATTTAAATTACAGTTGTACCTCGCTTAAAGAGCATAATGCGTTCCACAGGATTACTCTTTAAGCGTACAGTCAAACCTCGCTTAAAGAGCGCCTTGCTTAAAGAGCGCCTCGCTTAAAGAGCAGAATTTTCTCTGAATGTTCGCTTCGCTTAACAAATAAAACCAACCAAAATTTCACTTAACAAATAAATCGGTGTTTGCAATCCCCCCCCCCCCATTGGTCATTTACAATGGTGTTTTGCTTAAAGAGCAAACTCACTTAAAGAACAATCCTGTGGAATGCATTATGCTCTTTAAGCGAGGTACAACTGTATATCTTAAATCAAATTATGATTTAATTCAGCTGCTCGTGTCTCACACTGTAATATTGTCTATAAGTCAATCCTCCACCACCTTTATTTGAGTCTCTTAGTTTAACCCCCTAAAACAGCACTGAGGAAGCACTGATGTTTATGGATCAAGTCTAGTTCCTCAGACAGTGAGATTGTATGGCAATTCATGGCCTCGTTATTCAGTGCGACCAGAGAAGGGCAATTGTAGGTTAGTATAGTAGACATCTTCTTTCGTGTCCCGATCAAAACCTGGACTGCTCAAATGAAGACACTTTCTTGGCTTTGTTGTTGGCCAAACTCAAGTCTTCATTGGTGCATGTTTCTGACAGTAATCGGCAGCCCAGTAAATGAGCTGGATTCTGTATCTCTCCACATTCATACCACATATTGTTGCCCACCAGCAGCCCCCACTTGAACATGTTGGTCTTACATTTAGGGACTCCAACCCCCAGCTTATGCAGGGTCCTCCAAGTGACGAAGGGGAGGTTGAGTTCCTCAGCGATACCTTGGAGTCGTTATTGAGGAGTCTTTGCATTGGTAGACATCTCCACAATAACATTCTGCACATGCAAATGGACTTGAGAAATCACATCCATTTGTATGCGGTTTTTTAGCCACAAGGTGGACCGTGATGTGCTTTCACCTTGCCCAAGGGAGATGATGGAGGACGCTTTGGTAAGTTTTAGTCCCAGCCTAACATCAGTGACAAAAGATAGGGAACACTGCCTAGTTAGACCTCTCAAGCCCCCATGCCCTATATCCTCCTTTAAATTTGTTCCTTGTCCAGTGAGCTCCTTCCTCCATCTTCTAATTTGGTTTTGCTCTAGTGTACCCTCAAGAGCAAGGGTAGGCAACCTACGGCCCATGGTGCCAAATAAACCTGCCCTCGCTCCAGCTGCCGCTGCCACCGGAATTGGCCACAGACTCATTTAGGGGGACCACCAGTCAACTGTCTGAGGGCGCATGGCCTGGCCCCCAACTTTAAAAGGTTGACAACCCCTCCTCAATAGTGTTTGTTCTTGTCATAAAGGTCTTCCTAGATCTGAGCCTGTAGTAAAGTAAACACAATTGTGTGAGTAAATGTGGAGTTTTACACTCAGCAATTACTTAAGATCCCTCGTTGATATCCAGTTTTTCCCTTTGAAACTTTGTTTGGTAAACAGGTTGGTAGATAAGGGAACCTAGTCAATAACAGCAGATACAATATAATCATTACACATTTGGTAATCAGTTAGAAATAATGGGGATTGTCAATGACATTAAGCTATCACTGAATTTACAAGGGCGGAGCAGAGCTGTTGAGGACAGGACATTTTGGAGATTGCTTGTTCATAGGGTCCCCATAAGTCAGAGGACTAGTACCAACAACAAAAGATCATTGACATTCTTATTGTTACTGATAAATTGCCACCTGGATATTCAAGGCAGTAATCTGCCTGGAGGCAATTTACTTTGTCATTGGTTTAGCTTTCTTTGTTGCTATTGTGTTGTTGTTACCTGCCCTCAACCCAGTCTTGACTTATAGTGGCCCTATGAATAGAGATCTCCAAACTGTCCTGCCTTCAATAGCCCTGCTCAACTCTTGCAAGTTATAGTTTGTGGCTTCCCTTGGGGCAGGGGTGCCCAAACTTTTTGGGCCACAGGCTGGTCACATGGTTCAGCGGGCCAGTCACATGGTTCTTACCACCGGGAGCGGAAATAAAACGTGCCTTGCAATCTGTTTTGCGGCAGAATGAGATAGATTTTTAAGATGCCGTTTTCTCTGCTGAAACCAGGGGTGCTCAAACTACAGTCCACGGCTTAGCTACTTAGGGACCACATTAATCCTTGACTTGGTGAGAAGCCTGTCTTTAGGGTCTTTTTGGTAGTGTAAATGATTCAAGTAATTCTTTGACATTCTGTGTCACGCTATAAGTGTGAATATCTAATTTATTTTCATTTGCTGTGAACATCTTTCATGGACTAGTTCCCTAAGGCAGAGTGCCTAAACTACGGCCCGTGGGCCATATTCAGCCCCTGACACCAATTCATCTGGCCCACGCCACCCTTGTCGCTCCCAGAAGTGGAAGTAAAACACGCCTTATGGACATGTTTTACTTTCACGTCTGGGAGCAACGAGAGTGGTGTGGGCCAGATGAATTGGTGTCAGAGGCCGGATATAGCTCTCAGGCCGTAGTTTAGGCACTCTGCCTTAGGGAACTAGTCCATGTTGATTTTTGTCTTCCTTGTTTTCTTGCCTTTCCCAGCATTATTATCTTTTTCAATGTGCCCAAAGTAGGATAGTTTCAATTTCATCATTTTTGCCTCCAGAGATACTTCCAGCTTTACTTGATCTAGGACCCACTTGTGTGTCTTTTAGGCAGCCCAGGCATCTATAATGGTCTCCTCCAGCACCACATTTCAAATGAATATTATTTTCCCTATCAGCTTTCTCTTCTGTCTCGCTTTCATACCTGTCCATGGCGATCAGGAATACAATAGTGTGGGTGATTATAGTCTTGGTCTCCAGTGACACATCCTTACACTTGATGATCTTTTCTAGAGCATCTATTCTATACTGTAAAGCAGGGGTGCCCAAACTTTTTGGGCCGTGGGCCGGTCATGTGGTTCAGTGGGCCAGTCATGTGGTTCAGTGGACCAGTCACGTGGTTCAGCGGGCCGGTCATACATTTCCTACCACTGGAAGCGGAAATAAAATACACCTTGCAATCTGTTTTGCAACGCAATGAGATAGATTTTAAGCTCCCGTTTTCTCTGCTTAAACCAAGGGTGCCCAAACTACGGTCCACGGGCTGTATTCGGCCCTGTGGACCATAGTTTGGTGCTGTAAAGGTTTGAAGAGAGGACAGTGAATAAAGCAGATTGTGTGTGTGTGTGTGTGTGTGTGTGTGTGTGTGTGTGTGTGTGTGTGTGTGTGTGTGTGTGTGTGTGTGTGTGTGTGTGTGTGTGTGTGTGTGTGTGTGTGTGTGTGTGTGTGTGTGTGTGTGTTAGATGATTTGTTTGAACTGTGTTGCTGCAACAGACCTTTATGAATACAGTGGTACCTCGCTTAAAGAGCATAATGCATTCCACAGGATTGCTCTTTAAGCGAGTTTGCTCTTTAAGCGAAACAGCATTGTAAGTGACCAATTGTAGGGTGGATTGTGAACCCCAATTTATTTGTTAAGCGAGTTTTTGGTTGGTTTTATTTGTTAAGCGAAGCGAAAATTCAGAGAAAATTCTGCTCTTTAAGCGAGTTACTCTTTAAGCGAAACACTCTTTATGCGAGGTTTGGCTGTACCAGAGTTGGACAGAAAGATAAATCAGTCCTATATCAAAGCAAATCTCTCAAGAAGCAAGAATTATTAAACTGAGCCTATCTTGCTTTGGGCACATCATGAGAAGATGAGGCTGTCTTTCAACAATGCCAAGAAGAATTGATGGCAGCAGGGGGGAAAGAAGACCAGGCATGAGGTGAATGGACTTGGTAAGGAAATCATGGCTCCTAGTTTGCAAGATCTAGTTTGCAACACTGGAGGAGTCAGAACATTTCTGCACTGATTATATGTAGGAAATCTATTTTATCTGTCTGTTCCAGCTCTAGGTCAGATTCCAGTTGCACAGTCAGATAGTTTCAAAGTTATTTTACTACTGATTGCATTCAAGAAGTTTACAGGTGTATAAGAGAAGCAGGGAAGGACCACAATCTTTTAGTTTTTTTAACCAAGCAGAGAGATTCTGACTGTAGTGTGGAAATTTGCCACAATATGCTAAATGGCTTAAACAGAATGTGCTGTATATATTTTGCAACACTGAATTTCAACTCCTAAAATAGAAAAAAAGCAAGAAAAGACCTCAGCCTGCCTGTTAGGGAAATTCAAAGAAATAACCACAACTTTTGTGGATCAGGTCCACTTCATCAGACATGGGAGCAGACTTGTTCCACAAGAGCTAACATTAAAATACTGCAGTTAGTCTTTAAAGCAGGGGTGCCCAAACTATGGCCCATAGGCCAGATCCGGCCCATGGTTTAAACCCCTGGTTTAAGCAGAGAAAATAGCAGCCTAAAATCTATCTCATCCTGTTGCAAAACATCTGCTGCAAAACAGATTGCAGGACACATTTTACTTCCACTTCTGGTGGGAGGTACCACATGACCGGCCCGCTGAACCACTCGACTGGTCCGCTGAACCATGTGACCAGTCTGCAGCCAAAACAGTTTGGGCACCCCTGCTTTAAAGGGCCACAACATTTTTGTCTTTGATTTGTTTTGTTTACTTTCTGATATACTGTACTGTACTTGAAACACAGATTAATACGGCTACTATCTAAAAATGTCAAAGGAATAACCACATCAACATTCCTCATAAAGTTAAAAGAGAGATTCGATCACATTGACCCTACTATCCCTGGTTCCTTAGAGCAGCAGTGAGGAGACCAGGATCCCATGCAACCCTGTGGTAGGTGATAGGAAGAACATGATCACAAAAACCAAGAGGTTTCTTTGCTTGTGCCTGTCTCTTCCCACCACCACACACACACCTTTTGAGTGTTAAGTACATGGGGTGTGCATGTGCTGTCAAGCCCATCTTATTTTCCAGCTGGCAACTGTTTGACTAATGAGGTGAAGATTTGAAGCCGATCGTCCTCTGAGTTGATTTTGTAGCCTCCATTTTGAACCTTGCTTTAAACAAGGAAACATGACCACCTAATCTGGCTGTGAAATTCCAAACTATGTGGCATGTTTTTTTTTTCCACTGCCCTCAGCAATGTGTCATGGCACCAGCCTGGCGAAGATTTTTGCAGAGTTGACAAAAAGGTTCTATTTATGAAACTTTAATAGTCTAATAAGTGAGAGAGTGAGAGTGAGTGTGAGTGTTTCTGCAGAGTTGACAAGAAAGTTCTATTTATGATACAGTGGTACCTCGCTTAAAGAGCATAATGCGTTCCACAGGATTGCTCTTTAAGTGAAACACCATTGGAAGTGACCAATTGGGGGGGATTGCGAACCCCAATTTATTTGTTAAGCGAGTTTTTGGTTGGTTTTATTTGTTAAGCAAAGCGAACATTCAGAGAAAATTCTGCTTTTTAAGCGAGTTACTCTTTAAGCGAAACGCTCTTTATGCGAGGCTTGCCTGTACTTTAATAGTTGTGTGTGTGTGTGTGTGTGTGTGTGTGTGTGTGTGTGTGTGTGTGTGTGTGTGTGTGTGTGTGTGTGTGTGTGTGTGTGTGTGTGTGTGTGTGTGTGTGTGTGTGTGTGTGTGTGTGTGTGTGTGTGTGTGTGTGTGTCTTTTCTGACTCCTCATGTCAAGCCAGATGGCTTATAAATTACCAAGAGGGATCCAACGGAGGGAAATGATGCGGGTGTGTCCCAAGACACTACAAATGGCAAAAATACATTGTGTAAGTGATGCCTCTATGAAAGCAACGTTGCTCTTATCCTGTCTACAGATGAGTTGGGAGGATGTAAAAAGTGAGATGGTTGAAGAGAAAGGACTGGCGTCTGAGATTGCAGATAGTATTGGTGGATATGTAAAGCTCCATGGTGAGTACAGACTGGGATGGCAGGCGTGCTTCTGTGCTGAGTTCTCATCCATATTCAAGTGCTTTTAGCTGTTGATGAAGATGCCCTATAATGTAGGTAAGTGACAGGGAAGAAGAGATGCAAAATAAGCCTTTTTGTAGATGGGTGGGGGTGGCATACAGGGAGAACAGGTCAGTCAGGTCCCCAAATTCATGTTCCACTGGATGATCCTTATTACCTTCTATATCATTTATGGGTCCTGGTGGCACAGTGGTTAAACTGCTGTACTGCAGCCAAACCATGAGTTCTATCCTGACAGAATTCAAGTTTGACTTCCAAGGTTGGTAAAAATGAGTATGCAGCAGGTTGGGTGCAAAATACTAATTATCTATAAACTGCCCAAAGAGTGCATTAAGCACTGTGGAGCAGTAAATAAGTGGAATTTACTGTAAATAAGTGGAATTTCGGAGACTGCAGCTGGTCTAAAATGCGGCAGCCCGGGTAGTGATGGGGCGCGGGCGTTATGCTCGGGCCTCTCCACTGCTTAGGGAGCTGCATTGGTTGCCAGTTTGTCTCCGGGTGCAATTCAAGGTGCTGGTCATTACCTTTAAAGCCCTATATGGTAGTGGGCCAGGATACCTAAGAGACCGCGTCACCCTAAGAACATCTGTCCGTCCCACCAGGGCGGATCGGAGGGGCTCTCTCGTTGTACCATCGGCTAGGGAGGCTCACCTCGCTAGCACCAGGAAGAGGGCCTTCTCCGTGTTCGCCCCGGCCCTCTGGAACCTCCTCCCAACTGAGCTGCGCATGCAGACAGAGCTCCTGTCCTTCCGGAAGAGCTTAAAGACCTGGCTGGCAGGACATGTGTGGGGTTCCAGGGATGTGGGATCCCATGTGGGGTGGTTAGTCTAAGGATTTTACCCTTCTGACGACACCCCCAGATACTGTTTTAGTCTATGAATTTTTAAATTTTTTATTGATGTATTTTAACTTGGGTTGTAAGCCGCCCAGAGTCGGGCTTGCCCGATTGGGGCGGGTTAGCAAGTATGAAATATAAATAAATAAATAAATAAATAAATAAATTGCTATCTCTTACTGCCCAGCTTCCACTTTTTCATGCGTCTCACTTGCACTGGTTCTACTTTTGTTGCGGATGTTGTGTGTTTCCACAGGGTGAGAGCGGGTATAGATATGCAGTAATACCTCGGATAAGGTTTGCATCAGATAGCGCTAAAACCGCATAATGTTAAGCAATCGGGGGGGATTGCATCGCATAACGTTAAAATCCTATGGGATGTATCAGATAACATTCGCTGAAGCCTGTGCTGGTTACAATGTATCTCTGTGGAGTTTTCACGTTATCCAATGCATCCCATAGGATTTTAACATTATCCAATGCATGCATCGGATAACATTAAAAATCGAATAACACTAAGACTTGTGGAACCAAGTTTTAGTGTTATCCGAGGTTTTGCTGTGCTTCACATTTCTATATTCAAAAGAGAGTTTTCATAAGCCAGCCAGAATACAGAGTCATGAACAACCCCAAGTATCTGTGATTCCTTTAAGACCACAGTATCTGACATCTCACCACTGGTCTAAAGAACTGTTGTGTCTTTCCCACAGTATTACTTCAACATTTGATGCTCAGGCTGCTAAATTCCTAGAGGCTTTGGGCAGTGGTGGGCATCAGCAGGTTCGCCTCAGTTCGTCAGAACCAGTAGTAGAAATTCTGGCTGGCCCTGCCAATCCAAGTTTTGAAATAAAGTACAGTAATACCCCGTATAACGTGAGTACCGTATAGCGTGAAAACCGCATAACGTTACAAGATTTTCGGAACAATCTTGTATCGAATAACACGATTTTTAACGTTATCCGATACAGTCGTTCTTAGCAGCAGGGGGGCTGGAAAGCTGAACGGGGTTCTCCGTTCAGCTTCCCAGCCACCCTGCAGCTACGGAGGCAGGGGTGGGGAGGCTGGAAAGCTGACGGGGGGCTCCCCCATCGGCTTCCCCAGCCACCCCACAGCTGCGGAGGCATGGGCGGGTGGCTAGGGAAGCCGACAGGGAGTCCCCGTCAGCTTCCCCAGCCACCCTGCAGCTGTAGATCGGGTCCTCTGATCTCTCTGGAGGTGTTTCTGGGCTTCCCCGACGTCCTGAGCCAGTGCAGCAAGCCAGAATGTCAGAGTTCGAATCCCGACATTCTGGCTTGCTGCACTGGCTCAGGACATCGGGGAAGCCCAGAAACACCTTGGATCAGGTCCCCACACCTCCCTGGACCCGGCGGGGGGGTCAGAAACCCCAAAAAAACGGACTTTTTTTACCAATTTTGGGGTCTCTGACCCCCCCCCCCAGCCGGGTCCAGGGAGGTGGGCAGACACGATCCAAGCTTTTTCTGGGCTTCCCCGACGTCCTGAGCCAGTGTAGCAAGCCAGAATGTCAGAGTTCGAATCCCGACATTCTGGCTTGCTGCACTGGCTCAGGACGTCGGGGAAGCCCAGAAACACCTTGGATCGGGTCCCCACACCTCCCTGGACCCAGTGGGGGGGTCAGACACCCCAAAATTGGTAAAAAAAACCGGACGTTTTTTTTTACCAATTTTGGGGTCTCTGACCCCCCCCGCCGGGTCCAGGGAGGTGGGCAGACACGATCCAAGCTTTTTCTGGGCTTCCCCGACGTCCTGAGCCAGTGTAGCAAGCCAGAATGTCAGAGTTCGAATCCCGACATTCTGGCTTGCTGCACTGGCTCAGGACGTCGGGGAAGCCCAGAAACACCTTGGATCAGGTCCCCACACCTCCCTGGACCCGGTGGTCAGAGCCCCCAAAATTGGTAAAAAAAAACGGATGGTTTTTTTTACCAATTTTGGGGTTTCTGACCCCCTCGCCGGGTCCAGGGAGGTGGGGAAACCCGCTCCAAGCTGTTTCCAAAGTTCTCCCACCTCCCTGGAGGCAGCAGCAAGCCAAAATGTCAGGATTCAAATCCCGATGTTCTCGCTTTCTGCAGCCTCCAGGGAAACAGGGCTTTTTAAAACATTGTGTGTTCAATGTATCGCACAACGTTAAAAACCGAATAACGACGGGACTTGTGGAACCAAGTCATAACGTTATTCGGGGTACTAGTGTAGTCCTAATTCGGGTGCGAAGCAGGGATTTTCCCCTGGCCACGCCCACCATGCCACGCCCACAGAGTAGGTAGTAAAAAAATTTGAATCCCACCACCGGCTTTGAAATATTTGAAACTGGGAAAGTAGGAAGTGATGGTTTTTATCACACTTTTAAACGAAGGCTTCTTTGCTGGTGCCTGGGACCAGTATGCTTGAGGGAGGGGAGAAACAGAATTAATTGCCAAAGCAGACATCTTAAAGGTCAAACCTCCCTCTTACGGTACCCTGTTAATTAGGCAAAGAATGATGGCTGAAGAGAGAGGAGGAGAAGTTATTTTTGGGAAGGATAATAAGTATAAAATGGGGAGGGAATTTACTTAATTTAGCCTACTCTCTCTGGGGTATAAGTGTAAGAAAGAAAGAAAACTTTATGCTCACCTACTTGTACTTTGTATATGTTCTGGAACTGCAGTGATAAGAGACAGCTGGTATGTGTTTCTCCCCTTCTTCCAGACCAAACTGTCCAAGGCACCTGCTAAGAGGCCTTAGTTTAAAAGGGCGATCTAACCCATCACTCCCTACTTTCCCAGTGCCTTGAGCAACGGTGCTCAAACCTTTTGGGCCACGGGCCAGTTATGTTGTTCAGGGAGCTGGTCACTATGGCCTGGGGGCCAGATGTGGCCCCCAATGCCATTTCATCCGGTCCACGAAGCCCTCGTTGCTCCTGGAAGTGGAAGTAAAATGGGCCTGTGCAGGCGCGTTTTACCTCCACTTCCAGGAGCAACGAGAGCTTCGTGGACCGGATGAATTGGCATCACGGGCTGCATCCGCCCCTCGGGCTGTACTTTGGGCATTCCTAGTCTTGAGAATTCTATTGCTGAGTTAAAATAACAAGGTACTAAACTGCAGAGTATATTTGTCTGGGGACAGTGGATAAATGTGGCCCTGTAGATATTTCTGGCCTGCAGTTCCTTTAATCAGTCACTGTTTGGGTGCAAAACTACCAACTTGAGTTTTCAATTTATTAAATTTAGTATTAAAACACATTTTTAAAAAAATTAGATTGGATTTGCTAAGATAAGTGCAAAGAGAACGTAGCAATGATAGGTGTTAGATAGCTGTTCAAAGTATTAATTAGATTTATGGCCTCCTGCCTTTGTCACTTTCTTTTTAGGTGGGCTGAGTCTGATTGAACAGTTGCTCCAGGATCCTAAGCTGTCGCAGAACAAGTTGGCTAAGGAAGGGCTGGGGGAAATGAAGCAGCTATTTGAGTACTTGTCCATTTTTGGCATTTCAGATCAGGTGAGCGAAGCATATGCTCTTCCTTGCCCCTGAAATCGTATTGCTTGGATATTTTTGGCTTGCTAATAAGCTTCCCATTTTTTTAAAATATAGATTTCCTTTGACTTGAGCTTGGCTCGTGGTCTGGATTACTACACTGGAGTCATCTATGAGGCTGTCCTCCTCCAGCAGCAAAAGAATGACCATACAGAGGAGTCCGTTGGTGTGGGCAGTGTGGCTGGCGGAGGTCGCTATGATGGGCTGGTGGGAATGTTTGACCCCAAGGGGCGGAAAGTGCCTTGTGTGGGAGTCAGTATCGGCATTGAGCGGATCTTCTCCATCATGGAACAAAAGCTAGAGGTAAGCATGGCTTAATGTCCCCTCTTCTAAGGATTGTCTGCGTTAGACTACTTAAAACAGGGGTGCCCAAACTTTTTGGGCTGCGGGCCAGTCGTCGCTCCTGGAAGCGGCTGTAAAATGCTCCCATATGGGCCCATACGCACCCATAACTCAAAGTACCTGGTAATCATAGTTAACATACTGAACTTTCCAATAAATAAAGGCTATCAATTGCATAACTATGGAAACCTTTTCTTTACACTGCTGTTAGTTGGGCTGGAGTGCTAAATGAAGCTTCTGTCTGTCTTCCAGTAGACATGAAAACTTAGGGTATAATGTCATTAGCAGATAAAAAGCCAGTTGGATGAAGGACCTGTTGAGAAAAGCTGCCCATATGGAGTGGCATCGCTAGGTAGGGCTAGAGGGCGGGCGGCCCCAGGCAGTGCTTTTTCGGCTATGTGTGTTCTTGGACTACAATTCCCAGAAGCCCTAGGGGGAGCAGGCACCAGTGTCCACCAAGGGGCGGCAAATTTGGCTTCACCCCTGAGCAGCTGAATTCACACGAGGTTACTGCCCATATGTAATCACATACAGTAATACCCCGTATAACGTGAGTACCGTATAGCGTGAAAACCGCATAACGTTACAAGATTTTCGGAAAAATCTTGTATCGAATAACGTGATTTTTAACGTTATACGATACAGTCGTTCTTAGCAGCAGGGCGGCTGGAAATTTCCCAGCCACCCTGCAGCTACGGAGGCAGGGGTGGGGAGGCTGGAAAGCTGACGGGGGGGGGCCCCATCGGCTTACCCAGCCACCCCACAGCTGCGGAGGCATGGGCGGGTGGCTAGGGAAGCCGACAGGGAGTCCCCGTCAGCTTCCCCAGCCACCCTGCAGCTGTAGATCGGGTCCTCTGAGCTCTCTGGAGGTGTTTCTGGGCTTCCCCGACGTCCTGAGCCAGTGCAGCAAGCCAGAATGTCAGAGTTCGAATCCCGGCATTCTGGCTTGCTGCACTGGCTCAGGACGTCGGGGAAGCCCAGAAACACCTTGGAGCGGATCCCCACACCTCCCTGGACCCAGCGGGGGGGGGGGGGTCAGAAACCCCAAAATTGGTAAAAAAAAAACCAGACTTTTTTTTACCAATTTTGGGGTTTCTGACCCCCCCGCCGGGTCCAGGGAGGTGGGCAGACACGATCCAAGCTTTTTCTGGGCTTCCCCGACGTCCTGAGCCAGTGTAGCAAGCCAGAATGTCAGAGTTCGAATCCTGACATTCTGGCTTGCTGCACTGGCTCAGGACGTCGGGGAACCCCAGAAACACCTTGGAGCGGGTCCCCACACCTCCCTGGACCCAGCGGGGGGGTCAGAAACCCCAAAATTGGTTAAAAAAACAGACTTTTTTTTACCAATTTTGGGGGCTCTGACCCCCCCCCCCCCCGGCCGGGTCCAGGGAGGTGGGCAGACACAATCCAAGCTTTTTCTGAGCTTCCCCGACGTCCTGAGCCAGTGTAGCAAGCCAGAATGTCAGAGTTCGAATCCCGACATTCTGGCTTACTGCACTGGCTCAGGACGTCGGGGAAGCCCAGAAACACCTTGGATCGGGTCCCCACACCTCCCTGGACCCAGCGGGAGGGTCAGAAACCCCAAAATTGGTAAAAAAAACAGACTTTTTTTTACCAATTTTGGGGGCTCTGACCCCCCCCCCCCGCCGGGTCCAGGGAGGTGTGGGGACCCGCTCCAAGCTGTTTCCAAAGTTCCCCCACCTCCCTGGAGGCTGCAGCAAGGCAAAATGTCAGGATTCGAATCCCGACGTTCTGGCTTGCTGCAGCATAAAAGAGGGTGGGGGAAGTTCAAAATTAGCGCGCATCGGGTCTCCCGACCTCCCTAGAGCTGATGCGCGCTAATTTTGAACTTCCCCCACCCTCTTTTATGCTGCAGGAAGCCAGAACGTCGGGATTCGAATCCTGACATTTTGCCTTGCTGCAGCCTCCAGGGAGGTGGGAGAACTTTGGAAACACCTTGGATCGGGTCCGCACACCTCCCTGGACCCGGCGGGGGGGTCAGAGCCCCCAAAATTGGTAAAAAAAAAACATCCGTATTTTTTACCAATTTTGGGGTGTCTGACCCCCCTGCTGGGTCCAGGGAGGTGTGGGGACCCGATCCAAGGTGTTTCTGGGCTTCCCCGACGTCCTGAGCCAGTGCAGCAAGCCAGAATGTCGGGATTCGAACTCTGACATTCTGGCTTGCTGCACTGGCTCAGGACGTCGGGGAAGCCCAGAAACACCTTGGATCAGGTCTGCCCACCTCCCTGGACCCGGCGGGGGGGTCAGAAACCCCAAAAAAACGGACTTTTTTTACCAATTTTGGGGTCTCTGACCCCCCCCCCCAGCCGGGTCCAGGGAGGTGGGGAAACCCGCTCCAAGCTGTTTCCAAAGTTCCCCCACCTCCCTGGAGGCAGCAGCAAGCCAAAATGTCAGGATTCAAATCCCGACGTTCTGCCTTCCTGCAGCCTCCAGGGAAACAGGGCTTTTTTTAACATTGTGTGATCAATGTATCGCACAACGTTAAAAACCGGATAACGACAGGACTTGTGGAACCAAGTCATAACGTTATTCGGGGTACTAGTGTACATCCAAGTCCCAACCCCAAGATTTTAGCTATTACTAAGGATGTATTATCTTCTTCATCCCTTCACAGTTGCGTGATGGGATACCAACAGAAAATCAGCCAGCTGGGGCTTTGTAGGTCTTAGAACAGGGCACAGAGGAGAAAATCAGCAAAGGAGACGTGGAAAGAGAAAGCCATGTTAGTAGAGAAAATGAATTGCTTTCTAGTGGGGGGGGGGGGAGAGATTGTGTTGGAACAGAAAACTGGGACCTTGTGATTTTGTACCTTAGGGCTCAGACCTCAACTCTTTCTCAAATTCAAGGTTTTTGCCCTCAGTCTATCTTTATGAAATGGGTGTTTTGTGATAATGCCATTTTGTGGCATTATCTCACTGCTGGGCTTGTGTGTTGATGCATGATTGTCTCTATTAACATCTTTCCCAAAATTCTTCTTTCCGCCTTCAGGCTTCTGAGGAGAAGGTCCGGACGACAGAGACCCAGGTGTTTGTGGCATCTGCTCAGAAGAAACTCCTTGAAGAGAGGCTGAAGCTTGTGTCTGAGCTATGGGATTCGGGGATCAAGGTGCGACTGCATTATATAGGGTCAAAAATGATGATCCAGACTGGGCATGACTCTGTCTTTGCAATTCAGTAGGAAGGGGAGAAAGCAGCAAGACTATTTTGTCTAAAGGATGCCAAAACTATATGCTGGGACCGGTCCACGTGACATCACCATCTGGCCTGCAGGCCGCATTGCCGCCAACACCAGAAGTGACTCACCATTGCCAAAGTGCCAAAATCGGTGCAGTTTGCCACAAAACACACCAAAAACACACCAAAAAAACCCCAAAAACGGTGCAAAAATGCTAGAACCTTGCTCCCTCCTCCATTGGAAGCAGCAAGGGCAGGAAAAATGCCTGTAAACATGCATTGAATTAACACAACACCACCGACAGGAAGAACTACATGACCAGCCTGCTCAGCTGTTTGAGGGGACATGGTCAGGCCCCTGGCAGGAAAAGTTTGGACACCCATGGTCTAAGTCTTCTAGTACAGTAATTGAATTCCAAATTGTTATATACCACTGTGGTTAGGTTGAAAGAAGAAAGTGCAAAAGCTGGCTTGAAACTCAATATCAAGAAAACCAAGATAATGGCAACAGGCCCTATCAGTCCCTGGAAAATAGATGGGGAAGAAGTAGAAGCAGTGACAGATTTTACTTTCTTAGGATCAAAGTTCACTGCAGATGTGGATTGCAGCCATGAAATAAAAAGGCGACTGATTCTTGGGAGGCAAGCGATGAGGAACCTGGGGAACAGTGAAAAGTAGAGACATCATCTTGCAAACAAAAATTCGTATAGTCAAAGCAATGGTATTCCCAGTGGCAATGTATGGTTGTGAGAGCTGGACCATTAGGAAAGCTGAGCGCAGAAGAATAGATGCCTTTGAGATGTGGTGTTGGAGGAGAGTATTGAGAGTCCCTTGGACAGCAAGGAGAACAAATAGGTCAATCTTAGAAGAAATCAAACCTGACTGCTGCTTAGGACAAATAGTAAAGATGAAGCTAAAGTACTTTGGACATAAATGAGAGGATTCACTTGAGAAAGCCTTGATGCTGGGAAGGGTGGAGGGCAAAAGAAGAAGGGGGCGGCCAAAAATGAGATGGCTAGATGGTATTGTAGAGACAATGGGCACAGAGCTGAGCAAATTGAGGGGGATGGTGGCGGACAGGAGTGCCTGGCGGACGGTGGTCCATGGGGTCGCAAAGGGTCGGAATCGACTGCGACTGAACAACAAAAAAGCATTGATTTATTTTATGCAAGGTTGGTATATTGGTATCCTTGCAAATCTATTAGCATTGCCAGCCAATGCTATGTTAAAGGAGGATATCGCTGAGGAACTCAGCCTTCTTGCCACTTGGAGGACCCTGAATAGACTGAGGGTTGGAGTCCCTAAATGCAAGACCAATGTGCTCAAGTGGGGGCTGCTGGCAGACAACAACAACACACACTGTGAATATGGAGAGACACAGAACCCAGTTCATTTACTGGTCTGTCGATGGCTGCCAGAAATATGTACTGATGAGGACTTAAGTTTGGCCAACGGCAAAGCTAAGAAAGTGGCTTCGTTTTGGGCGTCCATGGTTTGATTGAGACATGACAGAAGAAGCATCGTTGCCAGTCATGAAGAACAGGGAGCAGGATAGCAAGCCAACAGCATCTGGCATTTCCAGCTCTGTTTATTCAGGATAAATTGATCTTTAGCACAGTAGAGCACAAGTTTATTTATTTATTTATTTATTTAGATTTATTATCCCGCCCCAATCAGGCGAACCTGACTCTAGGCGGCTTACAGAAATTCATAAATTAAAACCTTAAGGTTCATAAATTACTTAAAAGTCAATTAAAAAAGAATTAAACGCTGAATTTCCAAAAATCTAAAAGATTTAAAAAGGTTAAAAGGTTTAAAAAGATTTTAAAAGTTTAAAAGAGTGAGGGAGGGGTGGCTGTCCTGAACTAATGATGTTGGTTTTCGGTTGGATTCCTGGTTGTGTCTAATAAGTGCTGATTTTGATTCGTAAATTCTAAACAGTTTTGGGCTAAATATTCAAAAAAAACCCCACCACAATTTGAAATATTCAGGAGAAGCCCCATTGCATGTTCCACTATCTTGAAACATTAGGTAGAAACGACAGGGCTTTTTCAGTAGGTGCAAGGTTGCTATGAAAATCCCTCCAAAGGCAAGCAAGGTAGTTTCCTGATTCCAAGCTTACTTAGTGTTTGACAGGCAGTTAAAACTTATTTTTCCCATGCCTTTGTGTTTTCAATTGTTTCTCAAATAATAGTTTCATTTGTTTTATATTGCATTTTTGTTGTCCAATGATTTGGATTCTTGGGAGTGGGGATGGAGGAAAACAGTTTTTAAACCAGGGTTCCCAACCTTTTTACACTGCAGGCCGGGCCACACTCACAGGACAGCTGAGCGGGCCGGACTGGTGGTTCCCCTGGCATAAACGTTGCCATAAAACGCACTCGCGGTTGTCATAAACATGTCTACTTCCACTTCCATTGCGGTGGCGGCAATGAGGGCCACATGAAATGGTGCCACAGGCCGGGGCCAACCTACAGGTCATAGTTTGGGAACCCCAGTTTTAAATATAGTTGTACCTCGCTTAAAGAGCATAATGTGTTCCACAGGATTGGTCTTTAAGTGAGTTTGCTCTTTAAGCGAAACACCATTGTAAGTGACCAATTGTGTGTGTGGGGGGGGGGGTGATTGTGAACCCCGATTTATTTGTTAAGCGAGTTTTTGGTTGGTTTTATTTGTTAAGCGAAGCGAACATTCAGATAAAATTTTGCTCTTTAGGCGAGTTACTCTTTAAGCAAAGCACTCATTATGCGAGGTTTGACTGTACTTGTAACAAACAATGTTTCTGCTTCATCAGACTTGATCCACAAAAGCTAACATTAAATACAGCATTTAGTCTTTAAAGTGCCACAACATTTTTGTCTTTTTGTTTTGTTTACTCTTTGATATGCTTGAAACACAGATTAACTACCTTTTCAAAAGTTTGTAAAGAGACACTAAGCTTTAATTCAGGGATGCCAAAGCTTTTGGGGCCGTGGGCCGAACATGTGGTTCAGGGAGCCGGTCAGTAAGGCCCCAAGGGGCGGATGCAGCCCCTGATGTCAATTCATCCGGCCCAAGAAGCCCTCATCGCTCCTGGAAGTGGAAGTAAAACGCACCCGTACATGTTATCTGTGTGTGCACCGCCCAGAGTGGAAAATATCCCAAATGGGCGGTCTAAAAATGCAATTAATAAACAAATCTCTACTATTTTCCTGCTAATGTCTCCTTTGTTTTGTGATTATTATTTTCCTAGGCAGAAATGCTTTATAAGAAAAATCCCAAGTTATTGAACCAGTTGCAGTACTGCGAAGAAATGGGAATCCCTCTTGTTGCCATTATAGGAGAACAAGAATTGAAAGATGGAGTAGTCAAATTGCGAGATGTTGCTACCAGAGAAGAGGTATTTATTTATTTATTTATTTATTTATTTTGCAATATGTATCACCGGGCGGCTCACAAGAAAAATAAAGATCAGTCAACAATTGAAAGATTAAAAGATTAAAATGTTTAAAGATTAAAAGAGAGAAAGAGTATTACCGAATTAGCCAACAGGCCGGGGTCACTGTATTAATGGTACCTCACACCTGTCCTGCCAGCCTTTAAGCCATTGATGCCCAAACTAGGGGCCGGGAGCGGCCCCCGATGCCAATTCATCCGGCCCGCGAAGCCCTCGTCACTGCTGGAAGCGAAACTAAAACGCACCTGTACGGGTGCGTTTTACTTCCACTTCCAGGAGCGACTAGAGCTTCACAGGCTGGATGAATTGGCGTTGGGGGCCGCACCCGGCTCGGGCCTTAGTGACTGGCTTCTTGAACCACATGATCGGCCCACGGCTCAAAATGTTTGGGCACCCCTGCTTTAAGCCATTCCTGAAGGATATGGATGGGGCTCCTGCTTAGGACATTACAGTGGGGAGAAATTAAAGGCTTATTAAAGCCAAGTTTGATTTGTTAGTGCTGTGAAGTCAGAACTGGTTTATAACAACTCTAATAGGACTTACAAGGTATGCGAGACATTGAAGGAGTGGCTTTACCAGTTCCATGCCACCCATAAGTTTCCATGGCTGAGTGGGTAATCCAGACCTCTGGAGGTTCTAGCCCAGTGATGGTGAACCTTGGCATTCCAGGTGTTCTGGAACTTTAATTCCCAGAAGCCCAAGTCCCTGTGAATCCACACCCATTCGTTTGGGCTCACAAGTATTGGGCTTCTGGGAATTGAAGTTCTAAAACAGCTGGCGTGCCAAGGTTCACCATCACAGTTCTAGTCCATTATTCTATCTGCAATGCCACACCAGGTAAGCTAAGACCAGGAATCGTTTCTGCTCTTAACTAGCATAAAAAGGCATTGGCCTTCAATATATGTTTTTATGCCAATTCTGCATAAAAATTGGTGTGCAATATTCAGCAGTTGTAATAATAATCTTAAAAAAGAGGACCAGTGCAGCTTTAAAGAGTAATGAATTTATTTCACTCTGATCTTTTGTAGCTCAAAATCTACCTCTTCAGACACAGGACTCTTTTCTTTCCTCTCCCTTCCCCCCTTATTTTTGCCAACACAGTTCTACCAACTCAATTTAATTGCCCCAGCAGCTGTGTGAAATAAATGAGGCTGAGAGATAGTGAACAGGGTTTGAATTTAGTCTCTAATCCTGGAGTTCTCAACCTTTTTAAGACGGGGGCTGTGTCACAATCCCTCAAGACAGCCTCAGGGGCCAGATGGCCATTGTGTCCTTCCTCCATTACGTAGCACTTCCTGGTGTGGCGGAGGCAGTGGAGGGGCACATGAAATGGCGCCTCGGGCCACAGGTTGAGAATCCCTGCTCTAATCCAACCAACGCTTAATTAAACTGATAGCTCTTGTTGATTTTTCTACTTATCAAGACAGGTAATGCTGTTCAATTGTGCTTAGGTTTTCAAATACAGTAATACCTCGGATAACGTTTACCTCAGATAATGCTAAAATCGCATAACGTTAAGTAATCTGGGGTGGAGAATTGGATCGAATAACTTTAAGGTCCTATGGGATGGATCGGATAACAACCGCTAAAGCCTGTGCGGTTACAATGTATCTCTATGGAGCTTTAATGTTTTCCGATCCATCCCATAGGATTTTAACATGCATCGGATAACACTAAAAATCGGATAACACCAAGACTTGTGGAACCAACTCTTAGCGTTATCCAAGGTATTACTGTACAGGAGACGAGAAGTCTCTGAGATCAGGAAGGTCTTTTACTAAGATGAAGTACCTAATTTGGTAGATGAAAGAGGTAGTTTAGACATAGTAATCACATGTCCTTCCACTGTAGTGGATTCTATAGCAGCTTCAGATTATATGATTTTGGCAACAGCTGAGTTGAAGGGTAGATATCTAAAAGCTGCCTAGAATGAAAAAGTGTAGGTTTTAATATTCAGAGTTTATTTTTATTACCTATTCTACAATGTGTGGCCAAGATCTAAAGAACTGTACAAGTTCCATGTGCCCCAGTGTGCTGTGAGCACTTTGTTTCAAAATGATATTTGCTGGAATATTGACCTTTTTGAAAAGAAGGAATATTTGATGTATATTAAATGTCTTTAACAGCTTAATTGCTTTGTAACAATTTCTTATAAAATCAACCTAATCATAGATAACAAGGTTGACCTCTTCCTCACTTGGAGCTACCTGCAAATTCTTGTGGCTTTTGTGGTCACATTCAAAAAGTATTATAAAAACAGGTAAGCAGCAAAGGTCTGCAGTGGCTCAAGTCACTAAGACGCTGACAGGGAGGCGGAAGGTCAGCAGTTCGATTCCCGAGTACTGCAGGACGGAATGAGCTCCCGTCTCTGTCCCAGCTCCTGACAACCTAGCAGTTCGAAAGCAAGAAATTTCAAGTAGATAAATAGGGACCACTTCGGTGGGAAGGTAACAGCGTTCCATGCACTCCGGTGTCTAGTCATGCCTGCCACATGACCATGGAAATGTCTGCAGAAGCAGACAGCGCTGGCTCTTTGGATTAGAAAGAGATGAGCACTGACCCCTAGAGTCGGATACGACTGGCTTTCAAACAAGGGAAACCTTTACCTTTAGCAAAGGTCATGTGCGGCCTTGAACCAGAGTCTCAAGAGTAGAGCAGGTTAATGAGTACTGTAGTGGGCTTGACATGCTATCAAGATTAAAGCAATTTGCTTTAAATTACTAGAAACACTGAATGGCAGAGAAGATAGTTTGAGGGCTAACTTAACCAGGCAGAGAAAATGTGGTATGTAGTATTTGGAGACCTTAAAAAGCAAAATATATTTCAGTGAGTGAGCTAAAAAATAATGTTGTGTTATGTTTGGTCTTATTTCTGCTTTACAGGTGGATATTTGCCGAGGGAAACTTATTGAGGAAATCAAAAGAAGAACGTGTCTTCCCTAGAGATCTTTACTTCTTTTCAAAGATTTTGCCATGTCCCTTATAGGAATGACAAACTATTTTTGCCCATAAGATGTTCTCCAGTGGGAAAGAATTTCCTCTAAGTTGTACAGTTGTACCTCGCTTAAAGAGCACAATGCGGTCCACAGGATTGCTCTTTAAGAGAGTTTGCTCTTTAAGTGAAACACCATTGTAAGTGACCAATGGGGGGGGGGGGGTTGCGAACCCCAATTTATTTGTTAAGCAAGTTTTTGGTTGGTTTTATTTGTTAAGCAAAGCAAACATTCAGAGAAAATTCTGCTCTTTAAGCAAATTACTCTTTAAGCAAAGCGCTCTTTATGTGAGGTTTGACTGTATTTATTCTACTATAAACCTTCCTGACAAGACTGAGCAGTGATGCAATGTAATTTTTTAAAAAGAAACAAATGCATCAGTCTTGGAAAGAAATTTAAAATAATTTTTCTGAGGATTCTAGAGGATATCATCTGGTGCTTGAACAACTTTTTGGAGGTCATGCAGTGACTGTTTATAATGGTAAAGATGAAGCTGATGTTTTCAACGTTTTGGTCCATGCCCTGGCTTTATTCTGGTTTAGATGATAACAGTATCATTTAAAAACATATTTGGCTGTTCTAATAAAGCCTTTCTCTGCCCTATGCTTCCTGTTTGGTTCATATTTTCCTAATAGAAGAAATGTGTCGAGCAGCTATCATGGCATCCCTCTAAATTCAGGTGCAGTAAAACACCGAATAACGTTTGGATCGTATAACGCTAAAATCGCATAACGTTAAGTAATCTGAGGAGGAGAATTGGATCGAATAACGTTAAGGTCCTATGGGATGGATCGGATAACAACCGCTAAAGCCTGTGCGGTTACAATGTATCTCTATGGAGCTTTAACGTTATCCGATCCATACCATAGGATTTTAACATGCATCGGATAACACTGAAAATCGGATAACACCAAGACTTGTGGAACCAAGTCTTAGCGTTATCTGGTGTTTTACTGTACTATGTTTCCTGAATTTCCAGGGCTTCTGGGAATTGAAGCTCAAAAACAGCTGGAGTGAGTGCCAAGGTTCGCCATTACTGAGCTAGAGCTTGGAAATGTACCAGTAACTGCTTCTACTGAAACTCCCAGAATTATGCAACATTTAATTTAATTTAATTTTTCAATTTATACCCCACCCAATCAGGAACCCGACTCAGGGCGGCTCACATGACAATCAAATACAGTGAATACAAAATACATGAAAATCATCACAGTAAATATAGAACAATACAATGTACAAAATACATTAGCAAACCATTAGCAAGTTCAAATTCCTGTATAAAGCATTTAATCAAAAGACGTAGCAAAAAAAAAGTTACGTATGTGATTCTAACAAATTTGTCTATTTTCCATCTATGTCAATATTTTTCTTTTATCATTATGCTGGTTTTAACAAAGACAACTTATTTAACCTTCTAAACCTTGTTCTCTTTTCGTGTCTAGACGAAAGACTAAACTGTCAGAATGAAGCCACTTCTTTGTGATTCCATTCTGTAGTTCCTTTTACCTGACCTAGTGTGAGAAAGGTTGACATTGCCCAGAGTACACCCAATTCTGGTTCAAAAATACCACAATCTTTGAGGAGGATCTTTCTGTGCACCCCCTAAACCAGGGTTGCTCAAACCTTTCGGACTGTGGGCCAGTCACATGGTTCAGGGAGCTGGTCACTACAGCCCAGGGGCCAGATCTGCCCCCCTATACCCATTCATCTGGCCCATGAAGCCCTTGTCACTCATGGAAGCGGAAGTAAAACACGCCCATATGGGCATGTTTTACTTCTGCTTTCAGGAGCAATGAGGGCTTCATGGGGAAGATGAATTGGCATTAGGGGCCGGATCTGGCCCCCAGGCTGTAGTTTTGGCATCCCTGCCCTAAACCTTATTTATATGGATTTATCTATACAGTAATACCTCGAATAACGCTAAGACTTGGTTCCACAAGTCTTGGTGTTATCCGATTTTTAGTGTTATCCGATCCATGTTCAAATCCTATGGGATGGATCGGATAACGTTAAACCTCCATAGAGATACACTGTAACCACACAGGCCTTAGCGGTTGTTATCCGATCCATCCCATAGGACCTTAACGTTATTCGATCCAATTCTCCACCCCAGATTACTTAACGTTATGTGATTTTAGCGTTATCCGAGGTAAACGTTATCCGAGGTATTACTGTACTGTACATAAAATTTGGTATCTATATTAGAATGTATATGCTATTGATGAATACTATTTCCACCCCAGTCATTAGAGCTAGATTAGATGGCTGGCTTCCTTTCCTCAAACCAAACCAACCAAAGAAGCGGGACGTAATATTTTTATAATAGACCTACATACCCCTTGAGGTTGATGGGGCAGAATGTAGGCAATATAACACATAGAACTGGCATTCTTTGGGGCTGGGGATCTCCAAGTCCCAGAGTTCTCTGGATGTTTATTTATTTATTTTTATTTGTTCCAATTTGTTACCCCGCCCCAATCGGGTAAACCCAACTTGTGCTCACATGGATAATGGTCTGACTGGAAATCTTCATGAAAAGGAAGTTTCCCCAGTGCTTGCTGGGAAGTTAAAAAAAGAGACTGATACAGCCTTGGTAAAAATCTTGAAGGCCAATGCCTATAAATCACCCCTTCCAGTTACCAGGGCTACACTTTATATCAAATTGCTGCCAGTTTGGTATGGGAAGGCCAAATGAGCTAAGGTCAAGGTAACTCTTCCTCGAAAGCCAGTGGTAACCAATTCTAGGGTGCAGGGCTCATCTTCATTAATAGCCAAGGAGCCAGTGTTGACTGTGTCTGCACACCTTTCTGTGGCCATGTGGCAGCCATGATGACACCGAAGTGCATGGAACACTTGAACTTCCAGCCAAAGTGGTACCTATTTATCTGCTTGCAATTTGTTGCTTTTGAACTACTAGGTTGGCAGGAGCTGGGGCAGAGACTGGGGCAGCACTTGGGTCTTAAACTGTTGATCTTCCAGTCATCAAATTCAACATCCTAACCACTAAGACACCACAGTCCCTCAAACGAGCTCCTTCTTCTAATGTATCTGAATCCGAATATTGACAATCATAATGGCAATCAGCCATGAAGACTGTCCTGAGAATATAATGCAGTAGCCTTTCATCTGCCTTCTGCGTCGCAGCGTGACACCTGTACCACTGATCCAGTTGCCTGAGTCACTTTCTGGTCCTGAACCCTTTTGGCACGCAAAGTCCTCATTGGCCCCAGGCCAGTATTGATAAAACTGCTGCCCTCCATCAAGATGGATTCAAGTGGGATTTAATCCACTCGGGGACCATCACCCTTCCCTGTGGACTTTGGCACCCAAACCTGCTAGTCCTCACGGTTTTCAGGTTAGTTAACCCCCTCATGACACTCAGTGTTGAGTTGCTGGCAGTATGGTCTACTCCAGGGGTTCCCAACCTACAGTCCGTAGGCTTAATCCGGCCCACAACGCTAAATCCATCCTGCGGTGGGAACCTAGGCACCGCTGGAAGTTCCCCCGTCACTGGAAGTGCTAAAATGTGACTGCAGCAGGCACAATTGCACCTTTTTTGCTGCATTTATAGCCTCTGCCGCTTCCCATGGGGGGGGACATATTTGCCATGTTTTAGCGACTTCCAGGTTCAGCGGCAGCAATGGGCATAATCATACCATTTTTTCAGCTGCTTTGGCATCCTCCACCGCTTCCCACAGCAGTGGGAGGGTTTTCGGAACATTTTTGCTCCGTTTTTGGAATTCCGTTGCATTTCAGCAGCTAAAACGTGGCATTTTGCCACTTCCGGGTTCTGCAGTGGGAAAGCAGGCACCGCCAAAAGCTCCCTACCAGCACCAGAAGTGCCAAAACACTGCATTTAGCTGCCAGAATGCAACAGAAACTCAGCAAAATGCTCCGAACACCCTCCCGCTGCCGTAGGAAGCGGTGGGGGCTGCCCAAGCAGCCAAAAATAATAATAATGGCACAATTGCACCCAAACCCACCAACAAAAACATAAGTGCTAGGATCAACCACACCTCTGGCCCGCATAGCTGAGTGTTGGGGGCGGGTCCAGCCCATGGTGGGAAAAGGTTGGGAACCGCTGGTCTACTCTTATTACCATACCAGGAAAACCTGGCCAGACTGGTCAAATAAGCTTAGCATGCAACAAAATCAAGGCTAGTGTTTGCGGTACCTCTACAAGATAATCAGATTCTACTTGCACCATGACAAATGTATGATATAAAATGTTTTCAGAGCGAGGAGAAATTCCCTGCCATCAACTTAATTCTGACTTATGGCAACCCTTTCCAGGGTTTTCTAGGTAGAGGAAACATAGATGTGGTTAACCATTCCTTTCTTGTGGGGACACCATGCAACTAAGCAGCTTACTCTTGACTACGCAGCCTGGTTCTTCTCCCAGGAGGCTCAATGGAGGATTTGAACTCTGATTCCACAGCTAGAAACCTAAGCCACTGAACTATCCTGATCAACTGCTACCTAGCTGGATCTTTCCAACATATTGTAAATGGATGGCATAGCCCTAGACCTCTGCTTATGCTAAATATACAGCAGAACTCCAATGGACTAGTCAAAGGCAGTCCACCAATAAATGAAAATAAAAAACAAATTGATGAAATGAAGACTGCACTCTCTTGAATTAGCATTGTTTCTACAAGGAATCCCCTTCCTCAAAGTACCAATAAATCACAGATCATCTGTTTCTATAGACACCCAAATCACTTATCTGCCACTGCTATAGCACAGAAATATGTATTTGTACACAAGTTCTCATTATTTTAAATTTGTATGAAATGTATTTCCGGGCAGCCAAAATGCCCAGAACTGTGCATGCGTCAAACCTCTGTTTGACGCATGCGCAGCTCCATTTTTTAGTGTGCATGCATCAAATAGAGGCTTGACTCATGCACAAAAACCGCATGCATCAAACAGAAGTTTGACGCATGCACATTTTAAAATTATTTTTATTTTATTTTTGCTCTGCCCACAATGTAATGACATCATGGTGGGGTAGCGGAAAATTTAACAACCCACCACTGATTAATAGTATCAGTTCATTTTTACATGGTTCCTTCCAAAGCTCAGCCAATGTGTTATACCATTGATTACATTTTTAAAACACAAATCTATTGTTAGAGCCTTATTGCAATAGAAAACATGACTCCAGCCCATGACCTATGAAAGGTCTACTTTCACATCCCACTGGCCCATTACACGTCCCTGCCAAAGCTCTGTGATAGGCACGGAGTGGATCCCTTCCTCTGAGCATTACTTGGGGTTTAATGTTCCAATTGAACTTGCCTGGCCAGGTGGTCCTGCTATGGTAATAGAGTAGACCATACTGCCAGTGACTCAATGTTGAGTGTCAGTCAATGGTTAACTAACCTGACAACCCTGAGGACTAATGGGTGAAGAAATCCACAGGGAAGGGTGATGGTCCCCAAGTGGATTAAATCCCACTCGAATCCATTTTGATGGAGGGCAGCAGCTTCATCAATACTGGCCTGGGGCTAAGGAGGACTTTGCATGCCAAAAGGGTTCAGGACCAGAAAGTGACTCAGGGAACTGGATCAGTTGTACAGGTGTCATGCTGTGATACAGAAGGCAGATGAAAGGCCACTGTTGATTGCTGATTGCCATGACGATTGCCAAGATTTGGATTTGGATATGGCAGAACAGCAAGAAAAATGTTCCCATGTCATTCAAAAGATGGGGCAGGGGGAGTGAGAAAGAGCCGATGAAGAAAAGTGTATTATTTATTTATTTACTCATTCATTCAGATTTATATTGCCACCCACTCGCCGAGGCGACTCCGGGCGGCTTACGGTCAAAACAGCAACAGTACAGTAACAATCATAAAATAGAACCACACAAAACAACCAAAGCAGAACACAGACTAACTCTTAATTAAATTTATGCCAAAACCGGAATACTGTATAAAGAAGTCAAAGGAGGAACTGGACGCGTACTGCAGAAAAGGGAGAGCAATACTGAGGGATAGAAAGATGTCCAAATAGATTTGGGGGGAAAAAACCAGTCCCTTCCATCTATGCTGGCTTTACAAAAACTAGACATAACCTTCCTCTGGTGGACTACATCCCCAACTACATCCTATCTAAAGGAACTCAGTTTGAAGGAAAAGGAGAAATCCCAAGACTCCAAAAGAAAGCTACAACAAACCACCTAGGAAACACTGAGAAAGGGGGTCAAATCATTTTGGACAAAGTGACTCCATCCCATTAGTGGTAGTTGTGCCAAGACAAGAGTTACAGTTTTGCTGGCTACACAAGGGAGCAAAGAACATTAGGAAGGAAGGCTCAAAGTGTGTGAACCTAACCAGTGTGACAGACAGCCGCTAATTCCCCTTCCAGAGACTTCCTGTGAGGAGTTTTGGAGTGACTGAGTCTGGTAAATATTTCACAGTAAATGGGCTCCAATTCCGAGCCATAGCTGACAGGCACTAACTCCGTCGTGCAGCACTCGAATCTCGGTTGTCAAGCTCGGCATCTTAACCAATAAGCCACAGTGGCCTCTGGGATACCTCAGCTTAAATCACCGCACAGGATCTTTGGTAGGAAAGACTGGGGAGAAGAACCCACATACTATCATTTAAGGCTGGGATTCTCAACCTGTGGCCCATGGACCAAATGCAGGCCCATGGCGCCATTTCATGTGCCCACCGCCGCCGCCTCCACCACACCAGGAAGTGCCATGTGGTGGAGGAAAGGCAAAATGGTCACCCTGGCCCCCAAAGCTGTCTGAGGAAGTGTGACCCAGCCCCCGGCTTAAAAAGGTTGAAAACTCCTGACTTAAGGAAATAACAGTGAAGGGTTTCTGGGACATTATCAAATTTGATACAAAGATTGCAATATGATTTTATATTACAACTTTCCTGCCAATTCTCTTTAGTAAAACAGAAAGAAACCAGGTACAGGTGTTTGTTTGTTTTCCCCCTGACATGCAGGTCACAAGTTGATCAGATACCGTAGTGGGCTTACTCAGCAACCTTGAGATTGAAAGGGAGTCATTTAGAGTTTATCTGAATAATCTATTGTTGCTAATGGCTGGGTGAAACTGCAATCTTGTGCTCACTTGTTCTCCGGTGGAGCCCCTGAATTTGGTATTTAAAGAACATGCCTATAAGTTTCATTCTTTGTCTGATGAAGTGGACTTGATCCACGAAAGCTAACAATAAAAATATAGCAGTTAGTCTTTAAAGTGCTACTGTGTTTTTTATTTTATTTTATTTTGTTTATTTTATTTTATTTTGTTTTGATTTCTGAGATGCCTGAACCACAGACTAACACGGCTACTATTCCAAAAATCATACGTTGTACACCTAGTAAAATAGCAAGCGAGAATGATTACTTTTTATTTATTGCTTCTAATTTTTCCAAGACATGATTACTTTTCAGAAACTGGGATGGCATTTTAGAAGCTGTTTTGGCCCAACTAAAAGCAAGCATATGTCTACAACAACTACTTCGACTGTGACAGAAAAAAGCAGAAGGAGAACATTACAAGAATTGTCTAAATACAATTTAGACAACATTCCTGATGAATTTAAACTCCACATGAGGAACAGATTTGTATTATTAAGCTCAACTGACTTAACCCAAAGAAGTGTCGATTGAAACCAGTAATATTATCCAGGAAGAATATAAAATGACAATTCCTGTAGTCAAAAGAAAAGAAAAATCTAAATGGATGGACCTGTGAGAAGGAAGGGGGGAAGTGTCAGAAATGGGATAAGAACCTTGAATGCAGCTTTTCAGAGACAAAGAAAACTATTACAATAACTACTGCAAAGGAATAGAGAATAACAAAAGGGGTGGGAGAGGAGAGATCTCCTCCAGAATATTCAAGAAATCAAAGGTAAATTTAAACCTAAATTAGGAATGCTGGGAGAGTCCAGCTCCATTGTGGGGGAGGGGATCTTACTCCCAAGAAGCATAAGAAGACTGGAGCTCTGTCTATGGAATTCTTTTGAATTATTCTCAGTAACATCAAACAAGTGGTAGGAAGGGGGGGGGCTTTAAAAAAAGAAGCAATCTGGATAAGGGGGAAAGGTGGTGGCTTCTGCCCCCCCCCCAAAATATATATATATATATATAGAAGGCTGGAAACAAGCGTGGGGTTTATTGGATGGGTAAGCATCAAGGAGCCCTGATGCCGCAGTGGCTAAACCAGTGATGGCAAACCTTTTAGAGTGCCCAAACTGTAACCCAAACCCCACTTATTTTTTTTCAAAGTGTCAACATAGCAACAGGGAAGGAAACACTCCCATTGGGCTGCTGGGCAGATGGGCGGGATGAACTCTGTGCTGGGGAGAGGGAGGAAGCGATCCCATTGGGCTGCTGGGCAAAAGGGCGGGGTGAACTCTGTGCTGGGGTGATTACATGGGTGCCCACAGAGAGGGCTCTGAGTGCCACCTCTGGCACGCGTGCCATAGGTTCGCCACCGCTGAGCTAAACTGCTGTACTGCAGCAAAAACGCTGTGAGTTCGATTATGGCAGAAGACAAGGTTGATTCAAGGTCATGAAATGAGTACCCATTCTTCCAAGGTCATGAAATGAGTACCCAGCATTGGGGGGGGGGAGAATGATGCACTAAGCACTCTGGGGCTGTAAAGGTCGCTCTTGCTCGAAAGCCGGTCGTATCAGACTCTAGATTCAGTGCTCATCTCTGTTTATAGCCGAAGAGCCAGCGCTGTCTGAGTCTGCAGTCGTTTCCGTGGAGAAGTGGCAGGCATGCCTCGACACCGAAGTGCACGGAATGCTGTTTACTTTCCCAACGATGTGGTCCCTATTTGTCTACTTGCAAAGTCTTGCTTTCGAACTGCTAGGTTGGCAGGCAGCTGGGACAGAGATGGGCGCTCATTCCGTCGTGCACTACTCGGGATTTTGAACTGCTGCGGCGATATAAGACGTGTACTGTAATTCAGTGATGGAATGTAACAGGTTCTCACCAGCTCGCCAGAACCGGTAGTAACTTTCCCCAGTGTCCTGGAGAACCGGTAGCAGCTTTTGGGGGGAACCACCTTCAGGGCTTACCTTTTCACTGCTGTGCATGCACGCCTACAGTGCTTGGCATGTATCCACAGCCTCCTTGCTGTCCTCCCAAGTGGGGGAGGAGGAAGAGAAGCTGCTAGCCTGAAGCTCCCTATAGCCTACTCCCCAGGGTAAGTGACTCACCTTTGGATGTGGTGTGTCTGTGTGTATTTTAATGTGTATTTAATACCTTTACCTATATTGACATACTACCACAGTTCCTAAAAAGGCCTGGTGGCCAGCAGGCCTGGCTTGGGGTTTTTAAGCAAAGTCTTGTGCGTGTGTTAATGTGCTTATTTTTGTTTTATTTTTTATTTGGCCCCACCCACAATGTCATGATGTCATGACATTGGCTCCACCTGTGATGTCATGATGTCATGGTGTTAGCTCCATCCACACTGTGATGACATCACGGTGGGGTAGTAAAAATTTTGACATCCCACCACTGCTGTAATTGCTATTGCTAGCTCCAGCATTTTCTTTCTCCGTCTTCTCCTCCCCCAGCCGAGACCAAAGAGGGCTCATCAGGTGCGCAGGGAAAACTATGCCCTCGCTGAAAGCACCTTTTCCGCACGCTCTGAGCGGCAAAGGCGCCTCCACGCAGCTCGGGGGAGCGCGACCCTATTGGCCACGGCGGGCTCCCTTTGCTACTTGTGTCCAATCAGGAGAGGCGAAGAGACCCTCCTCACCCCGCCCCCGTCCCGGCAGGCTATAAAAGCAGCCGCGCCCTGCCGTGAACAGGGTGTTGCCGAGAAGGTGTGGCACCGCGATGGCTGTTTCTCAGCAGAAAGAGGTAGGAATGCCATTGATTTCATTTACAATTTATTTTATTTATTTATTGCATTTATATCCCGTCCATCTGGGGTATCCTCCCCCCCTTTGGGCAGCTTACAGCATATTAACAAAAATAATATCTACAATAAAAGTGAAACAAAGTTGAATATATTTTAAGTATGCACAAAAATGATAAGCCCCAATTAAAGCCCGTTAGAATGAATTTCTGTGTCCATGGCGTGCGCAAAAATTCGCTGCTGCTTTCCTGGGGGCGGCTGGGGGAAATTGTTCTTGGAGAAGTTTGGACGGCGGCTGAAGTTCTTCGTCCCAAACAAAATGGGTCGATCCAGAACTGGGCGGAAAAGGGTCTCGATCGTAGGTTTCCCCCACCTTCTCTTCCCCTCGCCTTATTTGGTGTATCTTAACAGCGTTCCATGCGCTCCGGTGTCTAGTCATGCCTGCCACATGACCATGGAAATGTCTGCAGAAGCAGACAGCGCTGGCTCTTCGGCTTAGAAACAGAGATGAGCACTGACCCCTAGAGTCGGATACGACTGGCTTTCGAGCAAGGGAAACCTTTACCTTTACTTTAACAGTTCGAAAGCAAGACATTGCAAGTAGATAGATAGGGACCACTTCGGTGGGAAGGTGAACAGCGTTCCGTGCGCTCCGGTGTGTAGTCATGCTTGCCACATGACCATGGAAACGTCTGCAGCAGCAGGCAGCGCTGGCTCTTCGGCTATGAAACAGAGATGAGCACTGAACCGTAGAGTCGGATACGACTGGCAAGGGAAACCTTTACCTTTTAAGCAGTTTAAAAGTTTCACCGTGCCTGGCAATACTTTCTCCTGGTCTGTTTTGTGGACGCGGTTATATATTTTTTTGAAAACTTGCATTTCTCTTGCCACAAAAGGAACAGCGCTTAAGGCAACGCATCGCAGAAGCCTTGTGTGTTCAGACTGTTCTGTTTCTTCTCTCGAGTCCCTTCTGGTGTGATTTGGTGCATCTCTGGTAACTTTTATTTTGCAGTGATGGGATGTAACAGGTTCTCACCAGTGCTCCAGAACCGGTAGTAACTTTTCCCAGTGTCCTGGAGAACCAGTAGCAGGTTTTGGGGGGAACCACCTTCAGGGCTTACCTTTTCACTGGTTCCTCCACTTCACATGCACGCCAAGCAGTTGGTGTGCATGCACACCTATAGTGCTTGGCGCGTATGCACGGCCTCCTTGCTGTCCTCCCAAGCGGGGAGGAGGAAGAGAAGCTGCTAACCTGAAGCTCCCTATAGCCTGCTCCCCTAGATATCCTAGAGAACTGGTTAGGCAAAGACTTAGTACCTAACTTCTTTAACTGTAGAAAAGTTGAAAAGTGCCAAAATGAAGCCATTTTGTGGTGAGTTCATTCTGTAGTTCCTTCCATCTGACCTAGTGTGAGAAAGATTAGGCAGAATAAGCTTTAAGCTCTGGTTTAACAGCTCTGGTTGATTTGTGTTGTGGGTGGGTGGGTTTTTGGGTGTATTTTAATATATTATGTATTTATTTATGTAATTTATTTACAGGTTTATGTTGTGTGTGTTTAGGTGGGTTGAGGTGTGTGTGTGTGTGTGTGTGCTTATTTTTATTTTATTTTTATTATTTTTTAATTTGTTTTCTTTGGCCCCGCCCACAACATCATGATGTCATGGCATTGGCTCCACCCATGATGTTAGCTCCACCCACACTGTGATGATGTCATGGTGGGGTAGTAAAAATTTTGACATCGCACCACTGTTTATTAGCCAAGTGTTAACTTGTCTCGCCTCTAAGTTACAACAACCTATCTACGAACCAAGCTCTTCCTTCGTTTTTTGGTGAAAAGCTTTCAACTTCCTAGCGGCAAACAACAACAATCAACTGCAGGGTGTTGTGTGGTGTCTTAATGATGAGTGACTTTTATTTAGCATGAGCTGCTGTAGTCCTCTTGGTCAGATCAGATATCGAAAGAATGAATTTATTTATTATTTATTACATTTCTACCCCGCCCTTCTGGGATATTCTCCCACACTAGGCAGCATATAACAAAACAATTTAAAAAGTTTAAATAACAACACAAAATGAAATGTAAACATTGTCCAAAATGTAAACAATAATCTCTCTCCCTCTCCCCCCTCCCTCTCCCCAGAAGCACCCAAAGGTGCTTTCTAGGTTGAAAGGATTTTTGCTGGAGAAAGTCCACTAAGGGGATGCCTGAATGAAGCTCCTTTCATGTCCCCAAGCACTTTCCCCACCTAAGTGGTCCCTATTTATCTACTTGCAATGTCTTGGTTTTGAACTGCTAGGTTGGCAGGAGCTGGGACAGAGACGGGCGCTCATTCCATCATGCATTGCTCAGGTCTTGAACTGCTGACTTGCCTACCTTCTAGCTAACAAGGCAAGCTTTTTAACCACTGAGCCACAGCAGTCCCTGTTTTACCCAAACAGATAAAATTGTAACTAACAACAATACCCTAAAAAACAGCACATAATGAGGAACTAATAGGATAGTTGAACCCACTAGAAGGCTTTGCTCTATGACTTTATGCAAGTTGAAAATTGGTACTCTTTAAAGTGCTAAATGGTGCTTTGTGTGAAGTTTGTTTGTTGTTGTTTTGCTCCTACTGACCAATGAATGAAGTGTAGCCCCAGAAATAGCCTGAATTTATTTATTTATTTATTATTTATTTAGATTTATTATCCTGCCCCAATCAGGCGAACCTGACTCTAGGCATCTTACAGAAAGGGAGAGAGACTATACACAATGCAAAACAATTAAACAATACCCCTACAAATTCATAAATTAAAACCTTAAGGTTCAAAATCACTTAAAAATCAATTTAAAAAGAATTAAACTATGAATTTACAAAAATCTAAAAGATTTAAAAAGTTAAAAGGTTTTAAAAGTTTAAAAGAGCGGGGGAGGGGTGGCTGTCCTATCAGATCAACCACCCAACATGGGACCCCATATTACTGGAGCCCCACACCTGCCCTGCCAGCCAGGTTTTTAGGCCCTTCCAAAAGGGCAGGAGCTCTGTCTGTAGACATAACGCAGTTAAGAATTTATCTTAATTTCTCAATTCTCTTAAGTAGTGAAAAAATGCTGTTGCCACTAAACTTCAGGTAGTTGATCACAATTTAAACTATTGGCGATTGCTGTCTTCTATTGGCTAAGAGGGTTGCCTTGAGCATGGGTTAATCTATGTTGTGTTTGTAGGTGTCTGCTCTGAAGTGGAGTGAGGAGGTGAATCAAGCTAACAAAACTGCTCTTCTGGCTTGGGTGAAAAAGACGGGAATCCAGTTAGTTCAGATTAATGGCCAGAGAAAATATGGCGGTCCTCCACCAGGTATGTAGAAAACTCTTTGTCCGTGATCCGATTTGGTGTTACAAATACAGTCAAACCTCGCTTAAAGAGCAGAATTTTCTCTGAATGTTTGCTTCACTTAACAAATACGTAAAACCAATCAAAAACTCACTTAACAAATAAATCAGGGTTTGCAATCCCCCCCGCCAGAAGTCACAATTGGTCACTTTCAATGGTGTTTCGCTTAAAGAGCAAACTCGCTTAAAGAGCAGTCCTGTGGAACACATTATTTAATTAATTTTAATTTAATTTTTAGATTTCTATGCTGCCTCATTCATTATGCTCTTTAAGCGAGGTACCACTGTACTAATGGTGCACTGAATGAGGTAACATCTGTTCCTAAAAGTCCGTTTCGCATTATCACCTGTAAGCACTTAATTGCTGTGAAACTTTCTTCAACAAAAGTAAGTTTTTCTCTCACACACAGATGTGATAATGCTTTGCTTTTCTCTGCTGTTATTCCTGTTTGTTGTTGATTTATATGAATGTGAACATCTGTCCCTACATCACTGTACACGAAGTGTGTATGTGAAGTTTCCCTGTGTACTGTACTGTAAAATGGTGTCTGGCTGGCATAAAGGCTGAATTAAAATTAGGGTCAGATGTTGGGGTCTGTTCTGGCAGGGCAACACAGAGAGGAGGAAGGCACTGCTCAGGTCTGTGTATGTCTGTTCAGTACAGGCACCTTGATATCAAAAGTTTAAACAGTCTTAAATCTTGTGCAGAAAGGCACTTAGGTTTGTGACTAGAGACCACAGCTGTAACAAGCAGTTTTGGTGTCCACACCTCTCTGCTTAATTCTGAGTTACGGCCAAGTGCCCCCCCCCTTTTACATTTCCAAGGTTTGGAGAGGTAACACCCATCAATCCTGTCAGAAGACCCACACAAGACCTTGTAACTTCGGCATGCACAGAGAAGTCTGCAGCATTAGCAGTTGTTGTTCAGTCACACAGACGATTCCTGCACAGACCATGGCACGGCAGGCACCCCTAGCCTCCATCACCCTCCTCCTCAACCTGCCCAGCTTTGTGCCCTTTGTGTCAGGCCCCATTCCTCAAAAAGAGGAGGAAAAGGCACTGGCCTCTGCTATCAGCAGTTTTTGTTGTTGTTCAGTCGCACAGTTGATTCTGACCCTTTGCGACACTATGGACCACTGTCCGCCAGGCACTTCTGTCCTCCACCATTCCCCTCAACTCGCTCAGCTCTGTGCCCATTGTGTGTACAATTCCATCTAGCCATCTCATTTTTGGCCGTCCCCTTTTTCTTTAACCCTCTGCCATTCCCAGCATCAAGGCCTTCTCAAACGAATCCTCTCTTCTCATTTGATGTCCAAAGTACTTTAGCTTCATCTTTACTATTTGACCTTCTAAGGAGCAGTCAGGGTTGATTTCTTCTAAATTTGACCTATTTGTTCTCCTCGCTGTCCAGGGGACTCTCAAAACTCTCCTCCAACACCACATCTCAAAGGCATCTATTCTTCTGCGCTCAGCTTTCCTAATGCTCCAGCTCTCACAACCATACATTGCCACAGGGAATACCATTGCTTTGACTATACAAATTTTTGTTTGCAAGATGATGTCTCTACTTTTAACTATGTTCCCCAGGTTCCTCATTGCTTGCCTCCCAAGAATCAGTCGCCTTTTTATTTCATGGCTGCAATCACCATCTGCAGTGAGCTTTGATCCTAAGAAAGTAAAATCTGTCACTGCTTCTACTTCTTCCCCATCTATTTTCCAGGGACTGATGGGCCCATTGTCATTATCTTGGTTTTCTTGATATTGAGTCTCAAACCAGCTTTTGCACTTTCTTCTTTCAACCTAATCAGGAGCTTCTTTAGGTCCTCCTCACTTTCTGCCATTAGGGTGGTATTATCATCTGCATATCTCAAATTGTTGATGTTTCTCCCAGCAATTTTGATCCCAAATTGTGCCTGACTCTGAGGCTCCTTGTCTCCCAAATTGCACAGGCCTCACGTACAACAACAACAAAATTGACTAATTAACTAACAAGCAGAACTGCTGGAATCCAAAGGGCCTTTCTTGATCTCTTAATTATTAATACCTTCTCTTAGCTCTGCTCCGCACATTTCAGACATTCATATCCTGGCCTTTCCACTTCCTAAATTTAATAGGATTCCTGATATTGAAATAGGGTTCTTAATCCATTAGGAGCCCCTGTACTCCAGCTGGTCATTCCCTATTTAGCTGTCTCTCTCCATCTCTGTCCCCCAGTTAAAACACCTGTTTTCCTTAGCAAGGTTTGCTTTTTGCTTACACCTGCCCTTTAAAGAAAAGCATCCTTTTTCTGCCAAGAACAAACCCCTTTCCTTGCTGCCTTTTGCTCTTCAAACTCCTGCAGGGAGACTTCTCGCTTTTATTGTGTGCCATCAAGTTGCTTCTGATTTATGGCAACCTAACAAATCAGTAGGGACTGCGGTGGCTTAATGGTTAAAACACTGCAACCGGAAAGTCAGCCGTTTGGGACCCAAGTGCTCCACAACGGAGCGAGCGCCTGTCTCTGTCCCAGTTCCTGCCAACGTAGTGGTTCAAAAGCAAGAAATTGCAAGTAGATAAATAGGTACCACTTCATTGGGAAGATCAACAATGTTCCATGCCTGCCACATGACCATGGAAATGTCTGCAGATGCAGACAGCATTGGCTCTTTGGCTATGAACAGAGATGAACACCAAACCCTAGAGTTGGATATGACTGGCTTTAGAGCAAGGGCAACCTTTTACCTAACAAGCCAGTAATCTCCACAAGGTTCTGTCATAAACAGTCCTGCTCAGTTCTTCCAAATCCAAGGCTATGGCTTCTTTCATTCATTAAATCTGACCATCTTATATCTGTTTTTTATACTGCCCTCAGCCTTTCTCACCTTTATTGTCTTTTCTAGTGACTCTTGTCTTTTCATGGTGAGCCCAAAGCAGAATAGTCTTAGTATAGTAAGTTTTATTTCTAGGAGAGTATTCAGGCTTGATTTAATCTACAACTCACTTAATTTGTCTTTCTGAAAATCCACATATCCACAAAGCTCTCCTTTTGACCACATTTGAAAAGAATGAATCCCTTTCCTGTCAGCATTCACATTATATACATATAGTAAAGATGAAGCTAGAGTACTTTGGACATCAAATGAGAAGAGAGGATTCACTTGAGAAAGCCTTGATGCTGGGAAAGATGGAGGGCAAAAGAAAAAGGGGGTGGCCCAAAATGAGATGGCTAGATGGTATTGTGGACGCAATGGGCACAGAGCTGAGCGAGTTGAGGAGGATGGTGGAGGACAGACGTGCCTGGTGGACAGTGGTCCATGGGGTTACAAAGGGTCGGAATCGACTGTGCGACTGAACAACAACAAAATCATACACATGATCTTTGCTTTGGTCTCCAATGATGTTTCCTTACTCTTTTCTCACTCTTCCATAGTTGCACTTACATGTCTCAATATTCTGATTTCTGGACTGCAACCTCCATTTGCATCGACCATTGAACCAAGGTGTACAAAAACCTGTACTTTTTGGCATTTACCTCTTTACCAAACCGGGCAGATCCGCCCACTCTCTCAAGTTGTCTCTTACATAGCAATCACACTTATATACTGCCCCATGGCGCTTAGTGCGCACTCTGGGTTGTTCACAAGTTAATTCGTATTTTGCCCTCATCATGCTGGGTACTCATTTTACCAACCTTGGAAGGATAGAAGGTTGAGTCAAGCTTGAGCCTGAGTCAGGATTGAACTCACAACTTCCTGGCTGCAGTACAGCAGGTTAACCACTGTGCCACCAGGGGTCTTACATCTAGTTGATCTGTTTGGATTTATCTGGAGGCTGACAGAAAAACATCCTCTTCCAGATATCTTGACCATACCCAATTTTTCATCACTATCTGGTAGAACGAAGGACAATCATTACACCGTGGGGTAACTATTCTTTTGCTGGAAGTATGCATTTTTTTCTTTTGTGTGTAGCTCTTGGTTAACTTTTTTTTTTTTTTTTGGGGGGGGGAGCAGTGGAAACACTTGGCCTGCCCCTTTAGAGGGCCTCCCAGAAAGTAAAATAGGGACAGGAGGTCATGTTTTAAATCTCACCACCCCTTCAGTAGACCCCTCTCTGTATGTTGGTGCCTTAGAGTTTTTGTTGTTCAGTTGCACAGTCGATTCCGACACTCATTCCCTCCGCGCCACTCTCTTCACTCCCGGAAGCAGAAGTAAAATGTGCCCGTACGTATTTTACTTCCACATGGGCCGGATGAATTGGCATCGGGCTGGATCTGGCTTGCGGGCCATAGTTTGGGCACCCCTGGTGGCTTAAAATCTATCTCATTCTGTTGCAAAACAGACTGCAACATTTTACTTCCGGTGAGAAGGAACCACATGACCGGCCTGCTGAACCACGTGACTGGCCCGTGGCCTGAAAAATGTAGGCACCCCTGCCTTGGAGCAAAAGCCTCAGTCATCCAATGCTAGTTGTGGCCCTGTGGGAGGCAATAAGGGTGTGGCGTTACAGGTGCAATATTGAAAAGTGGCAACTATTGGGAGACTGCAGATGAAGGTTGGGATTTGACTGTGTGACCCTTTAATGGTTGAAGGTTGGTTGCAGTGGTGGGATGTCAAAAATTTTACTACCCCACCGTGATGTCATCACAGTGTGGGCAGAGCTAATGTCATGATATGATGTTGTGGGCGGGGCCAAAGAAAAATAAAAAAAATTATAAAATAAAAATAAACATACACACACCCTTCAACCCACCCACCCACAACACAAACCCATAAATAAATAAATAAATAAATAAATAAATAAAAATTACATTAAAATCCACCCACCCACCCACCCCAAACATAAATCAACACACACACACACACACACACACACACACACACACACACACACACACACACACACACACACACACACACACACACACACACACACACACACACACACACACACACACACCAAACACAAAACCGTCACTTACCTGTTAGTATAAGTGCCTGGGCAGCACCATGTTGCAAGATGGATATGGTCATCATACCAGTTCTCTAGGATAATAGGCATGCATGCACACCAAGTGCTTGGCGCGCTTGCGCAGTGGGGGAAACCAGTGAAAAGGTAAGCCCCGAAAGTGGTTCCCCCCAAAAGCTGCTACCAGTTCTCCGGGACCCTGGGGAAAGTTACTACCGGTTCTGGCGAACTGGTGAGAACCTGTTACATCCCATCACTGGTTGGTTGCCTCTGTATCACAAGAACAAAAGCTCAGAAATATTTTGATGACTCTTTCTTGTCATAGTGACTGCGATAGTCTCTTGTGCTTCTCCACAGGCTGGGCCGGCAGTACCCCACCACCCGGTACCGAGGTTTACATTAGAAAGATCCCACAGGATATCTACGAGGACAAACTCATCCCTCTCTTCCAAAGTGTGGGGAAGCTCTACGAATTCCGTCTTATGATGACATTCAGTGGCCTTAACAGGGGTTTTGCATATGCCAAATACATGAACCGGCACAATGCCCAGGATGCAATTGCGACGCTCAATAACTTTGAAATCCAAGCAGGCCACCTCATCCTGGTCTGCAGAAGCACAGACAAATGTGAGCTGTGTATCGACGGCCTGGCGTTGTCGGTGGAAGAGCACCAGCTTTTGCCCATGCTTCAGGAACTCACCGAGGGGGTGCTGAGCATCTCTTTGTACCCCAGCCCATACAAGAAAGAGAAGCAGTTGGCAAAGGTGAAGTACGTCTCCCATCATGCTGCGGCGATAGCCAAGAAGTCTCTGGTAGAAGGTTTGTTTCATTTTATACTCTGAGAGAGGAGTTTGGCCTCTGGGCAGTGGTGGGCAGCAAAAGATTTCGTTACCACACCATGGACGGAGCCTAAGTAATGGGCGGAGCCTAAGTAATGGGCGGAGCCTACATCATGGGTGGAGCCTAAGTCATGAGCGATTAGTCATCCCTGCCATATGGCCATGTATACATCTGCAAACACAGGCAGCACTGTCTCTTTGGTTGTAAATGGAGATGAGTACTGTACCCTAGAGTTGGATACGACTGGCTTTTGAGCAAGGGAGACCTTGAACCACTTGCAGGGACAAAACCTGACAGGGCAGGGAGGTGGGTGTGGTCACCCAATTTTGCTTCCCCCCCCCCCCGAAGGCCATCCAATTTCACCACCCCCTTGCCCAGAGGCCACTCAATTTTACTAACGCCCCCTACCGGGGTGGGTGGGTTGCGAACCTGTTGCTGCCCACTACTGCCTCTGGATGGTGCTGAACATTTCTCGTACCTTGTCTACGTGTCTTAGTAGCATGCCCATCCACGTGTTGTTCTTTCTCATCATTTTTCACTTTTGGCAACGCTACCTAGAGCTGGTGTGAAACTTTCAGTCAGACGTTGGTGATGAACAGATGTTCCCTTGGCTCATATAATAGCGTTCTCTGACTGAAAGTCTACAAGTATGGCACTTAGTTGAGAAGCAGCTGGATGACCATATTAGACGCTATGTGTCATAGTACGAGGATGCCTGAAACTCTTGATGTACACGAAAATGTAAACATTGTCTGTTTGTCAGCATAACACTGGATTGTTTTTAAACTGGCATTTTCTTATACCTTAGCAAAAGCAAAGCAATCACACTTATCTACCGCCTCCATAATAACTAGTGCACTCTGTGGGTGGTTCACAAGTCAATTAGCATTTTGCCTCAAACATGCTGGGTACTCAGTTTACAGCCCTCGGAAGGCTGAGTTAACCTTGAACCCTGGTCAGGATCGAACTCGCAGCCTTTTGGTTGCAGTATAGCAATTTAACCACTGCTCCTTAGTACATGTTGCTGTAATTTTCAGATAAAGAGACATACCCGGATTGACATGTGAACTTATTTTCCTTTCTTATTGCAGGTACTTTGTGCCTCTGTGGAGATCAGGTTGAGGTGGATTGGCTGAAACCTGCCATGAAAAAGCTCCTCAATACTGTCCCAGTTCAAGCTGTCCCGGAGATCCTGCCATCCCGTCACACCTGGAGAGAGGTCCTCAGTCAAGCGCCATTTGAACCTGTGGGCTGCCACATGTTCCCAGCAACGGGGAGTGTGGTGGACTACCTGAAGTTAAAGTGTGAAGAGCAACAGCTGGGGGCCCCTCGATTCTATATGAAGCGTTTACAGAGGAATCCAGAAGGCTGGCTGCTCTTCTGGTGTCGGGTGACCATACCCAGGTGCTCATCTCCTTTCAGCGGGTTCCTCTGGATCAAGCCAGATCCCTCTGGATTGGAAGACCATGAGAAGGTCAAGAACACAGTTGCCCTGCAGCTCCTGAAAATGCTGGGTAAGCATACTTGCACAATTTCATCAGGGAAACAGTTTTTTCTGCATAGTCCAGGGGTGCCCAAACTCCGGCCCATGGGCCAGATCTGGCCCCCAACATCAGTTCATCTGCCCTGCACCACTCTTGGAAGTGGAGTCGGTTGTACTGAGTAGGGCGGTATACAAATCGAATAAATGGAATGGAAGTGGAAGTAAAATGTGCCTGCCTATGGCAGCATTCTGCATATATGCAGCTGTGTTTTACTTCTGCTTCTAGGAGCGGCGTGGGCCAGATGAATTGGTGTCAGGGGTCAGATCTGGCAGCATTCTGCACATGCGTAGGTGTTTTACTTCCACTTTCAGAAGTGGTGAGGGCCGGATGAATTTGCATCAGGGGCCAGATCCAGCAGTGTTCTGCCTATGCGCGTTTTACTTCCGCTTCCGGAAGAAGGAACCACATGACGGGTCTGCTGAACTACATGACCGGCCCGTGGCCTGAAAAGTTTGGGCCTCTGGCAATAGTCTAAAGGTGTGTCAATATTTCAAATGGTAAAATAGAACATTCGGCCTATTGAATGTTGGACAAGGCAGTTCAGTGCTTTGATACATCAGGACAAAACAGTAGAGTCTGGCATACACAAAATACAGCAGTTAGTTTTTAAAGTGCCACAAAGTTTTTGTCGTCTTGTTTTGTTTACTCTCTGATATGCTTGGCATATACAACGGGCCTTGAGTGTGTTTGTTGAAGAAAGACATCTGTTGTCTTCAGCCAATATACAAATGATTACATTTCTGAAGTCTTTCAAATGAAAACTTATTTTTTGGTGTATACTTGTAGAGCTGGGTACAAGGAGAATTGGAACATTGAATGGGCTTTGCTACGTCACTTCCTTCCCCAGCTGGGCTTTCAGAAAAAGTCTGGATCACCCCAAATATAATTCATACTTGTGGTAGAGTGTATGTGGGGATGGCGGTGGTTAATGAAGGGTGATGGAACATTTTGAAGAAAATTCACGAGATCAAAATCATTCTGCGTCTTATTCTGGGCCTAGAGAACCAATCACTTCTCTCTCTTTCCCCCTTCCCTGTAGTTTAAATACAGGGAGGGAAAGAGACAAGGAGTCTCTGCGACTGCAGTAGGGTCGGGGGGAAGGCGGGTGCTTTTCTCCGACCCTATTGCAGTTGCAGAGACCGCTGCGTGTGTGGGGTGGATTGGGTTGTTCTACCCAAACCACCCCACACCCACAGACGATTGCATCGGATAACGCTAAGAATCATTATCCAGAATCGTTATCTGATGCAAGTTTTTTCCAAAAAACTTGCATCGTTATCCGATTCTAGCGTTATCCGATGCAATCGTTATCCGGGGTATTACTGTATCTATTTTGGTCTGACTTGCAAGCTCATAGAGAAGACTACAGTTGGCAGGCTGGTTTCTAGAAGTGTTAAAACTGGGAGTTCCCAATCTTTTTCATAGTAGTAAACTTATTTGGAAGAACAGTAATACCTCGGATAATGTTTGCATCAGATAACACTAAAACCACATAACGTTAAGCAATCTGGGGGGGAAATTGCATCGTATAACATTAAAATCCTATGGGATGCATCGGATAACATTTGCTAAAGCCTGTGCCAGTTACAGTGTATCTCTATGGAGTTTTAATATTACCCATAGGTAATGCATCCCATAGGATTTTAATGTTATCCGATAACATTAAAAATTGGATAGCACTAAGCCTTGTGGAACCAAGTTTTAGCACGGTTCGGGGTTTTACTGTACAGTAAAGCCCTGGGTTACAATGACTTCAGTTTAAGTTTGCTGTGGTTTACAACAGCAAATCCTATGGAAACCCCATCCTGGTGTACGAATGTTTAATGTTGTTTTTTTTTTTGTGTGTGTGTGTGTACAACAATCAATTCAGGACCCTTTTTAAATTTTTCAGTGTATCCCTATGGATGTTTCGGTTTACAATTTTTTCGGGTTACAACGGAGGCTGTTGGAATGGACCTTCGTCGTAACCTGGGTTTTTACTGTATTTTAATGGACATTTCCTCAAAATGATTGCCATAGTGGATGCAACCACTCTCAAAGTACTCCAGAAATAGAGGCTAGAAGACAGATGGTTTGTGAGTGATCTGGTGTATTACAAAGCAAAATGTCTGACCTGAACCTAAAAGTCAGTTTCATTCACAGGAATATCTCCTATTGGGAGGGGCGGGGAGGAATTTTTTGATATCAATTGCAAACCAGGTCCTTTGCTTAGCAGACCTGCGAGCGAATAACTTACAGGAGAAATAGGGCCATGTGGAGTTCCATGAGGTGTTTGTTTCTACGTTTGCTTGATGACTCATTTGAAGAGAGTTTTGTTTTCCAAAATCACTGAATTGCTGTTCAGGTTTCCAAACAAGCCACTTAAAAGACAAAAGCTACATTTGTTCCTTTGGATCATTGAAAGATCCTTCCTCAAGAGCAGCTTAAAAGAAATATGCAAATAGCCCCTAAACACAGAGAGAATGCTTGGGAGTTGGTGAAAGAAAACTGGAGTAATGCTTCTGTTTTTCCCACAGGATGCCCAGTGGTGTAAGAGGCAAATCTGTCTGATGTTTGCGAGGGCCTGCATGTCCTCTTCAATCCAACTCAAACCCATGTGGACCGTGGGCACTTTTCCTTGTCTGGTTTGTTTTGCAGTTGGCAGGCATTGTTTCTTTGGGGCCCTTTTCTTTTTATGATTTCAGCACTATTCTGTTGTTTTGTTACTGTTTTGTTTTTTAGACAACCCCCATGTTTGTTGGGTAGAGGAAAGGATGTGTACTATTTGGTTAGCATGCTGAGTTGAGGGCATTGTGTGTGCCATGTTATAGATTACCTTCCTAAAGCAAGCACTGTGTAAGACTACACCTGAAGACAGAAATGGGCACTACATAAAACACGTAGGGAGCAAAGAAGCCTCGTTTCCTTCCAAGTTAAGTACACAGGCACTCAATCTGATCGTCACACACAGAGAAGCTTAAATCTGCCTTTCTCGCATGTGGCTTCCTCTAAATTCACCCATTCCCTCCCTCCTTTCAGTAGCATTACGGAGGATTTGCTTAACACATTTTTGTTCCCCAGGAATGATGAAAACGAAAGCTTTACGTTTATAATGCTTTATGATCTTTGCGTTAGTTTCGTTTTTGTAAAGTCACCTTGACAATTGTCAATTTTAAAGTTGAATGTAACTTATTCATGAATGGTTTTAATTCTCGCGAGCCTCCTACAGAGAGAAAACCAGCATATAAAGAGTGAGAAAAATTTGACTGGTGCCCTCAAACCCTTCTACTGATTCAGGATGGGTCCCTGTGTACGAAATATGATGGGACAGAAAGGAAGACTTCGCTGCTTATTGCTTAATGACAATCTCATGTTTTAATCTGCCAGCCGTGACTCAGCTTCAGGTTTAAGCACTGCCTTGTTTTTTTCCTTTGTTAAATTATTATTCTTTGTTTTCATTATGTCAAGTCTGTTTTCAGTTCCGTTTAGAATGCGTTTTTATTTGTCATGATAAGTTTGTGCCCTTTTAGTCAGGGATGTTCCTGACTTTCTTGTGTCTCTTAATAAAGCACAACATGCGGTCCTGTGCTGACCAGGTGGCTTTTTAACACAGGAAACTGGTCCTAAAGAATGTTAACAAGTTGTGTGAATGAGGATTTCAGAGAAGGAATAGGCTGGATCAATGTAAGCTATATTTTTAAAGTGTAACAAAATAGCAAATATGTAACTTGGGAACCAGAGGCACTTGAATATTAAACAGTTTTGAAGTAAACGTGTATGGTGTCCTTTTCTGAAGCGTCAAGAAGCAGGGGTGGGACTTCCATTTAAAAATAAGAAAACCACACAAGCTTTTACTTTTGGGGTTTTTTATTCCCAAAAGAGCTCATTTATAAAGTGATACACATATATTTCATGTTTTAAGTTTCACTCCTTGTCTGAAGAAGTGGACTTGATCCACGAAAGCTAACAATAAAAATATAGCAGTTAGTCTTTACAGTGCTAGTGTTTTTTATTTTGTTTTGTTTTTCTGATGTGCCTGAACCACAGATTAATAGGGCTACTATTCCACAAAAGTCATGTTTTCTCGCATTTCTCTTTAAAACTCCTTTCTCTTTTGTCTATCCCAGGAGTTCTCAACCTTTTAAAGCCAGGGGCTGGGTCACGCTCCCTCAGACAGCTTTGGGGGCCCGACGGCCATTTTGTCCTTCTTCCACCACATGGCACTTCCTGGTGTGGTGGAGGGGGCCACATGAAATGCTGTTGCGAGTGACAGGTTGAGAATCCCTGGTCTATCCCATTGAGGGGAAATGTCAACCAGTAGTGTTGCAAGATTTTACTTTCCTAGGATCAAAGCTCGCTGCAGATGGAGATTGCAGCCATGAAATAAAAAGGTGACTGATTCTTGGGAGGCAAGCGATGAGAAACCTGGGGAGCATAGTGAAAAGTAGAGACATCACATTGCAAGCAAAAATTCATCTAGTCAAAGCAATGGTATTCCCACTGGCAATGTATGGTTGTGAGAGCTGGACCATTAGGAAAGGTGAGCGCAGAAGAATAGATGCCTTTGAAATGTGGTGTTGGAAGAGAGTTTTGAGAGTCCCCCGGACAGCAAGGAGAACAAATAGGTCAATCTTAGAAGAAATCAACCCTGACTGCTCCTTAGAAGGGCAAACAGTAAAGATGAAGCTAAAGTAATTTGGACATCAAATGAGAAGAGAGGATTCGCTTGAGAAAGCCTTGATGCTGAGAAGGGTGGAGGGCAAAAGAAGAAGGGGGCGGCCCAAAATGAGATGGCTAGATGGTATTGTAGAGACAATGGGCACAGAGCTGAGTGAGTTGAGGAGGATGGTGGAGGACAGAAGTGCCTGGCGGACAGTGGTCCATGGGGTCATCGCAAAGGGTCGGAATCAACTGTGCAACTGAACAACAAGTGTTGCAAGAGGAGCTGTCAACAGTCAATAAAAATGTTTAAAGTTGGATAATTGAGTCTGTTTAAGGGTTTGGATTGGTTGAGCCTCATTGGAAAGTGTTGTTCCTCCTTTCCTTCCATGTGATTTTGTCTTGCCTCTGTGTGTTTTTTTTAATTGTGATGCAGCACAGAGGGAGAATTAAATGTTGAGCAGTGAACTTTTCACTGTACTGCTAGAAGCACAAGCAACACCAGCAAGACTTTTACAATGCATGGTCAGAAAACAGGTTTGGTGTCAGCACTGCTGGCAAGGTGGTCTTAGCTTGCTGCAGCAGAGATACGTAATTCCTTCCCCTCTTCCCTGCCTCCTCCTATGAATTCTGCCATAATTCTGCCCCACGCCAAGATTTGCAATCTTTAGTTTTTGTGGGTTCCAACTTTTGTAATGTTTGCTGTGAACCCAGGGTGATGGACTGTATGGCGGCATCTAAATAAGAATTTACATACAGTAGGTCTGCCTTCAAGGACTGGTAGTAAAAGTGCCACTTAGCAAAGACCTTCTGATGTTCGACCTGATTTATGGTGCTAAACAGAATTCTGGTTCTCCTTCGTGTTGTTTGGGGATGCACACTGATGGGTTCTGCGCCTGCGCTGAATCCGGAGCGGAGCTGGAAAGCTGATTGGATAAAGAGTTTTGAATGTGGGACCGCCCACCATGCCCAACCCCTTTAGGCGCCATTTCGCGCTCTCCCCTCAGTTTGCTTTTTTCCGCTGCGCAAGCAGGAGCCTGGAAAAAAAGCTGTGAGTACTTTGCTGAGATTGTCTCAGAATCTTCCAATTTTTCCTACTTTACAATTTTTCTCGGACTAGGGGACTTGTTCCCTTGGTCCTCGTGTGGCTGGGGCTCGCCCTCAGCCGCCGTTTAAAAAAAAAAAAAAAGACCAACATCTCGTGTCGGGGCCTCCCGGCCGGGATAATTTTTTCTCTTCGGCCATCTACTTCGGTGGATGGCCTCAGCGGCAGCGTTCAAGCAGTGTCCGTCCTGCAAGAGAAAGTTCCCTAGCTCGGACGGGCACGTGCGTTGTCTTCGCTGCCTCGGGGAGAGTCACCAGGTCCAGACCTGCGAAGTCTGTCGCGGCTTCTCGAAGGCCGCCATCAAGAACCGCCAGTACCGCCTTCAAGCCTACCTCATGGAGGCCGCACTGGCACCACCGGCTCCCCCAGCTCCAGAGCAGGCCGCTTCCACGTCTGCTCCTTCAACCTCCGCTTCTTCTTCCAGGCCCTCGGCCTCTGAACTGTTCAGGCGGAAGAAGGAGCAGGAGAAGAAGAAGAAAGACAAAAAAGAGAAAAAGAAGCGCCGTAGCTCTTCGTCTTCTCTTCCTCCGACCCCGGCACCGGCTCAACTTTCGCCGCCACGCTCCCTAGCATCCGCCCCGGTCGCAGCTCCACCTACGCCCGGTAGGATGTCGACCGAGGCCCGGGACGCCACGCCGGAGAGGGCCCACAGCCCTCCACCGCCGCCGGAGACTCCTCCACCTGTACCACCGCACAGGTCTTCCTCCCTCCGCAGTCCTTCCGTGGTTCCTGGTCCGGCTACCGAACCGCCGCCCCAGTTGAGCCTCATCGCCCCGTACATCGAGGCGATGGTGCGGAAACTGCACACCGAGCTCTACGGCCCGCAGACGACACCGTGGGAGCGCCCTCTGCCCTCACCACCAGCCACGGAAGCACCACCGCTCCGTGAGGAGGGCCCCGCACCGAAGCGGCAGAGGGTGGAACAGGCGCGGTCGGAGGCCTCTCTCCCTCCGTACCAGCTGCCTTTGCCGGGGAGCGATCCGAGATCCGCCAGGCCGTACTGGTCGGACTCGGACCCCGAGGTCTACCTGCCACCGCCCAGCGTCTCGGCGCGGTCAGGAGACTCCGACTCGTCGGATCAGGAGGAGGAGCAGCATCAGCCACCGCCGGTTGCGGTCGACAAGTCCCCGGACGACAACATCGGCGCCGTCCACGGATCCCAGCCGGAGGATTTGAAGACCTACACCGGACTGATCACTCGCCTCGGATCCACACTTGGGATTCGGGCGGAGGCTCCCCCGGACGACTGTGAGGATGTCGTCTGCGGCTTGGCCGACCGCAAGGAGTTGGTCCCCGTCCGCCTCGGACTGCTCCCTAAGATTGCGAAAGCGGCCAAGGAGGTGTGGAAGAAGCCGGTCTCTTCGCACTCCGTATCCAACAGAGTGGACTCTATGTACAGACTGCTGGACGATTCCAACTTTCTGCACATTCACCCGACACCGAACTCCCGAGTGGTCAAGGGCTCCCAACACCGGACGCCGATCAGCAGCACTCCCATCCCGTCGACCCAAGAGGGGAAGAAGCTGGACGCACTGGGCAGGAGGGTCTACGCCAATGCCTCCTTGTCCTTCCGTGCGTCCAACTACGCGACGGCCATGGGAGGCTACCAGTGTCGACTCTGGGAGCAAGCGGAGTCGTTCAAGTCCCTACTGCCACCTGATCGACAAGCGGACTTTGAAAAACTCTGCATGGAGGGCAACCACCTCTCCCTCCAGCAAATCCGCACCGGCCGCCACGTCACCGAGTCGGAGGCAAAAAACTTGGCCTCCGCCATCCAGCTCCGTCGCCACGCCTGGCTCCGTTCGGCTAACCTGCAGGACGATGTCAAGCGGCTCGTGGAGGAGCTCCCCTTCGATGGCGAGGGCCTCTTCGCCAAGGAGACCGACACCTCCTTGGGAGAGCTGAAAGGGGACTACGCCACAATAAAACAGCTCCGCCCTCCACACCGTGGGTCCGGCCGTTACCATCAGGACCAGCCGTCGACGTCTCAGGCGGGCCCATCCTATCAACCTCGCCCGCCACAGAGACAAGGGGACTACTCCCGGTACCAGCCCTACCGGCAGCGCCAACAACCCAACCGTCCACGCTACCAGCAACGGCCTCAGACTGGCAAGCGTACGGAACGGAAGGGCAAACAACGTGTTTGACTCTTCCGTGACCGAGACTCTACCCTACCGCCCCCTTTCCGACTACCTATCGGCGTGGTCTGCCATCACCACAGACCGATGGGTTTTAACCATCTTAGACTCTGGCTACGCGATCGAGTTCGAGAGATGCCCTACTGTCGGACGGATCCGCATCACCGATCCATCCCCACCGCTCCAGGAGGAACTAACAGCTCTCCTAGAGAAGGGCGCCATAGAGCCGGTCGCAGCGTCGGAGTCTCACGAAGGGTTCTTCTCCCGATACTTCCTTGTGGACAAAAAAGACGGGGGGGCACGTCCCATCCTGGACCTCCGTCTTCTCAACAACCATATCGACGCGAGGAAGTTCCGGATGGTAACCCTTCACTCCATCCTCCCGCTGATCAACCACGGGGACTGGTTCACCGTCATCGACCTGAAGGACGCCTACTTTCACGTGTCCATCAGGAGGGAACATCGTCGTTTCCTCCGATTCCAGGTGGGCGGCAACATCTACCAGTACACATGCCTACCCTTCGGCCTCTCCACCGCTCCGAGGGTATTCACGAAGTGCATGGCACCGGTGGCTGCTCATCTGCGACTGCAAGGCGTCCAGGTGTTCCCGTACATAGACGATTGGTTGATCTGCTCCCCGACCCAACAAAAAGCCAAGGACGACGTTGCACATTGCCTCGCCCTTATGCAGAGCCTCGGTCTGCGGGTCAACTTCAAGAAATCCCAGTTGACCCCCACTCAACGAATAGAATACATCGGAGCCGTTCTAGACTCTCTGGCTCTAAGAGCCTACGCCCCAACCAAACGTCTGCTCGACATCCGCACAGTGGTGGCACGGATCCAGGGCAGACGTCGGGTCCGTGCGAGGGACGCCCTCCGTTTGCTAGGACTCATGGCGTCGACCACGGCGGTGGTCTCGCACGCCAAACTCAAGATGCGCTCCCTCCAGTCGTGGTTCCTCTCCTCCTTCAACGGCACCCACGACAACCTCGGGAAGTGGCTCACACCGACTCCCGAACTCCGAGACCAGTTAAACTGGTGGACAATGGACCAGAATGTGACCGCGGGGAGACTCTTCACCCTTCCCGCACCGTCCATCCAAGTCACCACCGACGCGAGCACCCACGGATGGGGTGCGTGCTGCCGCGGACTACGGATTCACGGCATATGGACACCCGAGGAAGCCGACCACCATATCAACTTCCTCGAGCTGCTAGCGGTGTGGAAGGCGATGAGGTCCTTCAGACCGTCGATCGCGGGCAGTGTGGTGCAGATCGCCTCGGACAACACCACGACACTAGCCTATCTCAACCGGCAAGGAGGGACCAAGTCTCTCTCCCTCCTCTACCTGACCGTCCAGATGTGGGAGTGGTGCCTGAAGGTACATGTGTTCCCCATAGGTGTCCACATCCAGGGCACCCTGAACTCCGATGCAGACTCCCTGAGCCGCAAAGGGACGGCGATGCACGAGTGGGAACTGGACGAATCGGTGTTCGACCGCCTGTGCCGACGGTGGGGCACACCGACCCTAGACGTTTTCGCGTCACAGACCAACTCCAAGTGCCGCCGTTACTGCTCCCGAGCGGGGATCGGCCACGGATCGGAGGGCGATGCCTTCATGGTGCCGTGGCACCAGGAACTGCTGTACATGTTTCCACCGATCCCTCTCATCCAACGGGTCCTGATACGGATCCGTGCGGAGAACGCCTGGACGATCCTGGTTGCCCCGTCCTGGCCGCGCCAGCCGTGGTTCCCACTACTCCAAACCCTGGCTTGCGATCGTCTCCGCCTACCCACCGATCCGAATCTCCTCCGCATGGAAGACGGTCGGATCCTTCACTCCGATCTGCCGAGCCTACACCTGACGGCCTGGCTTATCCGCCCAACATAGCACGGATCCTTGATCTGTCAAGGAAACCTTCCACACGGAAGTCCTACGATGCCAAGTACCGTCGCTTCACTGACTTCCTAGCATCCAGCGACCGCACCGTGGACTCCGCATCCCTGCAGGATGTCATATCCTACCTCCTGCACCTCGCCGAGTTGGGATCCGCACATTCATCATTAAAGGTCCACCTAGCTGCTGTGGTCGCCAAGGCCCCACCTTCTTCAGTATTGTCCTCCGCCTTCAGAGACAAAACTGTTAAAAGGTTCCTTCAAGGGCTACGCAACGCCTATCCTCCAGTGAAGATACCACCCCCTCAGTGGTCCCTCACTACAGTGCTCACCGCACTCACAAAGGCACCCTTTGAACCCATGGCTTCGGTGGACATTAAATTTGTCTCCTACAAGACTGCTTTCCTTGTAGCTATCACTTCTGCCCGACGGGCAGGGGAGCTGGCAGCCCTTCGGTCTGACCCTCCTTTTCTCAAGTTCTACCCTGACAGGGCAGTATTGCACCCAGATCTGACATTCCTGCCCAAGGTCCTGACTGAATTTCACCTGGCCCAAGCCATCACGCTTCCAGCATTCTTCCTGAATCCCTCGTCTCCACAAGAGAGAGTGTGGCACTCGTTGGATGTCAGGAGGGCTTTGCTGTTTTACACCCAGAGGACTGCGTCCTTCAGGAGAGCAAAACAACTGTTTGTGGCTTATGGTGGCAAGACTAAGGGACAGCCTCTGTCTGCCCAGAGACTATCTAAATGGATCTCAGGTACCATTTACCTGGCCTATCAGATGTCATCCCTGCCACCTCCGCCTCATGTCCGGGCTCACTCCACCAGGACACTGGCTTCCTCCACTGCATTCCTAGAGGGCATCCCGATGGAGGATATCTGCAAGGCTGCCACTTGGTCCAGGTCCTCCACCTTCATCACCCACTACCGGGTTGATACAAGGTCCGCCCCTGATGTCAGACGGGGCAGGTCCATCCTGACGGCTGGTCTCCGATCCTCTTCGCTGATGACCGCCCATCCATGATGCCATCGCGCTCTCCTACATCTCAGGACGCCGGCTGCCCACCATCCAAGTAAGTGAGCTTGTTAGTCACCCATCAGTGTGCATCCCCAAACAACACGAAGGAGAAGGACAGGTTTCACTTACCAGTAACTGTCGTTCTCCGAGTATGTTGTTTGGGGATTCACACAACCCAACCCTGCCTCCCCTCAGGGCTGCCGGCCTGAGATGGCCTTAGGCTTAGCGGGCAGCTTTAATATCAAACTGAGGGGAGAGCGCGAAATGGCGCCTAAAGGGGTTGGGCATGGTGGGCGGTCCCACATTCAAAACTCTTTATCCAATCAGCTTTCCAGCTCCGCTCCGGATTCAGCGCAGGCGCAGAACCCATCAGTGTGAATCCCCAAACAACATACTCGGAGAACGACAGTTACTGGTAAGTGAAACCTGTCCTTATCAGCTTGTCCAGTATAGACTGATGTCCACATTGTTGTTTTCATTCTATTTTTGTTCAGTATAGCTGCAGAAGAATTAACTTATTTCATTAGTTATCTTCTGTCCCTGAAGGGAAGGGAGAATCATTTCATATTCCACCTTTCTCCCACTAATGAAGATTTTTTTTTTTTGGCTGAACAAACTTTGCGATGTAAATCTTTGGAAATAACTCAGACATTGTTGGATAATAATAATAATTTCATGTCAGAAATTATTCTGGGTTGAAAGGATTTTTGCTGGAGAAACTCTGCTCCGGGGATGCCTGAATGAGGTTCCTTTCATGTCCCCAATTCCCCCCCCCCCCCACCAAAGTGGTCCCTATTTATCTACTTGCAATTTCTTGCTTTTGAACTGCTATGTTGGCAGGAGCTGGGACAGAGACAGGAACTCATTCCGTCATGCAGTATCTGGGTCTTAAACTGCAGACTTGCTGGCCTTCCGGCTCACAAGGCGAACTTAACCACTGAGACATTATATATAATGTCACTTTAATAAAGTGAACGGCTACTTTAATTTTGTGATTAACTGCACAAAAGCAATACAAAAAGGCCCTGGCATGATGGAATGAGCGCCTTTGTGCCACATCTTGACTCATGACTGCAACAAGGAAGTAGAACTTTGCTCAATGTAATCATGAAGATTACTTCAGGAGACAAACGACGCAGGGAGGGCTTTCTGACTCTATTTTAAGAGATTGTGACTAAAATCCTGTTATGTTCACCCACAAGCATAATGCAAATGGTCTAAGTGGGGAGGTGAATTGTCTTAAATTGCTATAGGCTCTTGCAGAGCTCTGCTTGGTGCAACAGGAATGATATCGCTAGCAGTGGCCTGTTGCTTCTAATTAAAGAGGTCCCCTTTTGATTTTGGTGTATATGCAACTTCATATTGTTATGTGAATTAGGCACATGCTGAAATGAAAAAAAAAAGATTGAATTAGCAGCAAATGTTTCCTACCAGTTTTGTCAGTCTTGTGCAGGTGAAACTATGCACTCAGCTACTGACCAATTTATATTATGTTTTATAACTTGAAGTTCATCTCCAAATGTTACATCAGCATAAAATCTAAAAAGAATTTTGACACCCCCTGTTATGTCAATTAAAATTTTTTTACATCTTCGTCCCAAACTCATGAGCTGCAATAGGATAGACCTTCCCACTGTTGTAACAACCTGCCTCCGCTTTTCACAAAAAGCTGTATCCAAAGCTGAACTGTGGGAGTCTCCGGGAGATGCTGCCTCTTCATGGCTAGACTCTTCAGTACCAAATTCATTGGGGCTATCAGAATTCTCCTTACAGAACAGGCTCAGCTATCTTGCTGTTTCCTTCACAGTACGAGGATACACTCACTATACCTCTGGTGATTGTCGCAAAATACGGCTGCTTCAGGCTTCCTAAGGTGCCTTCAAGTAAGTAACCTCTCATATATAATCTGTGTAAACCTTTCAGTCACTGTCACTTTCAGTCACTCCAACATCATCATCATCATCAACTGGAATGGCAGGTTCCTCTCTCAAACCAGCAAAAAAGTCTTCTCCACTTCCAAAAGCTTTACTGCTCAAAGATCTCAGCTGGCCACTTTTCTTCTTCTTCTTTCTGTAATCATCCACGACTACTGAACTAAGTGAAGAGATGTCCCAGAACTTTACCTTCTGGTCATGGCCACAGCTAGCAAGGAATGGGCTGATAGGACATTTGGCCAGCTGCTCAATAGGCTCCCCTGTATGTTGTCCAACGCTGCCTATTACCCGGTTGGGCAAGATATTTACTGCCCTGAAATGAGAGAAGAAGTTCAGTTTCTATGTAATAACTCTGGAATTAACTTTGTGCCAGGATGTATATAGGTCAAATGCAGGAAGCTTCCCTACATTTCTTTAAACATTTTAAGTACTTAATTTGTATCATATAATTGAAACCTACTATCACCAGTGCTGTAAGGAAAGAGAAGCACAATTAGAAGAATGGATCCAGAAAAGAAAAAGAAAAATTAAGATAAATCCTCAAAATATTGTGGACTTTACAAGTGCAGTACCCAGGTAAAGAAAATAGCTTAAAAGAGGTATTTCTGCAGCACCTTCAGTGAGCTTCATGCAATAAGTCTATATTGTGCTATTAAATGGGGATTTAATTCTTTTAAAAAGTTTGGTTTATGAATGGGATATTACGTTTCTGTATCTACTCTTCAAAACATCAGGAAATGACCTAATATTGCTGCAAAATGTCATTCCTGCATTGTCAGAAGGAGAAAGGATTGCAAGCTTTACATAGCAAACCCTCTTGCGCTCACTATTCAACACAATTTACACTTGTTGAAAAAGAGACATGACAACTGCCTTGTGTTTGGGTGCGAAGTGGTTAACTGGTGAAAAAAGTATTCGGGTTCTGGGATTCTGCTTGATGTCTCCGTGTGAATGGTACTATTCTGTCAATGTAGATCATTTTGAATGCTGCCATAGGTGTCATCAACATTTAGGCTGGCATCCTTTTTTCTGCTGGCAACGTGGGCACAATATTGTGCCATTTTCTAGTGTTGTGTTGAATCATGGATACAGAAGCAAAATATCCCACATTCATAAACCAGAGGGCTTTTTAAGAATTGAATTTCCTGGCTTTTTAAAATGCAAGTCTAAGTATAAATACACTACATGCACATTTTAACAGAATTGCCTAGTGACAGAGGATCCCAGAAGATCATCACCAGATCTGTACTATGGTTGCAAGGGAGAGGACAGAAGCAAGGGCAGCTAAGAGATGGTTGCAGTCCAGTGGTTCCCAACATGAAACACAGGCCCCACAGGGGGATTTCATTTTCCAGAAGCCTAAGTCAGTACATTGGCTGGTCAGTACTTTGGGGTATTGACTTAGGGTTCTGGGAATTGAAGCCCAAAAACCAAAGGTTGGGGGAACACTCCGTGTAGTCTCTTTGTGCCAGAATATTTTGAAGGATGATATTGGACTTAATGAAACAGTGAAGCAAAGATGTGAATAAGTAACACATATAACAGAGAAACAGACACACCCTTTAACAACTCTCAGGTAAACTGATGCTACCATGCCTGCTGCACAGAATGCAAACTAGAAAGCTATTTTTTCCAATTCTCAAACCCTTTCTTTAGCTTTGGCACCCTGAGGAAGATAGGCTACATTGAACTAAAAGCTCTAAGAACATGTGTGCAAATTTTTCAATTGTAACTTGAAAACCCTTTCTCCAAATTCACCCAAATTTGATATAGAGCAAGAGAATACTGTTTGCTATACCTATGTCCATTTTTGTGCTGATCCAAAATACAGTTTCAAAGTTACATATTTTTTTAAGTCTGGAGTGTCCCTATTTTTGGAATCGCCTTGTAGAACATTGTTTGCTCTGCTGCACAATAACATAGCTGCACTCCCATCGGGCCAGTCTACAATGCTCTTAAGAGACTGACCCAAGCAGCTGGGTTCAATTTTGAGAGGAGGATTGCCTTCACAGTCCTATCCAACATGGGATATGTCAGCACATATTCAAGGTTACATTTTGTCTCTGGGCCATGTCTTACCATAGGCTCTGCCTTCAGCACTCCTAGCACATTTCAGCACTGTTTCTGCATGCTGTTCGGTATTAATCAGACCCTTCTGACAAGCAAGCCAACAAACTCTTACCTGATGACTCCATCAGTGGAGCCTGTGCACACAATGCTTTCTGTGATGGGAACCATGCAATCGATGGACTCAGCCTTCAGTGCAAAGCGGTCACTGGTAGCCCCAAAACCATCCCAGTTAAAGAGGTAAATAGTCCCCTCACTGGAGCCGCAGGCCACTTTCTTTCCTCTCTGAGCAAGGAGAGAAAAAAAGAAAGCAGTAAGATTCCCCATCAAGAAGAGAAGCTGAAGAGTGCCTCAGTAATAAAGAAGACTAGTTGTCAATAATCTTTTCCCACTTAGGAACATTATCTTGCAGATCATATGTCATCCCTAGAATTCAGGGAAGGTGGAGCGTCCCTGCCAAATCATAGATCACAGAACGCTCCAGCTCCTTTCTAAGCACATCCTAGCATAACAAAGACTCAAGGAAAAATATGAGCCCTTGAAATCTTAGCATCCTTCCAAGTCATATGTTTGTTTTGGTTCCTGTTGTGGATATCCCTCCTTATGTGCTTACTGGGAAACAAGCGTACCTTAACCACTAGGTCACCACAGTCACTTATAAGATTGGTAGAATACATCTAATGAAAAATAGCAAAACAATAAAAATAGAATAACATGAAGTATAAAAACATTGCAATTAAAATCCACCTCAAAGTGGCTAAATAATCAAATTGAGACACATCTTCTAGTGTTTCAAAGTACAGTACAGGCATCTGACTTCAAAATGGTTGAAAGAACCAGATTGAGGCACCTCTATTATTTCACAATACAGGCAGTCAAGAAAGGTTAAAAGGCACATTTTAAAAACACAGCTGCTTCTGTTCTCAGTGGCTACACCATTTTTATCATTAAAACCTAAGCATAACAAACAACTAAAGCAAAAACATGTTCACCCGATCCAGCAAGGTGTTATCAGCACATGACCTTGGTTCTTCTCTGCAGATGCTAGATTGGTGAGTGGGATTGTTTGAATATCCCCCCTTCCCTTCCCTGCTAAAAAGCAGGGGCTCTGACAATGGGCATTTGTCAGCAGATGAGGTACAACTCAGCTGAGCGCAGCACTTGATTTGCTAGCTCAATTCCAGTTTAAAGGCTTAGTTTTTCCTGTCCTGCAGCCAAACACTTCTTTGTGTATGTGTGTGTGCATGTGTGTACGCACATACCTTTTAGGATTAGGCCTAGTTCCTATCAGGCAGTGGCGTAGGGTAGGGGGGCGACTCGCCCCGGGCGGCACTTTTTGGGCTATGGGTGTTTTTGGACTACATTTCCCAGAAACTAGTGGGAGCGGGCGCTGGCATCCACCAGGCTTAAGCCCCGAGCGACGTTACTGCTATCAGGACCCAACTGCAGGAAGTAAGCCTTTCTTTACCGTCACCAAGTTAACACTGACCTTCATAAGTGAGATAGCTGCCAAGTCTCCATTTTGAGGCTCGGAGAGTAGTTCAAAGCGCCTTCTCTTGAGGTTGAAGACCCCCAGAGTTCCATCTCCACTGCAAGAAATCAGAATGGTGCACTTTTCCTTCTGTTTATAAGAAAGTTCTCTCTCACTTTCCCATTTGCAGACACAGCAAAGTGACGCAATCGTACCCAGCTGAAAACTCTTTCTGGGCAACTCAGTGTTTTAGCCCCTAAGAAGGGACATCAGCTTGAAGAAATATCACAGGCTCTCACTAAAGAGATTTTGTGGTATCTAGACCAAGATGTTCCTAGTCTTCCAATGTCAAGAACACATGAAGTTCCAACACTACCCAAGGGAAAGAATCCCAGTTCCATTGACACTTTAAGCCAGGGGTGCCCAAACATTTGGGACAACGGGTCGGTCTCATGGTTCAGGAGGCCGGTCACTACTGCCAAGGGGTCGGATCTGGCCCACAACAGCCTCATCGCTCCCGGAAGCAGAAGTAAAACACGCCCGTACGGGTGCATTTTACTTTCACTTCTGGGGGTTGTGAGGGTTTCGTGGGCTGGTTGAATCTGGCCCCCGGGCCGTACTTTGGGCTCCCCTGCTTTAAGTTAAGAAGAGAGTGCATGCATGCATACCTTGTAGTGAGCAGTAGTTTCTTATTTCCATCCACAGCCATATCACTGATATATTCTTCATGTTCTTTCATTTCCATGATGGAGGTGCCTTTGCGCAAGTCCCATACCTTCATTTCCCCGCTGTCGTCTCCTGTGGCAAACAGGTGCTCATCTATTACCAAGAGGCTGTTTAAACCAGAGCTGTGGAAATTCCAAAGGTTTAATAACAAAGCCAGTTCTTCAGCTTACCAACATGCAGGATATCTTGTTCCCACTCAGAGCTACCTCCTTCGGTATGGCATCCATACAATGCTCCTAGTCAGGACACAAAGGCACATGAAGAAGGAAAGCATTGAGCACACTCTGAAGGACAGCATGAAAGGTTTAGCAGGACCCAAAACATAACTCTCAGGGTGCATCAACACTATTGATGTCAGCCAGGACTGGTGCAAACCCAAGTCTACCAAAAACCCATATCCAAGAACCACAAATAAAAGGCTGAACGGTCTGTGGATTTGAAAAACAACTGCTCAATAAATGCCATGCTTCCAAAGCCACAGAATGGCCGGGAAATAGCACCAAATGTTTACCTGTGAGCCTTGGAGAACCGTGTCACAAGACGTCCTTCCTCCACATTCAGGATATGAATGGATTTATCTTTGGACACCGTGAAGAGCTCTAGAGGGCAGGGGGAAACCACATACATCATGGCATATGACCAAAATGCAATTGGGTATCTTTACTTCCAATATATCTGGTATACTGTAAATAAAAGACTGTTCTACAGTGTTCAGTTCACACTCACTAAAATGCTTGCAAGAGACAACAAAAGTAGTAAAGGTTTCCCTTGCTCAAAAGCCAGTCGTATCCGACTCTAGGGTTCAGTGCTCATCTCTGTTTCAAAGCCAAAGAGCCAATGCTGTCTGCTTCTGCAGATGTTTCCGTGGTCATGTGGCAGGAATGACTAGACACAGTAGCACATGGAACACTGTTACCTTCCCACCGAAGTGGTCCCTATTTATCTACTTGCAATTTCTTGCTTTCGAGCTGCTAGGTTGGCAGGAGCTGGGACAAAGACGGGAGCTCATTCCGTCCTGCAGTACTTGGGAATCGAACTGCTGACCTTCTGCCTCACAGTCAGCATCTTAGCCACTTGAGCCACTGCAGTCCCCACCTCATGGTTCAAAGATACCTGTGTCTTAATTTAAAAAAAATAGGTGAAGACAGATGCTGCCAATGCTCCTGAAGATCTGCAGTATGGATAGCTGTACCTTCTGGACTGCTTCCAGTTTGCAGGGCTGCTGGTTTCCTATGGCAGGTCAGATATGGGGAGGGGTATGTGTGACCTGTACATCTAGCCTGGAAAAGCATGGAGGAGCCTTAAGTATGCAAAAGGAATTGCCTTCCAAACCTAATGACCGCCACCCCACGAGACCATCACACAGCACATGGCATATATTAGTTATGTTACACATGAAGTATGTTGTCCAAAATCAACCACCTATTATTGGACCATTTAAAGTCCTAGCATTTCAATGAGGAAGAACTGATGTCCCACCGGACAATGTAATTTTAGAATCCAGAGTTTTTACTCTGTTGAGAGAGTAACACAGGAAGAGTCTCCTTGAAGATCGTGGTATTTCTGAACCACAGTTGGGTATACCTTGTTGTGTTGGCTATTCTTTCTCACACTAGGTCAGGCAAAAGGAACTGTGGAATGAACTCAACAAGAGGTGGCTTCATTTTGGCAGTTTCATGTCTGGCCTAGGCACGGAAGAAGAACCCTGTTGAGATTCAACCAGACTTAACAAAGCAAGCCTTTACATGTCCACTCAACACAGTGTTTCGAATACTGCTTTTCAAAAGTTAATTCAGTGTTCAACTGTTAGTGTTGTATCTTAATTTTACCTATTCTTTGAAGGGTATCAGGTTAATAAAGTGCTACTTATGGACTACTTTTTCATTATTCTTTTAATTGGTTAAAAAAAACTTACAATACACAAGCACAGTACCTTTAAAAATCCTGCATCACTACCCTAAAGCAAGTAAATGTTACTTGTGACATTTTTAAAAAATGTTACCAGTTCCTTATCAGTTCACAAAAGGAAACTTGGCATGCCCTGATACTCAGAAAAATAATGTGTTAAAGACAGCAGTGTTACAATTTTAAGCTCTAATACAAAAGTAAGTCCTATGGTGGTTAAGGGCAGCAATCTCTGTAATATATACATAGAATAAGAGCCTTAGCATCTCTTCTCTAATTAGACCAGGGGTTGACAACCTATGGTCCCAGATTCGTTCCATGGCACCAAATCATCTGACCCGTGCCCTCCGTCCAGCAGGCGATGGAATTGGATGCTGACACATTTACGGCAGCCGTAAATGGCGGGGAGACCACCATTTACTCAGCTGTCTGAGGAAGCGTGACCCAGCCCCCACTTAAAAAGGTTGGTGACCCTAAATTAGACTAACAGTGAATTCAGTGCACTGTATATTATCTACAAAGCAAAAACAACACACAACAACTCACTATCTCCATCATGAGAAAAGGAAACCTCTCGGCAAGATTTTAAATGATGTCCTGAAGACCAAAGCTCCTTGTTCCCACCTTCCAGACAGGAATAGGAATAGCTGAAATATTTGAAAAGAAGGGAACCTGTCAAAAAGCAGCAGACCTGAATAAGAATATTTTCCTGCAGGAGGACTAAGGAAGGCAACAGGTCTGATGAAACAAGGGAAGGAGAGAGTCAGTCAGAGGAGAGAGTCAGTCAGAGCCACACACAGATTTTAAAAAAGCCTCTTCTAAAACAGAAAGACAGCAGGGAGTAAAGCCAGAGCATCCCAAAGTTTTCATTCATTCATTCTCAAACACACACACCTCAGATGGGTGTACTCTTTCCACAGCTAACTGGGAGGGACACTAGTTTAAGCTCCACACCAATAATTGCCTTCAATATGACTGTTTTTCCACTGCTGCCAGGAGACAGTGATTTTAACCTGACAGTGATTTTAAAGAGTTGCTTTAACCTCTCTCTCTCTCTCACACACACACACAAGTAATTCTGGTTATTATTGCTTCGCTGCTATTGCTAACAGGGAAAAGAGGGCACCACAGCATTCTGCCAGTCACAGAAACATCCAGCGGGATTGTTCTTAAGCAGAAGAACCAAAAGCTTGCAAGTGAATTTCTAGCAACAGCTGCCATGTTTTCTTTGCATACCCTTGTGTTGCTACAAAACACCTTTTACTTCTTTTCAATCAGTAGTTGGGATCATGAGAAGACTCCCACAATAAAATTCCTTATTTCTGACATTTTAATCCATCGGCATTAGACCACAAAATCATCTAGAATTCTGACTGATCATGAAATTTTGTTGCAGCAAAACAAAACGATTCTTATGGCATCTTGATTAACAAATTTGATGTGGCATAAGCTTCCATGGATTGGAGACCACTTTGTTCAGTTGCATTTGAAGGTACTGTATTCCTGAAGCCTTATGTTGGTGCTTTTGGAATGGAAGGACTGGCCAACAGTTACTGCCAAGGGGACACCCAATTGTATTACATGCTTCAGAGATGATTTTTTTTTTTTAGGATAGTAGCTGTGTTAGTCTGTGTTTCAGGCACATCAGAAAGCAAAAAACAAACACTGCTGCACTTTAAAAACTAACTGCTATATTTTTAATGTGAGCTTCTGTGGATCAAGTCCACATCATCAGACAGCTGTTTTTGTTTTTGCTGCAGTGTTTTCTTTCGTTTTACTTTCTGATGTGTTTCAGAGAAGTTCCTTTCATGCTTCCCTGCATTTGAAGTAGTAGGCTTAAGTCCTCAAAAGCTTACAGTAAATAAAATTTGTTGGTCTATAAAGTGCCAAAAGACTCTGTCAATTTTGCAGTGATAGCTATCTGGAAATTTCTGCAATAAAATGCTCTTGCCTACTGAGAGAAAAAGGAGACCGTTCCCTGTGGCCTCTACCTGCACACAATGCAAGGGCTGAGTATGAAGTTACAGTAATTGTTTTATCAGGGAAACTGTACTCACACATAGACATCACCATCCACATCTCCTGCAGCTATGATTTCCCGGCAGGGATGAAATGCAATGGTGTTTGCCGCTGCTTCAAGGGATATGTCTTCAGGGGTATCTCTCAATTTAGGTTCTTGTTCCACTTCCTCCTCATCTGAAGAAACCTAGGTGGAGGTAGGAGAAAATCAAAAGACCAAAGCTGTATTATTCCTGACTCCAAGAAAAATAAATAAATATTGTACCAGTTGGCATATCATCACGAAGCATTGAGTTAAACCTGTTCTTCCAAGTGGAGTCACTCAATACACTTTTGGCCAAATTCAATCAACAATCTTATGATGAATAAAGTGTATGGAAAACAGCTGGTAACCATAAATGTGCAAACCAACTCAGTTACCTTGATGATAGAAGACAGATTTCAGGATTGTGGGACTGGCTTTTTTTGTTTTTAACGAAAGTCCCAAGCCAAGAAACACCATCAGGATCTTGTTGCAAAGAACCATATACAAAGAACATAGTGCAAAGCAATCACACTTACATACCACACCATAGCACTTAGTGCATTCTCTGAGCAGTTCACAAGTTAACTAGCATTTTGCCCCCAACATGCCGGAGCCTTATTTTACCAACCTCAGAAGGATGGAAGGCTGAATCAACCTTGAACCCAGCCATGATCAAACTCACAACGTTCTGGCTGCAGTACAGCAGTTTAACCACTGTGTCAGCAGGGCTCTTATAGTCGATCTGTTTGGATTTACCCAGTGGCTGAGAGAAAGACATCCGGTATAAAAATGTGAAAGAGAAAGACATCCAGTCTATACATGTGAAAATAAAATAAAACCCTCTTCCAGATTGTAGAAGTCATTGCCGGTTACTTCAAGCTGTTTTCTTTCAGTTTACCATAGGCCCTAATCCAGAGGTTCTCAACCTTTTCAAGATGAGAGGCAGGTCATGCTCCCTCAGACAGCTTCAGGGGCCAGACGACCATTTTGTCCTGCCTCCCACAAATGGCACCTCCAGGTGTGGTGGATGCAATTGGGGGGGGGGGCACATGAAATGCCGTCGCGGGCCACATCCAGCCCCCAGGGCCATAAATTGAGAGCCCCTGCCCTAATCTAAGGGCTGGTGTGTTGTGTTTGGGAGGTTGAAAATCATCCTGATTTACCGAAAATGAATCAGAAATCAGCCAATGGATCCAAATCTACCATCTGCCTAAAACAAACACACACACAGCGTTGCCCCCACATGCAGATCCATCTCAACCACATTATCCATCCCACAATGTTCTGCTTCAAGGAACATCTTTATTATTATTGGACCAACAGTTAAAAGCAAACTCTCCATCAGGCAAAGAAGATATGAAACTGGAGGTTAAAGTAAACCAGGCCTATGAACTTTAAACCATATTAAGGGCATTAGGAGCTCGGCGGATTCCCACGTGCAACTTGGGAGTCTCAAAACTTATCCGTGTTTAGAGTCTGAAGATAAAAGCCTGGTTTTGGCAATGAACTAAGAGGCCCCAAAGGCAGCCTTTTAACTACAAAGAGAGGAGAGGCTGTAAATTAGTAAGTTAATGGGAAGCGAGGAGGTAGAGACACCCCCCACGTACACACTGTCACTGCAGAGCCGGTGGGGGAACCTGGTTGCTAGGAGATGGGCAGGTCGTACTCACCGGCTCGGACGCCGCCATCTTGGAGAACGTGCCTGTCAGGGCGGAAGTGTCAGAAACTAACTGCGCATGCGCGGTGAGAGAAGGGCGGAAGTGAGAAACAGTTCTCACCTGCTAGGAACCGTAGGCGCGATCCAGGTTGGACCTGGAGGAGCGGCAATAAGCATTTGTGATCATGCTCTTTCTAATTCGTTGGCATGGAGGGTTGTGGGCTTTAGTTGCCTCCTGTTATTAAAGTACAGTATAAAAGGCAAAAGTTTCCCTTGCTGGAAAGACAATCGTATCCGACTCTAGGGTTCAGTGCTCATCTCTGTTTCAAAGCTGGAGAGCCAGCGCTGTATAAAAAACCCCAAATCAAGAAATACCTCCTAAGCTAAGTGGCATAAGCAAAGGCGCCGTATTGTATCGGGACCTGTCAAAAATAAGGCAGCCTAAAGGCTAAAGCGGACGCTTCCTGCCAACCTAGCAGTTCGAAAGTAAGAAATTGCAAGTAGATAAATAGGGACCACTTGGGTGGGAAGGTAACAGCATTCTGTGCGCTCCGGTGTCTAGTCATGCCTGCCACATGACCATGGAAACGTCTGCAGAAGCAGACAGCTCTGGCTCTTCGGCTTTGAGACAGATGAGCACTGAACTCTAGAGTCGGACACGACTGGCTTTCGAGCAAGGGAAACCTTTACCTTTAAAGTGGACGCTGTTCCCCAACTTTGTTTTTAATGAGAGGGGTCGGAAAGTCCATTTTGGGCTGAAATCCTCGATGAAATCTTATTTTATTATTATTATTTATTAACTCACATTTATTACCCCGCCCCAATCGGATAAACCCGACTCTTGCCCCCTTCCGCTGCTGCCCGGTTTATATTTATATTTTTATTGATTTATTCAACTTATACCCTGCCCATCTGGGATACACTTCCACTCTGGGCGGCTCACGTTAAAAAAAAGCAGAACAGCCTCTATAAAACCATAGAAAATCACCCACTCACTCCAATCAGCCCCAAGGACCACTAGCTCCTGTGGTTTAGTAAGGCGGTGGCTTAACGGCGAAGACGCTGAACTATGACAGCTGGAAGGTTGGCAAGTCTGCAATTCGAGACCCCAGTGCTGCACGATCGAGTCAGTGGTCTGTCCCAGCTCCTGCCAACCTAGCAATTCGAAAGCAAGAAATTGCAAGTAGATAAATAGGTATCACTTGGGTGGGAAAGGTAATCGTTCTGTGCGCTCGTCATGCCTGCCACATGACCACGGAAACATCTGCAGACGCAGACAGCGCTGGCTCTTTGGCTGTAAATGGAGATGACCAAGGGTGACCTTTACCTCATAGACCTTTTGCTCTGCTATTACTCCTCTGCCTGCACCATATGGTCTTGTCTTTGGCTGGGCAGTTTTTAAATGTAAAACATTTTGAAAATTGGGAAAACCCAGGTAGGAACAGAAAATGACTGAGCACCCCTCATATCAGCAGGGAAAGGATCTAGAACGTAGTCATTTCCTACATGCTCTTTTAATGAAAAAACTTTTGGAGAAAGTCTTGTGTATGAGTGTTCCGTTTATGCCCTCCCATGTGTACCAAAAAAATCTACTAAATGGTGGCAATAATACCACTGCAATAACCCACCTTGGGCCAAAAAGAATCAAATTTGTTTTGAAATTTTATCTGGGGGAAGGGACGATGGTTGTGATTGTTTTATTTTTTAACTCAGACTTGTTAATTGGGGTAGTGGTGGTAAGGAGGCCAGGAGGTGGAGAAAGGTGAATTAATTGCTAGGGGATCCCAGCTCTCTCTTATCACAGTGAGATAGAGGAATCTTCAAGGTTGAACTTCACTCCTTTGGTACTGATTTAATTAGGCAAAGAGTGATTTCAGTTTAAGAGAAGTGTGTGTGTGTGATGTTACTTTTGGGAAGTTACTCTCTCCTTTGAAAATATTCAGTGCATCCATCCCCTTGAAGACTCATAGAAAGGATGGGTATAAAATAGAAAGGGAATTCATTTATTTTTATTTATTTATTTATTTATTACACTTGATACCCCGCCCCAATCGGGAGAACCCGACTCTGAGCGGCTTACAAAACACTAAAAATAAAAGTAAAAGCATAAGAAACAGTTTACTCCAATAAAACATCAGTTAAAAGGTCATCAAAATATTACCACAAAAATTAAAAACAGTACACAGTCCCACTTCCAGACCCAGGTTGGCAGTCCTTTAAATAAGCCACCTGGTAAGGGAACTCGTATTCCCAGGTCCCCAAACCTGTCCAGCCAGCCAGGTTTTCAAACCCTTCCGGAAGGGCAGGAGCTCTGTCTGAAGGCGCAGTTCAGTGGGCAGGAGGTTCCAGAGGGCCGGGGCGGACACGGAGAAGGCTCTTCTCCTGGTACAGGCGAGATGCGCCATTCTCGCCGAAGGAACAACGAGGGAGCCTCTCCGATCCGCCCTGGTGGGACGGGCAGATGTTCTTGGGGTGACGCGGTCTCTTAGGTATCCTGGCCCACTACCATATAGGGCTTTAAAGGTAATAACCAGCACCTTGAATTGCACCCGGAGACATACTGGCAGCCAATGCAGCTCCCGGAGCAGCGGTGAGGCATGAGCATAACGCTCACACCCCACCACTACCCGGGCTACCGCATTTTGAACCAGCTGGAGTCTCCGGATGGTCATCAGGGGCAGCCCCATGTAGAGCGCATTGCAGTAATCAAGTCTGGAGGTGACCAACGCATGTGTGACCATAAGCAGAGCATCCCGGTCCAGGAGTGGGCGTAACTGGCGTATTACACGAAGTTGTGCATTTATCGTATTTTAGCTAAGTCTGTGTTAAGAGAATGCTATGCTCACCTGTTTTTGTGCTGTTTGACTTGTACTCCTAATATGTTCTGGAACTAGGCGGATGTTCTATTGAATTGTATTAGCTCTGGGTAGTTAGCCTTATTTTCTGTAGTGACTATTCTGAGACTTTGTGCCTCAAAAGCCTTTCTGAATATTATTTCGCCCTACAACTTTGGATATTCCTGTAGCGTATTTTTACATTGTTTGAAACTTTCCCTTTGAATTTTTCCACCAGCATTAAAATATAAAACGTTACAACTCTTTTTGGTCATTCTGAGAAGAGGTTTGAAGTAGTAAATTCAACCTAGTAATTTGGAACATGGGGATTTTGTGAGTACTGTGATATTCCTGTCTTTCAGGGCAGGCACAACAGTCAGAGTGATTAACCTTGGAAAGTTTGGCCAAAGTGGCTAAGGAATTTGTGTAGTCGTTGGCCAGGACAGAGTGAGTTATGACCTCTGCTGGTACCAAAGGAGTAAATTGCAACCTTGACTGATTCCTCCCTCTCACACAGTGATTAGAGATAGCAATCAATTCTCTGTTACTGTACTCCCTGTCCTACTGGCTTTTAGGTGTTAACTGTTCAGTTCAATTATTAGTTCTGTCTTAATGTTTTGTGCATTTGATATATGTATTTTACTAACTCGTTACCTATCTCAGGGTAGGAGGGTCCTACCCCCAAAGGCCAAGTTTAATAAATAAATACATTAAATAAAATGTAGCACATCCCTGATGAAACCATTTGTGCCCCAGACCAAACTCCCCTCCTTCAAGTGTATATTATGCATGGCAGTTTGAATAAAAGAACCAAACAAAAGACCTGGGATATAAGTCTTAGTACAGATTTTATTGCATGTCCAAGGATCACAAACCACAAAATCTATAGCGCTGGTTCCTGTAAAACAGGCCCTGGTGCAGGAAATATAAAAAGATAAGAGAGGCAGCCGCAGAGGCTTTTCAACACACTTCGGAGTGGGCTTTTCTGCCCATGTGGCTCAGGGCCCCACACAAATCCTGAGCACAGGAATCCAGCTGGTTTTACTGACGAGTAGGACAGCTACAGAGCAGTTCTGTCAGAGCCACGCCTCTGCCATTGCTGGGACTTCAGAAATACAGCCAAAGGAATTAGGAAGGCATGGAGGCTTCAATATTTCGGTCTCTTCACCTCAACCCTGCAATTACAGATATTTTGTGAAGCGCAAATACATGGAAGGCCACTAGAGAATCCAACCCACTGGAAGTAAAACATAATCATTTCTATTTAAAGTCAATGGGGCATAAGCACTTACTTAGCTCTCCCTGGTTTTCACCTCTAAATGCAGCTACACTCTGTCAGAAGCAGATGGGGGTAATAGCGTTTTAAATATATAATACAGTTAGCATTCCCTCAGTGGGCAAAATCTTGTTATATAAGTTTAAGCTGGCGTAACCTAGATCGGTTATGGGAAGCTTTTAATATAAAGTGATCCAAAGTTTCCTGTCTCTGTCCTTTTAGGTTCTGATGCTCTCTAGGGCTCCCTTTTGCTCTGGAGGAGAGGCAAGTGCTTCACCAGTTTGCCACCACAGGAATGAGGACTGTGAAGGTGATTTGAGGCAAGCGCCTTTACCAGTTTGCCACCATAGGAATGGGGACTGTGAAGGTGGTTCTCCTGTCCTGAGGCTCTCAGAGGCTTCCCCATGGCAAAAGGGACCCTCATAACTTAAAGCTGTGAATTACTTCAAATTAAATGGTTCCAGCATCTGATCCAGGTTATGCCAGCAGGGTTTCTCACACATACCAAGAAAGCACAAAACAAAACATGGCAAAGGTTCATTCTCGGAGATAGCAGCTTGCAACGTTGCTAACAGTTACATGAGGAACTACGTCTGCCGCAAAGGTCTATGGAATTGAGCAAGTCCTTATGAGGCTCAGATTGCAGCCTATGAGATTTAAGGCAACACGAGTTCTTTTCCATGCCAGTCGCACACCATTAATTTCGACTAACAGGAATGATAAAAAAGAATACTTTGTGCTTGAACCTGCATAAGGCCAGGGTTTCAGAATGGAAGAATATGATCTCTATTCTTGCACAACGCTGGCATACTGGAATTTCAAACAATTAGTTTCGTCAACATAGGGCTTGTAAACAGCGAATGAAGCAGAAACAAGTTATCTGGACAAAACCCTTCAATTAAGCACCTATTATTATACTGAACATTCAACTAACATCCACTGAAATAAACATAAAGCATAGTTTTATCTGCAATGCAACTTCAGAGACCGCTGCTGGACAACTAAACACACCGAATATATTCCGGAGTTGGCAATAGAAATGTGGCAATAGAAATGTGAAACGTGGCATAGCTGATTGCAAAAACTATAGGGTCACAGTATTCCTCAGGCTACATATGCTTTCCTGCCAACCATCACAAGATGACCAAAAGGTAGATGCACACTGTTGAAGAAAATGGCATGGTCCCTACAGGCAGCAGCCTCCAGGGGTATCTTTCAAGAAGCAGAAGTTCTGAAATAAAATCAATTCTACTAACCCATCAGCCTCCATCTTCTTTCTTTTTTCAATGATCTGCAGAGAAAGTACAAACATAAGTCACACATACAAAGTTCACAACTGGTTGCAGTAGAGAATGGCAAGCATGCTACCATGGCAGAAATCAGAAACGGCAAAGTGTCTTGTACATCCTAAAAGCTGACAGATTTTATTTGGCATACGCTTCTGTTGACAGTAGCACAAAAGTTTATGCTGAATAAAAGTTGTTAAATCTTTAAGACTCTTTGTTGCTTTAGTTGCAATAGAGCAGGGGTTTGCAAACCTGGTTCTCCAGATGTTCTTGGACTTCAATTCCCAGAAGTCCTGATCAGCAGGTGTGCTGACTTGGGCTTCTGGGAATTGAAGTCCAAGAACCCATGGAGAGCCAACTTTGTAGACTCCCGCAGTAGAGTAACAAAGTTATTGCCCCAAATACAATATTTTTTTAAAATAAAGAAATCAAGCAGACCAAATAGATTTCTACCAGGCTAGATGAGCATTCAAAAGGGAGACAGGAAGAAACAGCCTCCTATATTGCGGGTACGGACTAAGTCTTCTCTGCCTTCCTTCTCTAGAATTAGAATCTTGATAATAATTTGGAAGGTGCAGCAATTAAGAGTCAATTAAGACTGATAAATAGTAGGCAGATAATTGTGATTGGAAGAACCAGCTAAAGGGACATTCTCTCTGAATTCCTCCAAAGAGCTTGGGAAGGTTTCTACGGAACTATGAATTACATTTTGAGTAAAACAGCATTCTGGTAAGATACAGGAGATGGAACTGGAGAATAGTTTTGTTGAAGATGCTTACTGCACTGATCTTCTTCCACTGCCGATCCAGCTCAGCCTTGTCATTGGTCTCTTTGAAACGACGGGTCTTACGTCCCTCAGACATCTTGATTCCGTACTGGAATGCTGCCCTAGAATAACAGGAAATAGGAAGAGATTATGCCTTCAACTGAACAGAGAACAACTAGATCAGGACTCCTTGCTCATGATCACACACGCTCTGGTCACCTCCAGATTTGATTATTGTAATGCACTTTACATGGGGCTGCCCTTGGTGACCATTCGGAGGCTACAGCTGGTCCAGAATGTGGCTGCTCGGGTAGTGATGAGATGCGGCCGTTATGGCCGTGTCTCACCGCTGCTGAGAGAGCTGCACTGGCTCCCAGTGTGCCTCTGGGTGCAATTCAAGGTGCTGGTTATTGCCTTTAAAGCCCTACATGGTAGTGGAACAAGATAATTAAGAGACTGCATTGCCCCAAGGACATCTGCCCATCCCACCAGAGCAGACTGGAGAGGCTCTCTGTGCCTTCTATGTGTCTGCCCTGGCCCTATGGAACTTCCTGCCAATTGAGTTACGTACGCAGACAGAGCTGCTGTCCTTTAGAAAAGGAGTGAAAACCTGGCTGGCGGGTCAGGTCTGGGGAATGGGTGGAACAATGACCCCAGCTGGTTGGATAATCTGACACCCCACCCCCCTTTGCCCTGGCCCTCATCTTTTAGATGTAACTCCTAGTTTTAACCTTTTGATCTGTTTTAGTTCTAATTTTGATTTAATTTTTTTAAGTGGTTTTAACTGTTATTGATGTCTTGTTGTAAATCACCCTGCGTCACTTTGGTGAGGGGGGCGGGCGATAAACAAGTGTGATTAATAAATAAACTAAGTGTGAAACAGTCCAAGTCTAGAATAGACACCTGTGGTTTTAGGAGTCTGCTTGCTCGTGTATCGGCCCAATAACTGCAAGGGCTTCAAGGCTAGACACATGGCACCACACCATTCTGCCCCTCCCACCCTCAGGACAAGCTGCACACTCACTTGGGGAGGGCTTCTTTGTTGTTCATGTATTCGCTGTACTCTTCTTGTGTGTCAAAGTCCCAACGACCAAGAGGTCCTTTTTTGTTCCCCTTTTGGAAGGGAAAAAAAAAGCACAGGATTCAGAGTGAACTGTACACATGGAAATAAGGTACCTGAATGCCCACCATCCCTATTTAGCAAAAACACAAACTGTCTGCAAATTTATTTATTTATTTAATCATTAGTTCAAATTTATATTGCCGCCCACTCACCATGGCGAGTCAGGGCGGCTTACAGACAATACATTACAATATTAATGTAATATTAATATTAATGTAATATTAATATTAATGTAATATTAATGGGGGCATTAAAATAATTAGTATGCTAAATAGGATAATTTTAGGGTACATCTGCTTTGCAATATTATTATTTTTACTTTGTGCAGAGAATTATTTCTATTTTACAACAAAACTTTCAGAAAAGGCAATTCCATATACAGTCAAACCTCGCGTAACGAATGCCTCGCTTAGCGAAAAACTCACACAACGAGCCTTTCCGACTCACATAACAAAAATTTTCGTTATGCAAAACCGGCATTTCCTATGGGAAAACCCGCATAACGAAAATTTCTATGGGGAAAAACCTGCATAATGAAAAAAAAATTGTTATGCAAGTTTCCCCCATAGAAATGTTTGTTATGCGAGTTTTTCCCATAGGCATTTTCATTATATGGAAAAAATTCGCAGAATGAAAAACTCGCATAATGAGCGTCCTCGCGGAACGAAATATTTTTGCTATGCGAGGTTCGACTGTATGCATCTTGGAATGGTAGGATCCATTCTGAAGTAAAGCAGTCACTTATATACCACCCCCATAGCGTTTAGTGCACTCTCTGGGCAGTTCACAAGATCATTAGCACTTTGCCCCCAACATGCTAGGTCCTCATTTTACCTACCAAGGAAGGATGGAAGGCTTTGAGTTAACTTTGATCCCTGGTCACACAATCTTTTGGTTTCAGTACAGGGTTCTTCTTTTTTAATTTTTTTTATTCTAATAAGTCCAAAACAGATTGGATTAAGTCCAAATAGATTCTGCCATTTCATTCTGAAGAAAACCTGCCATAAAAGCTCCAGTGATAGATGGCAGTGCCGCGGTCTCATGTCAGAAACTGACATACAGACTTCAGGCGCCAAGTTATGCCGTCAAGTTCCCCCTCAGCAAGAATGTTTATTTTGAAAATGCTAACAACTGCTAACATACCTGATCCATTTTGCTGTAGTCTACTTCTTCATCACTATCTACAGCCATGTCATCCATTCTAGAAAGAAGAACCAAAGAATTGGAAAGTTCTCAATTATCCTTACAGCATATAATGCTCCTTCACAATTTCTCTCACTTCATAGCATTAAAAAAACCACAGGGCAATATATATAGCACACTGGTTGCAGCGGACCTACTTAATCACCAGTACTTCATATTCACTTGGCACTAAGAACAGCAAACATTAGACCAGGGGTGCCAAAACTTTTTGAGCTGTGGGCTGGTCATGTGGCTCAGGAGGCTGGTCGCTATGGCCCAGGGGCCACATCTGGCCCCTGATGCCAATTCATCTGGCCAACAAAGCCCTTGCCGCTCCCGGAAACGGAAGTAAAACGCACCCATAAGGGTGTGTTTCACTCCACTTCTGGGAGCGACGAGGGCTTCGCAGGCCGGATGAATTGGCATCAGGGGCCAGATCTGGACCCTGGGCTGTAGTTTGGGCACCCCTGCATTACACAATTCAGATCCTATCTAAGCATGAACTGTTCTCAGAAATGCAGTAAACTTAGGACTTGAAGCGAGATTTGCAGAAACAAGTCTTTAATTTTTAAGCATTTTTAAGGCCAGTTATGTAACAGTCATCTGAAAATTATGAGGATACACTTAACCCAGATTACATCCTGAAAGAAAAGTCCTGAAATGATTCCTTTCAGCAGCAACAAAGAAAGTGGCATGCAGCTTTAATTTGTAACTGCCATGTGCAGGCAGCAATGTTTCCTTTACACCGTAAACAATTCAACATGTAAAGATGAGGTTTTAGTTTTGACCAAAGACAAAGCCAAAAAGGTGGCGTCATTTTGGCAGTTCAAAATTTGATCTGGACACTAAAGAAGAAGAAACACTGTAAACTATCCCCTGCAAAATCAAGGTCTTTTGAAATAAGTTTGAGATTCTCTATCAAATGTTCCAAATGCATGATTATGAAAGCTTTAAGATCATCTTTGATAAACTAAGCTGGATGTTCCCTACACTAAAACCACTGGAACCAGATTGCCTCAGATAAAACATTTTAAGTGCCAAATTTTACTACTCAGCCTATCTCTGTTCATTTATACAGTATTGGGAAGACAATAGTTCCAGATATAATTCTTCTGAGTTGTTAGGAATCTTTGGTGAGCAGAGCCTCCCTGTAGATGTTTATTGTAAATACCATTCAGTTCCACCAACCTAGCAGCAATAATTTTTAGTATGACAACTCAGAACCTGCATTATACATACAAAATATATATCTGGTTTATGCATATCTTGTTTAAAACCGATCCTGGCATGGAGTCACCAGAGACATATCCATCAGCTGAGAAAATGACTTCCAGGAAAGAATGTATGCTCGGATACGAATAGCAGCCAATGATGACAACGGCAATATCATGTTTAGATGCTACTGTAACATATTGTTGTTTTCTGGTATAAATATGCATTATTTAAATACAATAATACCTCGGATAACGCTAAGACTTGGTTGCACAAGTCTTGGTGTGATCCGATTTTTAGTGTTATCCAATGCATGTTAAAATCCTATGGGATGGATCGGATAACGTTAAAGCTCCATAGAGTTATACATTGTAACCGCACAGGCTTTAGCGGTTGTTATCCGATCCATCCCATAGGACCTTAGGGTTATTCGATCCAATTCTCCTCCCCAGATTACTTAACGTTATGTGATTTTAGCATTATCCGAGGTAAACGTTATCCGAGGTATTACTGTATTACTCTTTTGCCATTTCTGTCCCAACTGAAGTATAACTAAAATATCAATTCATTCTATATATTAACAGTGTTTTAAAATACTGTACAGTAATACCTCGGATAATGTTTGCATCAGATAACGTTAAAACCGCATAACGTTAAGCAATTGGGGGGGGGGACTGCATCGCATAACATTAAATCTTATGGGACGCATTGAATAACGTTCGCTAAAGCCTGTGCCGGTTACAATGTATCTCTATAGAGTTTTAACGTTATCCGATGCATCCCATAGGATATTAACGTTATCGGATGCATGCACCGGATAACATTAAAAATCGGATAACACTAAGACTTGTGGAACCAAGTTTTAGCGTTATCCAAGGTTTTACTGTACAAGATTCAGAACACAGAAAATCACAAATAGAATTCTAAATAGATTCACCAATAGCTATTACTAGAGCCTTGATACTCTCTGGCAGAAATACAGACTAGTCACCCAACAGTTGTTCCTTGACTTCTATTGGCCTTAGCTAGAGAAGCCAAAAATTAGGGATGATAAAAATTAGAATTCATCAAATGGACCATTACATATAATTCCCACCACCACCACCCAAAAAAGAATCAAACTTCTTTTAATTTAGAAAACAAATTCAGCACAGAAGAGTAAAAGCATGCTAGCTTTTATAAGAATTGGGTTTATATATTTTTTTGTTACACACAACAGACTTTGTCCTAACAACAACAGTGGCTACGAATGATTTCCACCCATTCACTGTGGGCACAATATGTCCTTAAAATCAGCTAATGCAAATTAGGAGAAGACACACTCCTGTGTTGTTCAGGAGGTGTAAATGGTCCTCAACTCCCTCTCCCACCCCCATATTTTAAAGAATTCAGGACTCTTACGTTGCAGGGTAGCATTCTGCATAGCTGTTTGGCATCCCAAAGAAGTCACCCAATTGTTTTTTATCTTCAGATTTCTTCAATGTATCGCTCATTAAGGGAAAAAAAATACCCTGGACATTTCAAAGAGCAATGATTTCTGACTTAAGACAGTATTTACTCAAAAAACAATTTTACAAGGAGCAGCAAAGAGTATTAAAAGGTAAGTTCTCAGTCAAGTTAGGGTCAAACTATTCTCCCTGTTTTCCCTAACAAATCATATTTATTAGTGAATAGCTCATCAATTTAATTACCAAGGGATTCCTCCCATTGTTACACTAATTCCTAAAGCATAGCAAAGGTGGCCTCTAGGGTTGTTTCCAACTCTAGGGTTCAGTGCTCACTTTTCTTTACAGCCAAAGAGCCAGGGCTGTCTGCGTCTGTAGACGTTTCTGTGGTCAAGTTGCAGGCACAACTAGACACTGGAGCGCAAATAATGTTGTTACCTTCCCACTGAAGTGGTACCTATTTATCTGCTTGCAATTTCTTGCTTTCAAACTGCTAGGCTGGCAGGAGCTGGGACAGAAATGGGAGCTCACTCCATTGTGCTTGCACTAGGGTCTCAAACTCTTGACCTGTCGGCCTTCCAGTTGTCAAGTTCAGTGTCTTAACTATTTTCTGCTCAAAATGTATACATTGGACCCTCCCTAACATGCAAGACAGAAGTGTCCCCTTCAAATGAAAGTCTCAACATAGGGTTGGAAGACACCTCTCCTTGTAAGAGGAGAGGGAGGTACAATTCACCGAATATGCTATCACAGCGCCCAGTACCAACATCCAGGCTGAGTACATGCATATAAAGGATATGATTCTGGTCCATCCCAGCCACCAGCACCAGCAAACTTCTCATTGATTGATTTAATCAACTCTTTGGCTGAGCCAGGTCCTGGAAATAAGATACAAAGGCAGAATTTTCATATTGACACAGGAAAAAAAATCTCAAATGCAACAAAATCTGAATAATCCAATCCGCTGGCCTATAGTACAAACATCTCTTTCTCACCTGCCTTATTTTTTATCTCAGGACCAAACTCAACACCACACAAATTGTGAGACAGCACTTGAACACGTGACATTCTAAACACTCACTCCTTTTAGTGACACCATATCACCGTAGCTATAAAAGTAAACTTAGAAGTTATAGCTATATTACAAAATGAATAAAGCGATCTCTCCTCAAGTTACAACTGCAATGTAAATTAACTTAGTCTTGTTATTAGGAAAATGAGTTAATTAAAAGTAAATAGTTATGTATAAATAGACACCTCCAAGCTCTGTCTAAATTGTAATGCTGAAATAAAACCTGGGTAAGAAGCAGTGGACTTTCTGAATAACAACTATGCATTTAATCCTAGTCAGATTCTCAAATAGATAAATAACATTTTGAGCCTGGAAACTTTACATTCTAAGCATATATCTTCAGCACCCGGTAAAAAATTATGGTTCTACAAACCAAAACTGATTATATAAATGTAAAGTCTACCCACTTCTACTTTAGAGGTCTAAGAACAATAAATATGGTGATTAAGGAATCTGTAACACAGGAGTATAAAATCCAGTGGCCAGCAGCCTGTTGTGCAACTCCACTTGCAAAATAGAGTTCCTTTTTAAAACAATTGGGACATATGTAACTTTGTCTCAGAGTCTGTAAATCGTGTACACTCCAATATATATCAAAAACAAAGTCTTTAAGTGGTAGCAATTTGTTGCTGCTGACATCATTCCCATTGTGCAGATGGAACATAGGATACTGGCCAGTACTAAGGCCAAGAACTCTGAACAGATTGAGATATATTGAACCTCAATTTCAAACAACAGTTGCCACCATCAAAGAATACTACGCCCAGATTAGACTGTCCAAACACTGGGCAGCCACAATCTCCCACAGCATATTCCTAATAATCCAAACAATCCTCAAAAGAAAACTCATAGTTTTGCAAGATGACCATCAGAAAGAGTATATACAGTCATACCTCGCATAACAAATCTAATTCGTTTTGCGAGGCTTTCACTATGCGAGCTTTTCGCTATGCGAAACAAACTCGCATAGCGAAAATTCCTATGGAAAAACTCGCATAATGAGCTTTGCGAGTGTTTCCATAGGGAAAGTCTGACTCACATAGTGAAAATTTTTGCTATGCCAGTCGGACACACACACACATATACAGTGGTACCTGATACAACGATTTTAATCCATTCCACGGGGTTTGTTGTTGTACGAAATGATTGCTATGCATTGTATAGCGATTTTCCCTATGGGATGCATCGTACAATGATTTTTTTTCGCTAAGTGGTTTTTCCCACTGAAAAATTGTTGCACGTTTTTTTCCATAGGGAATATTGTTATGCGGGACGCCATTTGTTTCCAAAACCTAATTGTTATGCGATTTTGCGTTGCTATACGGGGTGATTGATGTATGAGGTTCCACTGTCTATATATAGCAGTCAATCCTCTCTACTGCAAGACATTTTAAGAGGGACGTACCTTTATCGATGTCCAAAGGCTAAAAGGAGAAAAGGAAAAATACTTTATTATTTTAATAACAACAAGATAACATGACCATCTGGTGCTTCTGTTGGAAACTGGGCGAAATGGCGCAGCACCATTACAGGGTAAAACTTCTCTTCTACATTCTGGTCCACTCTCTCTTCCCCCATCAGAGATTTCATTCTGAACCCAGACCCATGGAAATTCAAATGAGTGTGCTAGTTAGAGCGTACTCATCACCTCAGCATACCTATTTCAAACAGTTCAACAATCTTAGCAAATTAATTATCTAAAATGATTTTATATCCATTTTACCATACAAGTTATAGTGAATGTAACTGTCATGACACCATACAATAACAAAACTGTGCTTCAGCTTCATGGCCAAAATTAACATTTACCTCGTCATCCACTTTGGGTTTCTCAAAATAGCTGTGCCTTTTCTTCTCCTCCTCCCTTTCACGTTCCCGTTCCCTCTCTCTGTCTCGTTCCCGATCTCGCTCATGCTCCCGGTCTCGTTCTCTCTCCCGTTCCCGCTCCCGCTCCCTGTATCTCTCTCGCTCCTTCTCGCGTGGCATCTTTGCCGCTGTGGGCACGTAATCTCCAATGTCCTCAAAAATACTTGTGCCAAACAAATGCAAGGGGAAAAGGCAAGAGGTTAAAATAGATGGAAGTTCTCAAAAAAAATTAAGCAACTTCTCTATCAGTCTCACCATCAATTCCCCCCCCCCCGGGGGCTACAGAGGTTACTGTTGTTGTGTGCTCAAGATAGGAGATTCTTAGAAAGGGACTCTTAAAAAAGAAGAGTGTTAGTAAAGCTGCATACATAGCAATAGCAATTATACTTATATACCATTCCATATAAGCACTTAGTACACATACAGTACTGCAGTTTACAAGATAATTAGCATTTTGCCCCAAACGTGCCGAGTACAGTAAAACCCCGACTTACATATGCCTTGAGTTACATAATATTCGACTTACATAATGATTAAGTGCTAAAACCATGTTCTGATTTACACAATTTCCTATGGGTTTGCTTCAAATTACGTAAACATTCATTTCCCTATAGGTTTGCTTTGAGTTACATAAAAAAAACGATTTAAGCCAGTGGTTCCCAATTAGTTTTTTCTACATACTACTTCAAGAAAGACCTCAAACTTGCGTACCCCTTATTGCAGGAACGTTAAATATCGCGTATCCCTTATTGCAGGAACGTTAAATAAAAAATGAAATCAGGTGTATTTTATATTATCATCAAAAGACATTCTAATGACAGAGAACACATGTTTCATTAATGTGACAAATGTGCACGTTGACAATGACGAGCAAATAGGCGGGAATGGGGGCGGCCGCAATCGGGTGACGCGAGGCGCGGGAGGCGCGGGAAAAACCGCCGCCGTGGGAGAAAGCGCTTAATGCATACGATTGACTTACCTACTGATCATTTAATTAAATTGAATAATTTTTTGGCAATTGTTATTGCATTATTGTTTTTAAAGGATTTAATATTTTAGTTAAGAGATTGCTGCGCGTACCCCTTGATGCAATCTCGCGTACCCCTGGGGGTACGCGTACCACTAATTGGGAACCACTGACTTAAGCAAAAGCCTACGGAACGGACTTTTTTTCGTAAGGGTTTTACTGTACTTATTTTACAGACCTCAGATGGAGGGAAGGCTGAGTTAACCTTGATTCCTGGTCAGGATGGAACACACAACCTTTTGGCTGCAGTACAGCAGTTTAACCACTGCACCACCAGTCCACTTTGTTTATTGAAAGAAATTCGCTTACTTACTTCATATCTGCCTCTGGTGGTTTCTTTTCATCCATTTTTCCTGCAAGTAGAAAGTAATCAGAATAAGCTTATCTCTCTGGACCCTTGCTGTGTTTATTGTTGACTCATTAGACAAGAAAACTACTATGTAACATGAATTCTTGCAGGTATCTTATCAGGCAACATGGCCCGTTAAAGTGCAGATGCCTGGAAGTTCAAGATTAACCTCTTCCCTAGGTTTTTACCTCTTCTTCAGCCTGAGAGATACAGATGAGCAAATCTTGAACTAACTTGACTTATTTGATGCAGTCTGTTCTACTGGATACTATCACCCGGCAGGGCAAACAAGACCTTAAAAGCCCAGTTTATGATGTTCCATTCTTACTAGTGTTTTATGAGTTCGCTCACTTTCTAGTAGAACTTTTCCCATCACTAAAAATGGGGGAAGGGGTTTATGAAAAGAAAAACCCTCCCTAGCCAAAACTCATAGGCTCACCTTTGTCCTTCTTCTTAAGCTTCTTGTTACGGGTGCCCTGCCTCAAGTAGGAAAGAATCTGGGTAAGTTTGCTGATGACAATGTCATTTGTAGTCAAAGTGGTCTGAGCCTAGAAAGAAAAATCAAAGGGAATACCCTTATAAATTCTGTGTCATTTGCATATATAACATGAACAAAAATACAGTGGTACCTCGCTTAAAGAGCATAATGTGTTCCACGGGATTGCTCTTTCATCGAGTTGCTCTTTAAGTGAAACACTTGGGAAAAGCGCCGCCACTGCCATTGTAAGTGACTTCCAGCAGGGGGGGAATTGTGAACCCCGATTTAGTTGTTAAGTGAGTTTTTGGCTGTTTTTAGTTGTTAAGCGAGGGTGACCATTCAGAGAAAATCCTGCTCTTTAAGTGAGTTAGTCTCTAAGCGAGGCGCTCTTTATGCAAGGTTTTACTGTACAGTATTCATGTTTCCACTGATTTATTTTTAAAAACCACTCAGAACCATTACCTCCATGGTAGGACAGTCAGCCTTGCTTCGGATCAAAGTAGTGGGGATGTCTGTGTCTGCATATTCATCATCAAGGTCCACGACATAGGCCATCCTTCCTGGCAGGAACAGCTCATTCCGTTCATATGCCTTATTCTTGAACAGCATTCGGTAGATGTTACGACCTAACAAGAAAGGAGATTAATGTAGTAACTTAGGCAACCATGGGGCACCTTCCGCTTTTTGCTCTAACCAACCGTTCTCCAAATTACATAAAGCCAAAGCTGAGGATCCAACCAATTCGTGCTCCTACTCCCTCATGAATTGCAAACTGTCCTAATAGTGGAGGAAACTGCTCAAAATTTATCAATTTGACCACAATGTACATGCATAATATGTAATTATTATATAAAGAAGCTGCAAGGAAACCACAAGCTTGGGAGAACACAGAACTAGAATGCTGCTACTCTTTTTAAAATGTACATGTAACTTTGGACTTCGTCTTTCGTGTCCCGATGAAGCCCTAGACTGCCAAAATGAAGCCACTTTCTCAGCTTTGTAGTGAGAATTTAATGCAGTGATACATTAATTGAAACACCAATTAACATTTAATGTCATTGCATTACATTCTTGTAGGAGAATCTAATGTGGCAAGATATCAATTGGGACGCTGATTGATACATTATTGCATTCATATTTATGCTCTCTGTATTGCTGACATTTGATCAGCGTTTAATCATGCGCCTTCACCTTTTATTTAGTTAATACTTCTTTTCAGAAGCCATCACATTCTCAGCTCACTTATGACCCAGACATATTCTGGGTGCCCTCTATGACATTGATAACACATGTTTCTAAGACCTATCTATACATGTCCTTGCCTTCCTGTCTGGAAGCCAAGATTCTTTACCTTGGCAAAGCTCTCTAGCTGTAAGATTTATCTATAAAAAGCAGAGTAACAGTAAGCCTAGTAGTATGAAGAATGAACGAGATGATGTATGAAGAACGGAGAAGATGATCATTGAGTAAAACATAGGAATATTCACTCAGAAACTTGTGTCTGTGTCTTCATCTCACACCTACAGCCGTTGGCCAAACTTAAGTCCACATCGATGTATGCTTCTGGCAGTCATCGGTAGGCCAGTAAATGAGCCGGATTCTGTATCTCTCCACATTTACACAACATGCTGTTGTCTGCCAGCAAGGCCCCACTTTGGCACATTGGTCTTATATTTAGGCACTCCAATCCTCAGCCTATTCAGGGTCCTCCAGGTAACCTAGAGGAGGCTGAGTTCAAAATGCAGCTCATTCCTGCATTTAGCAGGAAGCTGGACTCGATGCTATGAGTTTCTCAGCTATATCCTCCTTTAATGTTGTTCCTTGTCCAGTGAGCATCTTTGGCCTGATGTTGCCATATAAAAACATCAAGCATAAGGTGGTAGCTAGGGACAGGCTAGTAAGAAAACCTTCTGAAAGTGACTGAGGAACTAGTCCAAATTACAAATGTCAGCCCTGGTCCTGCATTTTTCTGCTGCCAAATATGTTTGTTCAGCTCAATACAAATCTGCACATGCTAAACATGTAGCTACAGCACTATTACCAGGTGCGTTGTAACTGAATTAGGTGTATTTGAATCAATGGAATTTAGAGAGCTAACAATTTCCCACCGATTCAATGGGCCTACTCTAATTGCAATTTGCTACACTAAGCAACAGGATTCCAGGGATTCTGAGTTGAAAGGATTTTTGTGGGGGGAAACTCTGCTCAGGGAACACCCAAATGAGGCTCATTTCATGTCCCCAAGAGCTGGGATAGAGACAGGCACTCAATCTGTCATGCAGTACCTGGGTCTCAATCTGCTGACTTGCCAGCCTTCCAGCTAACAAGGTGAGCTTCTTAACCACTGAGCCATTGCAGCCCCTTATATTTATATGTATCCCTGTTTAATATTTTATGGTTTAAAAAAATCTTATAGGTTGCAATCGATATGTATTTTGTAACATTTTGACGTGAATAAAAACACAAAATCCTAGTAAAATGTCCACAACACACATTAGTAAATATCTAAATACCCCTACCCAAACGAGTCTTGAATTCAATTTTGTTTTCTGGATCCTCATCTTTTCTAGAAAGGAAAAAGGCAAAGTTATGAAAAATACACTTTTATGCTAGCTTTCTCTTTATCTCAGAAAGACCAGAGCATAAACCAGAACTCTTCTTGTGAGAAAAACTCACTTAGTTTCTTTCTGGGGCTTCTCCATCATTTCTTCCTCCTCTTTTTCTTTGCTAGCAATCTCAGCACGGACCTGCCCAGAGAGAATGTATTTTTAAATGCTGCTAGAAGACATGTTAAGCAAAGTTGTGGTGTCAGAATGAGAGACAGTTTCATAAATGTGAATAAATGTGTATAAAAAGATAAGCTTTGCTGTACTCATCAGTAAAAGACAAGGAATTTCAGTATCAGAAAAGGCTTGCCTTTCATACTTACAGAAATTATAACAGAAATAAGAAGTAAAAGTCTAAAATCTGTGTGTAACCAACACAGATGAACATACCTTACTGTAATACTGCATAGCATTATGAGGATGACCTATCAATAATAATAATATGAAAACTTAATCTCTTTCCCTAAACGACCACCACCAAAGTCACATTTCTCCTAATCAACCCCTATCTGAAAAAAATACAACAGGTGGTCAAAATGGAAATATAACCATCAAGTTACTTCTTACATAGAGGCTGATATATGCAAAGTTATACACTAAGCATAAAATCTTAACACTGTATGTTCAACATACAATCCATTTACTTGAAAATGATACAAAGTAGCCTTAGAAACAACTAGAGTAAAACACCGGATAACGATTGGATCGGAGAATGCTAAAATCGCATAACATTAAGTAATCTGGGGAGGAGAATTGGATCGAATAACGTTAAGGTCCTATGGGAAGGATCGGATAACAACCGCTAAAGCCTGTGCGGTTACAATGTATCTCTATGGAGCTTTAACGTTATCCGATCCATCCCATAGGATTTTAACATGGATAACACCAAGACTTGTGGAACCAAGTTTTAGTGTTATCCGATGATTTACTGTATCAATGAAAACTATTCCTAGCAGACAGCATCGTCAGCTGTTACTTGGATCTGAATATACATTTTTCCTGGCAGGAAAACTGCCATTGGTGAATCCCAGTTTGCCATGAAGTGACCCACACACTGGTCATCTCATGCAGGATTTAACACGGGGACTGCAATGGACTGCTGCAGCCTTGAGACTATTATCAAGGTGTGCCTTCACAGCCAGTCCATCTGGCATGGCCTCTTCCGCCTCCATCACCATTGGAAATATGAATAGTGAAGTGGTTCTTCCTCTGCTCATTTTGACGTTGAGCCCAATTTGATGGTTTCCAGTGACATTTCCACCACTGAGGGGGGCTATCACCCCACCTAAAGGAGCTCATCCACCTTGGCCCCTTTTAGGAAGTCAGGTTATTTACTGCCACCCAATACTCAGCGCTGGGTTGCTGGCTGTACGGTCTACTCCATTACCATAGCAGGATGTCTGGCCAGACATTAACAGACATCATAACTTAGCGGCAATCCAAAATGCCAGAACATTTAATTAAGTACTAAGGGTCATTCCATATCAATTCAACCAAAAAAAAATTAACTTTCTCACCCAACATCTCAGATTTTGATTAAACTTGGCTTATTTGTTCTACCCACAAAGATAAGTACCCATGCCAAATTTTAACACTCTAGCTCACTTCGTTTCCATTTTATAGGCTTTTGAAGTTTTGTATTTTTGGCAATTGTAACCAACGGATGTCGCGAAATGAAGGTCGCTGACATTTTGAAAATAATTTATAACTTTTTTATTTACCATCCAATCTTGATGAAAGTTTGTAGTCTTTTTCTTCAGAAAATGAGGATTCGAGAAAAAAATACATAATACCTCTAAGAAAACCCACTAAGTCTGAAAAAATATTTTCGTTTACATCTTTGTATTTTTTAAAAACCAAAACATAGGTCAGCGTAAAATTCCATATCACAGAAAGGGTATGTGATAATCACAAAATCTTTTTTTCAAAATTATCCTTACTAAATGGGCTATCAAATGCAGAAAAATTTTTTGATGGGGTTTTGATACCTTTGTTGTGTTTCATTATGTTATATATTAGTTTTTCAAATTGTTTTATTCACCGATTTTACTGAGTAATAAGGATTTTAAGGGATTAAAATTCTCTAGGTTTAGACTATTATGAAGATTGGACAACTACCTATTTTTTCATCAGTTGATAACATAATATTTTAACCAGAATTGTCTTCTTCAATAACTTAATTTTAGACTAACTCAACAACATAAAGAAACGATAAGGTCTGGAAACTTACCAATGTATTTGATATTTCCAATATTTACATTCTTCAACTTCTACAGTAACAAATTTAATGGAGGTTTGACATTTTCTCTTCAATTGATCTCATACATTTTTCAGAAAACCTGTACGTCCTTCCAGTTGAAGTGTCAGGAGGATCAACAATTGAGAGTACATGAGGTATAGGCACAGCGCAAATGTCCTCTCGCTTAGGCCAATAAAATGATGGGGATGGCCCTGCAGGATGTAAAAACTGAACTGTCACATCACCTTCTTCTTTGTTCACTTCAGTTATGATTCCAAAGTACCATAGATTGTCACATTTACAAGCCACATAGCACGATGGGTTCAAATTTTCTTCTCTCACAAATGATGTTAATTTGTTCTTTAAGTCAAACGTGAGGGCAGGTTTCTCGTCAGTACTGATCCTTCTTGCTTCCAAGTTCCCCAAACAGTCTATTGGCTTAAAGTTATGGAAACTTCTGGTTCCTGGAACTGTTTGTATGTCTACAAAGCGTTTCTCCAAGTCAGAGCATATCTTCGACATGTCATCTTTAGAAATAAAATAAAAATTAACTTTCGTAATGTTTGATTTACAAAACTCGAACAAATGTAATGGAGACAGTATTTGATTTTCAAGAGGTCGCTGTAGACTTTCCTTTCTTGCTAATCTTTTCACAGTACCCCCAATCCCATCACATTCAGTTTTCCCGTGACTAGTCGCAAAAAACGACCACTGGGCCTTGAATTTAAAATCTTTTTCATGCAGGCAAAGATTAATAAAATTAAATTTATTTTTATATTGGCCTGCACAGCCATCACTGAAGTAGTGGATCTCTGTTACATGTGAATACTGTTCTTTAATGATTTCTGTTACTATTTCTTGGATTTTGTAGACCATAGAAACATCATGTTTCATGTCATCAGATATAACACAGAGAGACGAGACTAATCTTTCACCTGTTACACTGCTTAGGTTAATTATAATAGGATGCACAGTGCAAGAGTCTGATGTCCAGTGGTATCCCTGGGCTTCGTCCTGGATAGTGAAAGAGTAATTTTCACTAAAATCCATTGATACTGCAGCAAAGTTTGTATCAGATGATTCCTTCAGTGTTTTAAAAAACTATGATTGTGACTTTGCTATGAAAGAGTGGAGAACAAGTTTTTCCAATTTAGATGACAGGTCTTCTATGTAGTCTTCAATTTTTGCTGTTTGTCTTATCATTTGCGTTCTATCAGTTGAAATCCACTGATTAAATTCAATGGTGTCATCTTCGTCAAAATCTTCAAATTTTGCTAGTAAAAAACTTGTCAGATTTCCTTTTGGTGGGCAAAGGTTACAATGTCTTAACATACACTCACGACTTGGGTTTTCACATACCAACATTTTTGTTAGGTCTTTGTAGCTTTCTTCCAAATGTGCAGCATGAATTAATAAAATGACATTCTGAACAGGCCAATAGACCTGACAATCTATGGTACTTTGGAATCATAACTGAAGTGAACAAAGAAGAAGGTGATGTGACAGTTCAGTTTTTACATCCTGCAGGGCCATCCCCATCATTTTATTGGCCTAAGCGAGAGGACATTTGCGCTGTGCCTATACCTCATGTACTCTCAATTGTTGATCCTCCTGACACTTCAACTGGAAGGACCTACAGGTTTTCTGAAAAATGTATGAGGTCAATTGAAGAGAAAATGTCAAACCTCCATTAAATTTGTTACTGTAGAAGTTGAAGAATGTAAATATTGGAAATATCAAATACATTGGTAAGTTTCCAGACCTTATCATTTCTTTATGTTGTTGAGTTAGTCTAAAATTAAGTTATTGAAGAAGACAATTCTGCTTAAAATATTATGTTATCAACTGATGAAAAAATAGGTAGTTGTCCAGTCTTCATAATAGTCTAAACCTAGAGAATTTTAATCCCTTAAAATCCTTATTACTCAGTAAAATCGGTGAATAAAACAATTTGAAAAACTAATATATAACATAATGAAACACAACAAAGGTATCAAAACCCCATCAAAAAATTTTCTGCATTTGATAGCCCATTTAGTAAGGATAATTTTGAAAAAAAGATTTTGTGATTATCACATACCCTTTCTGTGATATGGAATTTTACGCTGACCTATGTTTTGGTTTTTAAAAAATACAAAGATGTAAACGAAAATATTTTTTCAGACTTAGTGGGTTTTCTTAGAGGTATTATGTATTTTTTTCTCGAATCCTCATTTTCTGAAGAAAAAGACTACAAACTTTCATCAAGATTGGATGGTAAATAAAAAAGTTATAAATTATTTTCAAAATGTCAGCGACCTTCATTTCGCGACATCCGTTGGTTACAATTGCCAAAAATACAAAACTTCAAAAGCCTATAAAATGGAAACGAAGTGAGCTAGAGTGTTAAAATTTGGCATGGGTACTTATCTTTGTGGGTAGAACAAATAAGCCAAGTTTAATCAAAATCTGAGATGTTGGGTGAGATAGCCTGGTTGAACTGACACGGAACTACCCCTAAACAAACTTATTTTTGATCAAAAAGCAATATACGTATATTGCCTGTTCTGAACACATTTCTTGCAGGTTTGTCAACTTTTTAAAAACTGAGACAGACGTTAGCAAGGCAAGGATGGAGTTGCACAAAGGAAATACCAACACAAATATGAACACTGTGGGGTTGTCGAAAGCTGACCATAGTTCTGTATGTTGTTCATGTGCAACTACATTATCTGGCTCACCTTCTGCAGCAAAGCAAAATCCAGACCCTTCACCAAGTGAGTATGCTCCATGTCACCACCCAAGAACTTGGACTCCTGGATCAACTGCCGTCTTTTTTCTGCAGCAGATTTATCCCTAAAGCAAGGAAAAGAAACGGCATGAAATCAGAGTCTTATTGCACTGCAAACTAGAAAAGGCAGCAGCTATAACTGTACTCACGCTTCTGCAGTGGGTCCCACTGCCCTGTAGTTGGCAGTTGTGCTGATCAGCTCTGTTTCTTCGTAATCCTTATTGACACCATCCCTTCTCTCTTTGGCTCGGTCCCTGTACTTCTCTGCCAGCTCCCTCTCTCGCTCAATCTCTTGTTGTCGCAGCTTTGCATAGTAGCTGTCATCAGAAAGACACATCAGTTACAATTAAGACATGCAGACTATGACACCATCAGGAATATCAACGTTCTCTTGACACATTACTGGACTGCCACTATCCTGTTACAGCCATTCCTTTGACTACAAGTTCTCAACCTATACTTTCTGTTCAAATGGCCTAGAACAGAGATGGGCAGCCTTGGCACTCCAAGTGTTCTTGGACTTCAACTACCAGATACCCAAGTCAGCACTCCTGCTGATCACGACTTCTGGGAATTGAAGTTCAGGAACATATGGAACACCAAGGTTGGCCATTCCTGGCCTAGAATATCTGATTTGTTCTCCTCTGGAGTACCTGAAGCCAGACAATTTTAAAAAATCTAGACAACAATATGAAGACACTACGAGACTTCTGGAAAGTCCTCAATTCAAATTCTTGACAAGCCCTCACTTGGAGGCCAGAATTAAGTTCCATCACTCTACAAACCTTTTTATTATTCAACCTTAAAAGGTAGACTATACAGAGTAAAGGGACAGACACAAGCCACAGATGTCTTCAAAACCAGAAGCTTGGTCCTTGAACTGTGGCAAATGTCCAAAGGGAACTCATGTAGACATTGAAAAAACATGAGGATAGTCTTGGTCAAGGGTAAGCAAATGTTGCCCTGCTGATGTTTATAGTTTAATGTTCCCATCAGTCTTAGGCATCATGGCCACTACTGCTATGGGCTATTGGACTTTTAGCTGAACATCATCAAGAAAGCCACCTCTACTCAATTTATGTAGAGCATAGATATTCTAAACAAAAGAGATAATTAGTTCATATTGTAGCTTCATATATTCTTAGCAACCTATCTCTACAAGGCAAATTGCATCAGCTGCAGATTCTGCAGGCATGTCATCAATGCTCAGTGACATCAAATGCCGCATAATCAATTCATAAAACCAGTGAGTACTGTTTCTCTTTCAATCTCTAGGCCAGTGATCGTGAACCTTGGCACTCCTCCAGCTGTTCTTTAACTTCAATCCCCAGAAGCCCTGATCAGCACAAGTGCTGACTTGGGCTTCTGGTAATTGAACTCCAAGAACACCTCACAGATCTAGGCACATTATTGACTGAAGTCATAAATGAAAGACACATCCAAGTGCACCCAGGGCTACTACCACACAGATTGGCCCTTCTTCAAAAGAAGAACACAAGTAGTAATTACATGGAAATCTTCAATGAGGCAAAAGACTTTTCTTTCAAAGGTGAATATGCAGAATCACAACTTTCCCTGAAAGTAACATTTATATGGGTACCTTTTCTTCTTTCTCCTTCGAGCAGCTGGATCTTCATCTTCATTGTATTCCCGTGGCATCCTAAATTGAAGATAAATATTACACTCCTGACAATAGTAGATATTATAACAGAATAAAGTAGAAAAGCGTTTTCAAGAGGCAACTTGCAATAAGTTTGAAGTAAGTTAATTTACTCATGGTTAACATGCTTGGCTCCTTTAAGATCCTCGACTCAATCACAGGAAGCTGAAGATAGTCATGATGGTCTTCAGAACTTTCAGGAATTACATATACATTTTATATGCAGTGCATCAAGTGGCTAAGACACTGACTGGAAGGCGGGAGGTCAGCAGTTCAATTCCCAAGTACTGCAGGACGGAAGGAGCTCCCGTCTCTGTCCTAGCTCCTGCCAACCTAGCAGTTTGAAAGCAAGAAATTGCAAGTAGATAAATAGGGACCACTTCGGTGGGAAGGTAAACAGTGTTCTGTGCACTCCGGTGTCCAGTCATGCCTGCCACATGACCACGGAAACGTCTGCAAAAGCAGACAGTGCTGGCACTTCGGCTTTGAAACAGAGATGAGCACTGAACCCTAGAGTTGGATACGATTGGCTTTCAAGCAAGTGAAACATTTACCTAACATACACTGGCTAAGGCTGAAATCCAGTAGTAAATTGCAACTAAAGTAGGCTCATTTAATCCATGAGGATTTGCTGAACCAATTCCTCCATACATTCTATTGATTAACTGGTCTGCTCTACTTGTGATTTACTACTGGATTTCAGCCTAAGAGAGTGTGGTCTGTGAAATCTCAACTTAAGTCTAATTGCAAATAAAACTTTACTAGGTAGCTCTAGGTTTTCTAGTGTTCTATCTCAATTTTCAGGATTACTGTGAAAATCATTGAAGCGAGAGTTTCTCAGTCTTTTTAAACTCATTCTTTTTTTATATAAACATAAAAATGTAACAGTCCCTTGGCCTAATCTTTGCCCTTCAATAATTTATTTAAGTATGACTAAAACAAATCAAAACAAAAGTTTTTATTTAAATTTTGGGAGGAGGGATCTTATTGTTTTACAATATTTACAGTGCAACAGGTCAAAATTAGAGAAAATTAGCAGATGAACTATTTCATGTGACAGGAAGATAAGCAACACACTAAGCAATGATTCTGGTATGCCTCCTGGGGGTGGGGGACATGTCCAGTTGCCAGAGAATCACTGATTTAGATAACACACTCTTAGATCTGAACACTCTGAAGCATTATATGATAATCAAGTATTACTACCATTGTTTCAGGTTAATTAATAGCTTCAGTTGCCCCCTAGTTTTAAATGCAGTTTTTTTTTCTTAGATATTTAGAGTCTATAAGGAAAATTAAGACTTCCTAAAACTGAATATCAGAAAAATATACATCTGGGAAAACTTTAATCATGTTTTACAAAGAATTACAGAAGAGATAGACTTACTCATGATGGCGAGATTTGGAAGGTGGAGCAGATGTTGGTGTTGCCCGTGGGGTCATAAGAAGCTTACGGAAGTCTTCATTGGTCAATTTAGATCTATGATAAAAGTAATTGTGTTAATTATTTTTAAAACAGCATGTTATAATACCTTGTATTAAGCAAATCATGTTACAAGCTGTGATACATGACCATATCCTTCTTTACCAAATTTATATGCTGCATCAACCTCTATGGGAATGAAAAAACTTTAGAACTTCTCAAAGAATCCTACACTGATCGTACCTTATAGATTAGCCAGGAAGGAAAAGAAGAAACAAATTACCAGTGCTGGACACTGCAGCATGAATTGTTTTCTAGTTTTGAGGCAGTTACATTTTATCCTCTCATCTTCACTCAGTAAACTGTAGTTAATGATCTTCTGTCATCAAACAGTGGTCCACAATTTTTGACAAAATGTACTAAATCCCCTGATACACAAGCCTCCCTCACCTTCCACTGTTTGTGTGTGAAATCAGAAAAAAAATCCATGCTCTTTAAGATCCACATTATGAGTTGAGAGAGGGTGAAGATGGTAGATCCATGCAATTTTGCTGGGGTTTTGCAATCTATTAGAACCGAGGGGACAGCCTGATCCTTCTCCCAAAGCCAGATTATTTTAATGGATTAGCAAGATAGCAACTGATCATTCCTCAGGATTTTTGGCATGGTAGATAAAAACTGATCTCAAGCAATAAAAGCACTGTCTATAACAAAATACATTGAAAAATTATACAGTACTCACTGGTGAAATGAATGAGAATCATCAATCTCATGGCCATCTGGGGCCAGAGGATTGGAGAACGGCTCACCTAGGAAAAAAAGGTATAGATGATAGGTATGTTATATCTGCTACACTGCCAAACATGTATATATTTTATCCCTAGCCATATCAAAATAGAGGGATTCTGGGAATTGAAGTCCAAAAACATCCTGGCAGCCAAGGCTGAGAAACCCATTTAAGCGAGAGAGAATTTAAATTGCTGAAGTAGTAGCCCTGTTAGCCTGTGCAAACATACCAGAGAGTAAACAAAACAACAACAAAAGACAAAAATATTGTGGCACCTTAAAGACTAACTCCTGTATTTAAATGTGAGCTTTTGTGGATCAAGTTCACACTTCATCAGACATAAGAGTCAGAATTCATATCATCAATTTATACACACCAATAATGGAAAAATCCCAGGTTGTTAATCAAATTTGCTGTGAAGCCTGGCCCTATTGAGTTGCAAGTGTTTGCAAAACCAACTTCTTTTGCAAGCTGATGCACCACATCCAAAGGATGGATGCAAAACAAACACTGTGGCATTACACATTTGCCAATGAATTAGAATCACAGAATCACTTAGGTCAGTGTTTCCCAAATACTGGTGTTTCGACTTCAATTCCCAGAAGCTTAAGTCAATTCCCCAAAGCACTGATCAGTCAATATACTGGCTTAGGATTCTGGGAACTGAAGTCCAAACACCAGCATTTGGGAAACACTGACTTAGGTCATTGAGTCCAACCCCCTTCTCAGTGCAAGAATCCAAATCAAAGCAGACATGACAGATGGTTGTCCAATTCTCTGTGGAATGCTTCCAGTGTTGGAGCGCTCAGCACTTCTCAAGGCAGTTGGTTCCACTGTCATACTGCTCTAACTGTTAAGAAGATTTTCCTAATATTCAGCCTATATCTGGCTTCCTGTAGTTTTAGTCCATTACAGTAAAACCTCATATAACACTAAAACCTGGTTCCACAAGTCTTGGTGTTATATGATTTTTAGTGTTATCTGATGCATGTTAAAATCCTATGGGATCCATAGATATACATTGTAACCACACAGGCTTTAGCGGTTGTTATCTGAAGCATCCCATAGGATCTTAATGTTATCTGATGCAATTCTTCCCCCCAGATTCCTTAATGTTATGCGATTTTAGTGTTATTCGATACTAATGTTATATGAGGTATTACTGTATTACGCATCCTGCACTCTGGGATGATGGAGAACAGATCCTTAGCATCTATCGACAATGGTTCGAGTGACTCAGGCAAAACTGCATCATACGACAACCTGTTAGTTGTGGTGCATCAAATTTGATAAAAGTCCCAGAAACCCTTGACTAATATTCAAACCCCTGAGATCGGTGTAGAGCATATGCATGTACAGTATTTAATCTCTGATGTCTCTCTTTGGATTCTAGTCTTGCGATTCTTCTGTTCTAGAATGGCAACATTCAAGTCCTGTGCAGCGTCTGGTAGACTACAGTGGTATGAAACAGGCTTCCATGTACAGTAATACCTCAGATAACATTAGTATCGAATAACACTAAAATCGCATAACATTAAGGAATCTGGGGGGAAGAATTGCATCGGATAACATTAACATCCTATGGGATGCATCAGATAACAACCGCTAAAGCCTGTGTGGTTACAATGTATCTCTATGGATCCCATAGGATTTTAACATGCATCGGATAACACTAAAAATCGTATAACACCAAGACTTGTGGAACCAGGTTTTAGTGTTATCTGAGGTTTTACTGTACAGTATTGCCATTCTTAATATCTATAGGTGACAGAGGAAAGTGGGACACTAGTCAAAGCCCATCAAGGCGAAATTTGTACTTATTTATTTATTTTCTTACATTTATATCCTGCCCATCTGGGATGTTTTTCCACTCTGGGTCAACCAGAGCCCTATTGGCGCAGTGCTTAAACTGCTGCCCTGCAACCCAAAAGTTGTGAGTTCGATCCGGACCAGGGCTCAAGGCTGACTCAGCCTTCCACCCTTCCGAGGTCGGTAAAATGAGGACCCAGCATGTTGGGGGCGAAATGCTAATTAACATGTGAACCGCCCAGAGTGTGCACTAAGAGGTATGGGGGGGTGCTATAGAAGTATGGTTGCTTTGCTTGCAACATGTTTAAAAAATATATGTACAATAAAAATTAAACAAATTGAATAAATTATAAATATCATCAAGTGATAACCCTAAATGATAGAATATCCCCCCCCCAAAAAAAAAAGAAACACCCACCCAACCCTTCTTCAGTGTCAAACGAGGGTAACGAGAGGGAAGGGAAGGGAAGGGAAGTGGGCTCCCTCTGCACACCCATTTCCCCTCCGGCGACACTCACTCTCCCGTTCCGGCATCTTGGCTTCTCCCGCAGCTCTATCAGCCGCCCGCCTCGAGAGGGGAAACAACAAGCCAGCTACGGAGGTGTCCCTTTCTCCCACAAGGCACCGCGAATCCAGGAAGAGGAAGGGAACCGAGTGGGGAGTGCTAGAGCGGCACTGAGGAGAGAGAGAGAAGGATGGGGCTTTACCCACAATGCAACGCGCTCTTATGTTTTTTTAAGGGAGGGAGGGAGTTGTTCCTGGGAGGTGCCTTATTAGTAGATCTTGTTCCCTGTCCTGGCTGGGGTTTGGACGCTTCAGATGGTCTCTGTCTCTCATGCAGTAAATCAAGGGTGCCCAAAATACAGCCTGGAGGCCGGATCCGGCCCCCCCCACTCTAATTCATCTGGCCTGTGACACCCTCGTTGCTCCCGGAAGCAAAACACTTCCATACAGGCACATTCAAGGAATGCCTGACTGAGGGGGTCCTTTCATGTCCACAAGATCTTTTCCCACCGAAGTGGTCCCTATTTAGGGTTACCATATCTCAGGATTTGTCCTGAGATTTCCTGCTCTCAGGACAAATCCTGAGATATGGTAACCCTCTTAGAGCAGGAAATCTCAGGACAAATCCTGAGATATGGTAACCCTCTTAGAGCAGGAAATCCCAGGACCAAATCCTGAGATATGTTAACCCTCTTAGAGCAGGAAATCTCAGGACAAATCCTGAGATATGGTAACCCTCTTAGAGCGGGAAATCTCAGGACAAATCCTGAGATATGGTAACCCTCTTAGAGCGGGAAATCCCAGGTCAAATCCTGAGATATGGTAACCCTCTTAGAGCGGGAAATCCCAGGTCAAATCCTGAGATATGGTAACCCTCTTAGAGCGGGAAATCTCAGGACAAATCCTGAGATATGGTAACCCTCTTAGAGCGGGAAATCTCAGGACAAATCCTGAGATATGGTAACCCTCTTAGAGCGGGAAATCCCAGGTCAAATCCTGAGATATGGTAACCCTCTTAGAGCGGGAGATCTCAGGACCAAATCCTGAGATATGTTAACCCTCTTAGAGCGGGAAATCTCAGGACAAATCCTGAGATATGGTAACCCTCTTAGAGCAGGAAATCTCAGGACAAATCCTGAGATATGGTAACCCTCTTAGAGCAGGAAATCCCAGGACAAATCCTGAGATATGGTAACCCGCTTAGAGCAGGAAATCTCAGGACAAATCCTGAGATATGGTAACCCTCTTAGAGCAGGAAATCCCAGGACAAATCCTGAGATATGGTAACCCTCTTAGAGCAGGAAATCCCAGGACAAATCCTGAGATATGGTAACCCTCTTAGAGCAGGAAATCTCAGGACAAATCCTGAGATATGGTAACCCTCTTAGAGCAGGAAATCCCAGGACAAATCCTGAGATATGGTAACCCTCTTAGAGCAGGAAATCCCAGGACAAATCCTGAGATATGGTAACCCTCTTAGAGCAGGAAATCCCAGGACAAATCCTGAGATATGGTAACCCTCTTAGAGCAGGAAATCTCAGGACAAATCCTGAGATATGGTAACCCTCTTAGAGCAGGAAATCTCAGGACAAATCCTGAGATATGGTAACCCTATACTCTATTTATCTACTTGCAATTTCTTGCTTTCAACCTGCTTGGTTGGCAGGAGCTGGGACAGAGACAGGCGTTCAATCCGTCATGCAGTACCTGGGTGTCAAGCTGCTGGCTTATTTATTTATTTGACTTGTATGCTGCCCTACTCACCGGTGTGACTCAAACCATGGAGCAACATATATTACAGTGCAGTATTACAATATCAAACGTAAATGCAACAACATAATGCAATGCAATCGATACAGTCAATAAATCTAACATTAAAATGAAAATACAGGTCAGGTGGCTCTTTATCCCTTCCTGGCCAGGCTTGCTGGCCTGCCAGCTAACAAGGCAAGTTTCTTAACCACTGAGCCACTGCAGCCCCATCAAGGTAGTGAGGAGCTATAAAGTAACCTTATGAGGGTAATGGGTAGCGAGTTATGGTTATTTCCAGACATTTTTAAAAAAGTACAGTGGTACCTCGCTTAAAGAGCATAATGTGTTCCACGGGATTGCTCTTTAAGCGAGTTTGGTCTTTAAGCGAAACACCATTGTAAGTGACCAGTTGTGGGGAGGATTGCAAACCCCGATTTATTAAGTGAGTTTTTGGTTGGTTTTGTTTGTTAAGCGAAGCGAACATTCAGAGAAAATTCTGCTCTTTAAGCGAGTTGCTCTTTATGCAAGGTTTGACTGTAAGACATATTAGCAGCATTCTGATATTTGCAGCTGAGCTTCCTTTTGTGCTTGGTTTTTGGGAAGGAGCCACAGCAGGGCCTGAAAGTCCGCCTGAATCACGTCTCTCCACTTACAGGCTTCATTTCTCTCTCTGAGAAGCTGCTCTATTCAGAGCAAGGGAGCAGTTCCATTTCCAGGATGCCTTTGCATAGCCACGCCCCCTCATTTGTCCGAGCGCGGGGATAGGCCAGAGTCTACTCCCAGGGCCGCCCACCAGGTAGGGGCCCTGGGGAGCTGAAAGACAAAATGGCGGCGGCCTCTGTGCGTGCCATAGGCAGCAACCTGGGTCGGAGCCTTAAAGAGATACGGATCCACCTTTGCCAGCGCTCGCCGGACGCTCAGGGGGCCAGGTAGGCGGGAGGGCAGCCTGGGAAGGTTATGGGGCCTTTCCCCCTCCGTCCTCCAGACTCAGAGGGTGGCTGCCCGAAAGGTCGCTCCGGATCCAAGAGCAGCAACCTTCACCCTCCTCCGGGTCTCCAGGAGAGGCTCAAAAGCCCCGAGATTGGAGGGCTTGAGCCTTGCCCAGAAACGAAAGGAGAAGAAGCCTCTGGGGTTCATATCAGTGTCCTTTATTAACTGGCCATATCATGTTAAGATGGGATAAAATATGATGAAAGGTAAAGGTAAAGGTTTCCCTTGCTCGAAAGCCAGTCGTATCCGACTCTAGGGGTCAGTGCTCATCTCTGTTTCTAAGCCGAAGAGCCAGCGCTGTCTGCTTCTGCAGACATTTCCATGGTCATGTGGCAGGCATGACTTGACACCGGAGCGCATGGAACGCTGTTACCTTCCCACTGAAGTGGTCCCTATTTATCTACTTGCAATTTCTTGCTTTCGAACTGCTAGGTTGGCAGGAGCTGGGACAGAGACGGGAGCTCATTCCGTCCTGCAGTACTCGGGAATCGAACTGCTGACCTTCCGCCTCCCAGTCAGCGTCTTAGTGACTTGAGCCACTGTATGATGATAAAACCAGATTAAAAGGAGAATGGTACTGTCCAGTGGTGGGATGTCAAAAATTTTACCACCCCACCATGACATCATCACAGTGTGGGTGGAGCTAACATCATGGGCGGAGCCAATGTCATGACATCATGATGTTGTGGGCGGGGCCAAAAAATTAAAAATAATAATAAAATAAAAATAAGCACACACACACACACCTCAACCCACCTACCTACCCACCCACCCACCCACAACACAAACCTGTAAATAAATTAAATAAATTAAATACATTAAAATACACCCACCCACCCACAACACAAATCAACCAGAGCTTTTAAACCAGAGCTTAAAGCTTATTCTGGCTAATCTTTCTCACACTAGGTCAGATGGAAGGAACTACAGAATGAACTCACCACAAGATGGCTTCATTTTGGCACTTTTCAGCTTTTCAACAGTTAAAGAAGTTAGGTACTAAGTCTTTGCCTAACCAGTTCTCTAGGATATCTAGGGGAGCAGGCTATAGGGAGCTTCAGGTTAGCAGCTTCTCTTCCTTCTCCCCGCTTGGGAGGACAGCAAGGAGGCCGTGCATACCCGCCAAGCACTATAGGTGTGCATGCACACGAAGTGCTTGGCATGCATGTGCATTGGAGGAACCAGTGAAAAAGTAAGCCCTGAAGGTGGTTCCCCCCAAAAGTTGCAACCGGTTCTCCAGGACACTGGGGAAAGTTGCTACTGGTTCTGGAGAACTGGTGAGAACCTGTTACATCCCATCACTGGTACTGTCACAATAAAACGAGAGATAAAATTGACTCAGTAAAATTCATCACCTTTGCCTGCCAACCCCTTTCTGATCAATAAAATGTCTTCTCTTTGGAATTGCAGCAGGAATGTATTTCATTCCATTGGGGAAATAAACCACCCATTACTCCACATTTCTTCCCAAAGACCTCTGAACACTAGTTTCCATCTCAGACTTCCAAGATTAACCACAAAAATTGATTATCTTGTTATATATTTTTTATATCGTATATTAGACTGTATTTTGGGATTGTATCTCTGCTTTATATTGTGGACCATATTGTGGATTGTACTGTGGATTACACTGTGTTTATATTTATTTTGTTGTACTGTATTTTATGATATTGTATTGAACTGTTATATTGTATTCGATTGTATGTTGTGAGCCGCCCAGAGTTGGTTTCACCAAGTAGGGCGGCATATAAATCGAATAAATCAAATCAATCAATCAATCAATTTTTTGTTGTTCAGTCCCACAGTCCCCCACCATAAACTTGACAGTTCTAATAAAGTATTTACATACGTATTTGAGCCCTGAAGGAGGAAGGTTAATCTTTTATTAGGGTCCCAGTATTTTGTTTTGTCTAGTCATGTCTGTAAACTCTGGAGTTCATAGGTTACAGCAGGGGTGCCCAGACTACGGCCTGGGGGCCGGAGCTGGCCCCCGGCACAAATTCATCTGGCCCATGAAGCACGCGTCACTCCTGGAAGCGGAAGTAAAATGGGCCCATCCCAGCGTGTTTTACTTCCACTTCCAGGAGCGATGAGGGCTTTGTGGGCCGGATGAATTGGTGTCAGGGGCCAGATTCAGCCCTGGGCTGTAATGACTGGCTCCCTGAACCACGTGACCGGCCCATGGGCTGAAAAGTTTGGGCACTCCTGGGTTACAGTAATATCAGAGAGAAGATGTGATGTGATTTCTCCCCTGCCTTTCTTCCCGATGGCTTATCCAACATTTCCCTTTGTTTTTGTCCAGCACGCAGGGACTCTCTCCCCATCCTAGCAGTGGTTGCCTACCTTTTTTTGGTTATACCCAAGGGTGGGCATCAGCAGGTTTGCACCAGTTCACCAGAACCAGTAGCAGAACCAGCCAAGTTTTGAAATAAAGTAGTCCTAATTTGGGTGCAATGTGGGGCTTCCCCCCTGCCGATACACACTATACAATGCTCACAGCCATGAGGTTTTACTGTTATGTCTGATGAAGTTGACTTGATCCATGAAAGCTCACATTTAAATACAGTGGTACCTTGCTTAAAGAGCATGTGTTCCACAGGATTGTTCCTTAAGTGAGTTTGCTCTTTAAGCGAGTTTGCTCTTTAAGCGAAACACCATTGTAAGTGACCAGTTGTGACTTCTGGTGGTGGTGGTGAGGATTGCAAACCCCGATTTATTTGTTAAGTGAGTTTTTGGTTGGTTTTATTTGTTAAGCAAAGCAAACATTCAGAGAAAATTCTGCTCTTTAAGCGAGTTACTCTGTAAGCGAGGCACTCTTTATGCGAGGTGTGACTGTACAGGAGTTAGTCTTTAAGGTTCCACATTTTTTTGTCTTTTTGTTTTGTTTTATTTACTATTTGATATGCTTGCACAGACAAACACAGTTACCACTTCAGAAGTTTTCCTAAAAGGCAGCTACCTGGCTACTATGGACTCCCCTGTGTAATCTGGAACTCTGAATGTACAGTATTCTAGGTTTCATTCCCAGTTGATGTGTGGAAGCCATGTTGGAACCTAGGCTGAAAGAAGTTTCTGAAAATGGAATACGTACTTGCATTAGTGTGAAGTGTCCTGGAGAAGCTTGAATCTTACATATGCTGATGTGTCGTGTTTTCTTCTTTGTAGAGATTTCATGGAACAGCACTATGTCACTTTAAAGAAAGCAAATCCAGATTTCCCTATTCTGATCAGAGAGTGTTCGAACGTGCAACCAAAGCTCTGGACTAGATATGGTGAGTTAGTGGGTATGTTTCTATCGTTTACTATTGCAAGTAAGGTAGAAGCAATTTCTTAGGCAGTTCCCTGTTGCGTGAGACTTGAAATACCATGTTCTCTTTAAGTGTATGAAGTTATTTGGGGGGGGGACCCTCTCCCCAGCTGACAAACACGTTTCTTGCCCTTTCCCTACTCTTCCCCCAACAGACTCCTAATCTAAATCTGTTCCATCTCATTTTATTTCCCCAACCAATGTGATCTGGTTGGAAAATGTATTGGAACAGACATTTGCATGTGTCCAATATTAGGTGAACACTTTATGTGAAATGGTAATAAGAGCAGAACTAACATACTTTGGGGAGAACATTGTATTGTATTGTTCGACTTTTATGCCGCCCCACTCGCCTATAGTAACTCTGGGCGGCTCACAGCAAAACAATGTTTCATAACTACAAATATCACATCACAAAAATCACATATCAAAAGTGCATCAAAAACATTACAAGAAATCCCCCATCCCGATTACAAAATTAAGAATTCATAAACATTTCATTTCATTTCAAAAACACATCAAAACACTTTGAACAGTCCACAAAAATCTCGAACTCTACCCCACTACGTCCATTTCCCTGCGACTTTTTTCCCCTCAGCCGAACTTGGCTGAGAGAGCGGCCAAATTTGGGATGGAGGGGGAAAGACCCACATAGCTCTCCCCGGTCCGAGGCCGGGGGAAAGTGGCGTCAATGTCCGGCGAGGCGCCAATGGTTGATTTTACAAGTAGGTCAAAGGTATGATAGAGCTAGAAAGTATTTAATGTTCATTAACTTAGTCCATTTTGTAGTCTGGGACTTAGTACCTGTTACCTACAATGCAGTACAGAAAAAGAGAATAGTGTATGTGTAGCCCTGAAAGGAAAACTTATGGAAGACAACTATCTCTCCCCACTGCCAATGAGCTAGTTTTACAACATGTATCACACTGTTTTCTTTCAAGTAGTATTTCTAATCTAGTGATACTACATTACAATAATTGTTTAAGAATCCAGAAAAACTCCTGAATGCAATCTGACCATGACTTGATGTGTACTGAAGCTAATCAAGCACAGAGGATTAATGGCAGTAAATTGTGTGGCAAAATAACCACTTTCTATAAGGAAGCAGAATAAAAGATACTTTCAGCTATTTAATCTTAAAGTGCAGTGGAGTGTTTCTGCCAATCAGATTACCTGACTACGGTAGTAGAGAAAATTTTCTTTTTATTAGCAGAGATGGTAAAGAACCTCCTCAAAGATTGTGGTATTTTTGAACCACAATTAGACATACCCCAAGCAATGGCAACTTTGTTGTGCCCAGGTCAGGTGAAAGACACTATGGAATGAATTCACCAAAGATCGCTTCATTTTGGTAGTTTAGAGTCTGCCTTAGATACAGTACAGTATAATAATTAGCAGTGATGCCCCCAAAATGCTAGGTCAGTGATGGCAAACCTTGGCACTCTAGCTGTTTTTGTACTTCAATTCCCAGAAGCCCGAGTCCCTATGAATCCACACAAATGGGTTTACTGTGCATACGAACTGTTCTTGCACCGTACTTCAATTCCCAGAAACCCAAATCCCTGGAAATCCACACGTATGTGCAGTAAACCCATTCGTGTGGATTCACAGGGGCTTCTGGAAATTGAAGTACAAGGACAGCTGGAGTGCCAAGGTTTGCCATCACTGTGCTAGGTACTCATTTTACTGACCTCGGAAGGACGGAAGGCTGAGTCAACCTGGATCCCTGTCAGGATTGAACTCACAACATTTTGGCTGCAGTGCAGCAATCTAACACTGTGCCACTAGTTAAGATGCTGAGCTTGACAACCGGAAGGCCAGCAGTTTGAGACCCAAGTGCTGCATGACAGCATGAGTTCCTGTTGTCAGTCCCAGCTGCTGCCAACTTAGCAGCTTGAAAGAAAAAAATTGGTGGGCAAGGGAAAAAAATTGGTGTTCGTCTAGTCAAAATGCAGACAGCGCTGGCTCTTTGGCTGTATACAGTGATGAGCACTGTCCCCTAGAGTCAGACATGACTGGCTTTCGAGCAAGGGAGACCTATCCTACAATAGTTTTCTAAGGTCTGGGATAAAGGTAAAGTTTTCCCTTGCTCGAAAGCCAGACATATCTGACTCTAGGGTTCTGTGCTCATCTGTTTCAAAGCCGAAGAACCAGCGTTGTCTGCTTCTGCAGACGTTTCCATGGTCATGTGGCAGGCACGACTAGACACTGGAATGCTGTTACCTTCCCACCGAAATGGTCCCTATTTGTCTACTTGCAATTTCTTGCTTTCGAACTGCTAGGTTGGCAGGAGCTGGGACACAGACGGGAGCTCATTCCGTCCTGCAGTACTCGGGAATCGAACTGCTGACCTTCCTCCTCCCAGCCTCTTAGCCACTGCAGTCCCAAGGTCTGGGATAGCAGAGGTTTACCCTATTATGACAAATGACCAGCCTAATACCTGTATTGAGGGGATTCCTGCCTCTGTGTATATTTAGAGATTATAAATGCATAGCTGTCTAACATTTGAAATTTGCTTTTCAATCTATTTATTTCACCCAACTTTTGTTTTCCCTAGCATTTGGCAGAGAGAGGAGTGTGCCGCTAAGCAACTTAAACGTGGACCAAGTTGCCAAAGCCCTGGAGGATGCTGTTAAAAGCAAAGTATAAAGAGAATGCATATTCCTGCATTTAAATCTAACTGTAGATGTGTGTAACTTATATATTAATGAATATTCTTTCAATCCAATGGTTTGGTGTCTTATTTTCAACCCCAAGTGAAAAGAGCCACAATCTGGTGACCCCTGAGCGGAGTTTCTCCAGCAAAAATCCTTTCAACCCAGAATTATTACACCCTGATGATCTCATGCTGTTTCTAAATTTTGTCCCGTCAGTGTCAGGCTTGTTGTTCAGTCGCATAGTCGAGTCTGACCCTTTGTGACCCCATGGACCATCGCACGCCAGGCACTCCTATCCTCCACCATCCTCCTAAACCCACCCAGCTCTGTACCATTTGCGTCAACAATGCTATCTAGCCATCTCATCCTCTGCCGCCCCCTTCTTCTTTTCCCCCTGACCTTTCCCAGCATCAAGGTTTTCCCAAGTGAATCCTCAAGTGTCAGCTGGCTCAAAGGATAAGAACTTTACACAACAAGAAATCCACAAAAATGTCTGAATCATTTTATTTGCTGATATTTTCCCCAAAACAGACACTGCTACATTCTAAGTCTTGTTTTCCACAAGCTGGGTAAGGAATCCATTATCTGTCGTCCAACTTGGTAAGGAAGTGGACCACAGGTCTTTATCCGAAGCAAGAAAGGATCAGTCCAGAGAAAGAACATTTGACTCACTGACACCTCTGAATGAGTGCCTTGATTCGCTCTTGCAGCTGTAGGTTGTCATAATGCCGCTGTATGGCCTGCAGACCTCCCTGAGTCACAAAGCCAGTGATAGCCTGGTCCAACAGAGAAGGAAAAAACCAGAGTTATTATTGAAGTCGCCTAATTAGCTTCACTTTTCAGCAGATGTAGTACTACCAGAATGTACCAAATGCAGTTTTCTACCTCTGGACAGTGAAGGAAGAGGAGATGAAGTAGTTCCAGAATCTGACCCACGACTTCTGTATCAGAACGTGCAAGGGTGCCAATGAGAGAAGGAAGCACAGCTTTGTGGCACATTGTCTGGCAATAAACGCCACCCTTTGCAGCTATGTTACACAGCACAGTTAGGACCTGGAAAAGAAGGTGGAGTCAGAGATTTTAATTTTCACACTTATATCCCACCCAATCAGAAACCCAACTCAGGGGGGCTCACATGGTAACTATCCAAAATACAATATACTGTACACAAAAAGATGTTGCTCTCGACATCTCAGATCAGAGGGGGCAAAAAAACTGATATCCGATTCCTCCATGAATGCCCCCCCCCCCTCTGAGAGTCTATCCTTATGAGAGAATTTCAGGCCATTTCCTGCCTTGTTTTTCATTTTAATACAAGCTGCCATAACTGCCCATATTGTTAATTAAGTTTGGTTACTTAGTCCATCTGGACTTTAAAAATAATAGCCTTTTAATGTTTCTATTTGATTTAAAATCTCCTGAAGCAATGAAATCTCTAAAACATTTTAGAAAGATCAAGCCTGTTTTAAAAATACCTTAATTTACGGGGTTATTTTTCCAGATTTATATAACTACAAACAAAGAAACACATTTTTCATTTCCTAAAATTCCAGTGATTTTTTTTTTCAGAATCAAAGTCCGGTGATTTTTGCAATGTGTGTGTAAATGGATTTTTGCTTTGTTTTATTTGTCTCTTACTAAATCCAGAGACTCCACAAGATACTTTTTCTGGTCAAATTAAGCCCTCTCAATCAGACTTACAGAATCTGCTTCACTTTTTAAACTAAAGGTAAAAGTCAAGTCTTAATTTAAATAATTAATTTTTATGACTAAAGCAAAGGTTTTTGTTTATGCAAGGCACACTTCCCAAAATCCACATTATATTATGAAGGCAGACCACAAGTTTTACTGTTCAGACAAAAGGCCCCATTATAGCTTGCCCATAAATTAATCCCCTTTCAAGATTTATTCAATCCAACCGCACTGCCAACAACTCAATGCCAATTGACATCCCCGAGGACTAACAGCCTTGGGTGCCAAAGTCCACAGGGAAGAGTGATGGTCCCCGAGTGGATTAAATCCCATTTGAGTCCATCTTGATGGAGGGCAGAAGCTTCATCAATCCTGGCCTGGAGCTGATGAGGACTTTGTGTGCCAAAAGGGCTCAGGACCAGAAAGTGACCTGCGGAACTGGATCAGTGGAACGAGAGTCACACTGATATAGAAGGCAAATGCAAGGCCACTGCATTATATTCCCAGGGTAATCTTTATGGCTGATTGCCATGAGGATCGCCAATATTTGGAATCAGATACGGCACTTGAAAAAGAAGAAGGTTCAAGCCAAGGCTCTGAACATGCTTAAAGAGGAACTCCTGGTTCCCATCCCTTATTGCTGCACACCTGCAGCACCAGGTTTGAACAGGAGAATAATGCCTCTGTGTAGATTCTACAGATGAGCAGGAAACCGGATATTTCAGTTTTGCTCCTGTGCAGAGACTATAAGCAATTAGGAAACTCTTCCCCAGACCCAGCACTGTTACTGTGAATAAGTTGGCAATGGAGTGGGGGGGGGGGGGGATAAATGTTGCCATCTAAGCAGCACATGGCGTCAGCCTGAACAAGACCTGAAGAGAGTTTGAGTATCAGCCACACATTGGGGTTCCATGAAAAGCCGGCGATTCATATTATGTTTGCATAAAGCAAATGCCATCCCAGCATCTCAAGGGTTTTTTAACAGGCTAAAACTTCATCCCTGGCCAACATTGTCACCTACCAGCATGTTCACCATGTGGTGAGAACTTAAGAGCTGCAACAAAACTGGGAAAACGTCCAGGATGAACAGGGCAGAGCATGATGTGGTGCTGTCAGCTGGGGAGAAGTGAAAACATGCATTCATTTATTCACATTTATACCCCACCCTTTTGATAGGAACTCCATTCAGGGTGGCTTACAAAATATATATAACAAAAATGTAACAGTATTCATAGCAAACAATAGCCAAAATATCAATTCTTAGCATTCTCTTAGAACAACAACCAAAAGGAAGTACAGTACTGTACTTCTGTAAACATGGTATGTACAGAGCAGAGTTGCAGTAGCCAGATGCCATCTAGCCATCTCATTTTTGGCCACCGCCGCCTTCTTTTGCCCTCCACCTTTTCCAGCATCAAGGCTTTCTCAAGTGAATCTTCTCTTCTCATTTGATGTCTAAAGTACTTTAGCTTCATCTTTACTATTTGACCTTCTAAGGAGCAGTCAGGGTTAATTTCTTCTAAGATTGACCTATTTGTTCTCCTTGCTGTCCAGGGGACTCTCAAAACTCTCCTCCAACACCACATCTCAAAGGCATCTATTCTTCTGCACTCAGCTTTCCTAATGGTCCAGCTCTCACAACCATACATTGCCACCGGGAATACCATTGCTTTGACTATACGAATTTTTGTTTTCAATGTGATGTCTCTACTTTTCACTATGTTCCCCAGGTTTCTCATAGCTTGTCTCCCAAGCATCAGTCACCTTTTTATTTCCATCTGCAGTGATCTTGGATCCAAAGGAAACATCCATATAGCAAGCAGGTAGCTAAAACAAGCTTAGAAACCTCACACCTACACCCTGCTAAAGGTGGCACATTATCTAGCTTTTTCCTCTGAAAAGGAGGAAACCTAGTGGTGATCCACTAGGCCTTTCCACCAGACACAACCTCCAATAGTCTAATCACTTTTAACTGAAGAGCTACCTATTCTTAACCACCCTAAAAACTACTAGTTTTTTTTAACTGATCAAAAGAGCCTGACAGATACAACAAAGGAGTAATAATTAGCTATAGTGCTTCCTTGGAAAGCAAGCCCTGAGACACTGTTCAATGAACATACCTGTAAGGTTGTTGATGAGCCACAAACACTCCTGGACAATAAAGAGATGCTTGAGAAGAAAGGACTGTATAAAGACAAATAAGGCTCTCAGCAGGCACTCTTCATCTACTACTTGGTGACCAACAACTGCCCCGTCTTCTGTAAGAAGATTGGCAACACAACGCACCACAGGACAGATCAACTGGAAATGGAGGAGGGAAAATGTACTCAGAAAGCGCGTCAAAGGCACAGCTTGGCAAGTCAAATAGATTTCTCTTGTTTCTTACCAATTCCAGACCCTCAGTGGAAGTGGTTGATAGCACAGAGGCCAGTTCTACCAATAGCTGGGCTAGGGATGGTATAAACCTCTGGGAGATGAGCAGGGAATTATTTACTTGGCTGCAGAAAGAAGGAAAGAACAGGATAAGTATCCTGGTTCAGTCATGTAAACCTGTACCTTATCTCATTGCACAGAGCTGAACAGACTTTTTCTCCCAATCAGATGGCTCCCTCTTCTAATAAAACCACTTTGTAATATTCATTCTTGAGGGTACGCAAGAGCAAAACCAAATTAGAAGATGGAGGAAGGGGATCACTGAACAAGGAACATCATTAAAGGAGGATATAGATTAAAGGAGGATATAGCCAGCGCTCAACCCAACAATAACAGCCAACTATCGGATGGTATCCAACCTCCCTTTTTAGGGAAGGTTTTGGAAAAGGCAGTGGTGCGGCAGTTACAGGGGATTCTGGATGAAGCGGATTATCTGGATCCCTTTCAGTCAGGATTCATCAGAACGCAGATGATACTCAGCTGTATGTCTTGGCCTGTGGTGATCCAAGCAATGCAGTCAGAGTCCTATCCAGGTGTCTGGAGGCTGCTGGGGTCTGAATGGGGGTCAACGGGCTTCAGCTGAATCCCTGCAAGACTGAGTGTCTATGGGTTATGGGCCCTGCGTTATCTCAAGAGCTACCATCTTTGGTTCTGGATGGGACTATCTTGCCCCAAACAGACCCAGTGCGTAATCTGGGGGTCCTCCTGAACTCACGACTCCTGCTCGATGAGCAGGTGGCAGTTGTGGCCAGGGGGGCTTTTTGCACAACTTCATGTCATACACCAGTTTCGCCCACTCCTACATTGGGACTCCTTGCTCATGGTCACGCATGCTCTGGTCACCTCCAGACTGGACTATTGTAATGTGCTCTACACGGGGCTGCCCTTGATGACCATTCGGAGGCTGCAGCTGGTCCAGAATGTGGCTGCCCAGATGGTGATGGGGTGAAGACGTTATGCTCATGCCTTGCAACAGCTTTGGGAGCTGCACTAGTTACCGGTGTGCCTCCGGGTGCAATTCAAGGTGCTGGTAATTACCTTTAAAGCCCTACATGGTAGTGGCCAGGGTACTTAAGAGACTGCGTCACACCAAAAACATCTGTCCGTCTCACCAGAGCAGATATGCCCCCATGCTGCAAACCACAGGTTAAGACTAAATTTTAAACCTGTTTCTCGCTCGTAAAACAATGTGGGGAATTATACGTCAAATGTTGGGAATTATGTCAGAGACAGAACTGGTTACAAGGCTATACACAGGAAAGGTAATGGAAGTATAAATTTAGAACTCCTATTCTACTAACACAAAACCATATTTACCTGCAAATAATGTAGTGAAGACCCCATGCACATTCCACAGCAGCTCCTATTCCTTCTTCCGATTTGGAACAAACCAAACGAAGCATGTCTTGGGGGAGAGTCGAGTCTAGGATCAAACTGGGGGTATGAAAAAAGATTCCTTTTAGTTGCAATGCATTTGTGTTGTTCCTAGGCCCCACTGTACTCTGTGGGACTAACTCTCTAGCAAATGTTTTGCTCACGAGTACATTTCAAGGTTTGTGTGGCACATAGTTTATATCTAACCAAAGTTAGGTTAGACATAAAAACCTACTTCTTCATCCTGTATTTTGTTCTTATCCATTAAAATGGAAATTTTATTGATGGCATTTTACTGCAAGGTCCTGAGTGCTGCACACGACAGAGTGAGCTCCTGTCTCTGTCTCAGCTCAGCACTGGGTTCTCCAACTGCTGACCTGCCAACCTTCCAGTTCAGTGTCTTAACCACTAAGCCACCGCAGTCCCTGGAAATTGGGTATGCCCACCCTACTGTGGAAACACCATGGGTGACATCCTGTTTGTAGTGTAAGACCCAACTTGATGTTTGTTCCTTCCTGGTAAACAAAGCACTGTTGCCGAGATTCACGGGGAGCGCGTGCAGAAGCTGGGTGTGGTGTGTACATGAGAATCTTGGCGGTGGTGATTTGATTACCAGGAAGGATCACAAGGAAAGTTACACCAGGGCTTATTTAAGAATTTGATTTCAGCCTTTAAAAAAAAAAGAACAAGGTCAACAAACCCTGATTTGCTCACTTCAAACTGATTTTACCACTTCTATTCTGCTTGGTATTTTAATTGTCTTGTTACCCTTTTTTTCTTGTCATCATATGAAGAATGATTTTTACTTTAGGCACCTTTATTATCCTATCATCATTCTTTGGAACTATTAAAACCTTCAATGTTTTAAAAATAAGTAACAAATACTAGAAGTTAATGTGGCTTAAAATACAATCCTTAAAATGGTAACGTGGCTTAAAATACAATCCTTAAATTGTTAACGTGGCTTAAAATACAATCCTATGCACGTGTAATTACCACAATCAATAGAATTTATTTTTAGTTGTGTTTATGGGGGTGTCATCTCAGACTAGTACCTTTTACTGAGAATTAAACAAGGAAGAAGGGAGGTTTGTGTCTCACACTGTCACATACCTATACATTTGATTCCTAAACTGAATGAAGATTCTACTTACGGTATAACTTCAGCAGGCGCTTCCCTGGATTGCAAAAGTTGTGAAAGAACAAAACCGACACCTTCCTGCACCACCACATGGGGAGACTAAAATCAGAAAGTACAGCATTCATCACTCAATAACTCACAGTCAAGGGCTTCATACAACCCAGACAAAAGGGGGGAAAAGCAATAGAGAAACAATTCTGCTAAAGAGGAACTGACCTAGTAATGACAATGTTGCAAGAGTTTGTCTAAGTCCAACAAAATCTTTAGAATAACGGTAAGCAGGAAAGTGTTATCTATATTGTGGACAAACAGTCAATGAAAAGTTCAGTGATCCTGATATATTCCTTCAGAAACTTCTCAGGAAGTTGTAACTAGTGTCCTCAATGAGAATAGAGTTGCAAACCATTCTCTAAAATTCCTCTTGTCCACCCTTGGGAGACAGCAAAAGACAAATCTCTGTAGAACTTGCTATGGGAGTAAAGCAGGGGTGGCCGACTTTGGGGCTCCAGGTGTTCTTGAACTTCAATTCCCAGAAGCCCTGATCGGCAGGTGTGCTGACTTGGGCTTCTGGGAATTGAAGTCCAAGAATACCTGGAGCACCACCCCTGGACTAAAGGACGCTATTTACTCTAGTACAGGGGTCGGCAACCTACGACCCACTGGCCGAATCCGGCCCACAGCATCAAATCATCAGGCCTTCCGCCCATGCTCCAACTGCTGTTGGAAGCGGCCGTGTTTACAGCAGCTGTGGACATATTTATGGCAGCAGTTACGGCAGGGGGGACCTCCAGTCCGCCCCCCCAACTGTCTGAGGGAGTGTGACCTGGCCCCCAACTTAAAAAGGTTGCTGACCCCTGCTCTAGTAGTCTATGGATAGTGGATTAATGAATCAAACGTTGATTAGACTAAGATCATACGTAGCCAGTATTCCAGATGCCGAGGAAAGACTGTATTTATTTTGTACTTCAATAACAAAAGCTACATGCTGTCAAGTTGACTCTTAAATTACAGCAACCCATTCCAGGATTTCGTAGCCAAAGAATACCCAGAAGTGGTTTACCGTACCCTTCTTCTTAGGGCGCTGTGAAACTGTGCAGCTTGGGCAAGGCTACACATAAAGCTATCCAGCCAACTACGTACCTTGATACGAGACGCTAATATTGGGATAATGCCCTGGGGCAGAAGTTGCTTCTTCACTGTCTTCATTTCCACCACCAAGTTCCCCAATGTGTACAAACACAACTCCTGAAATACATGGGGGAAAGTGTGTTCCAAGTTACTATTTTGCAGCTGCAGCTTTTTGTACAGCTAATAACTGTAGTGAAAAAAACCATTTCCGTCCAGAGGCCAGAGTGGCCAGGACCCATTTTTGGGGTTGGAAAAAAATGTAACTGCTCCATAAACAAGAATACAAGCAGAGCGAACCTGCAAATAATTTCTGAACAGAAATGGTATTGTTTTAATGTTTAAATTTGTTTTGAATGCGATCATCTTTTAACACATCAGAAAACAAAATAAAAAACACTGTAGCACTTTAAAGACTAACTGCTGTATTTTTATTGTTAGCTTTCGTGGATCAAGTCCACTTCTTCAGACAAGAAGTGAAACTTACAGGCATGGTTTATATACACCAAATTCAAGGATCAAAGGGAGAAGGTCCTGCTAAAGCAGGATGACAGACAAGTCCCTTTGACCCCTGAATTTGGTGTATATAAACCATGCCTGTAAGTTTCATTCCTTGTCTGAACATTTTGCTTGAGCAGGCCCTTCTCCCTTTGACCCCTGAATTTGGTGTATATAAACCATGCCTGTAAGTTTCACTCCTTGTCTGAAGAAGTGGACTTGATCCACAAAAGCCAACAATAAAATATAGCAGTTAGTCTTTAAAGTGCTACAGGATTTTTTATTTTGTTTTCTGATATGCCTGAACCACAGACTAACACAGCTACTATTCCAAAAAATCTTTTAACATGTACAGCTGTACCTCGCTTAAAGAGCATAATGTGTTCCACAGGATTGCTCTTTAAGCGAGTTTACTCTTTAAGTGAAACACCATTGTAAGTGACCAATTGTGACTTCTGGTGTGGTGGATTGTGAACCCCGATTTATTTGTTAAGCGAGTTTTTGGTTGGTTTTATTTGTTAAGCGAAGTGAACATTCAGAGAAAATTCTGCTCTTTAAACGAGTTACTCTTTAAGCGAGGTGCTCTTTATGCGAGGTTTGACTGTATCTTGATTAGCATTTTAATGTTTTAATACATGCACCTATCACCTTCCCTACTATTCTGTAACCAACCGTCGGGTCCTTGAGTTGGGGGAAAGATGGGACATAAATAAAGTATAAAAATAATAAATAAATGTTCCACCTCAAACCAGGATTTTAAAACCCAAATGTAAATAGACCACAAAAGAGTATTTCCAAAAGGCCATGCTCTATGTGTGGAATTGGACATGGAGACCACAGGGAACAATTCAGCCTACTATTGCTCGCCACCATTAGGAATTATCAAGAAGTACAGGCCTGGATCTTACAATGAGGGGTAGATTGTGTCCAGAGAGGTAAGTCAGGAGATAGGAAGTTGCAGGCAAGCATGCCTCAGCTACTGCAGGGTCACTGGAGTGGGACAGTTCATGTAAACAGTGAGCAGCATCCATCTGTAGATCAGGCAGATTGCCGGTGAAGAGGCCAATCAGCACCCGCATACTGCCTTCCAGCCTACAATGGCAAAAGGGGAGATTATGATATACAGTCTCCTGCTGCATAACACTTTCTTCTTTTCTGTACTACTGAAGGAAAGCACATTTACTGTTAAAACGTTTTCAATATCCTTTGTTACTGTACGTCTAAAGCAGTGTTCCCCAACCTTTGGCTCTTGGACTTCAATTCCCAGAAGCCTGAGTCAGGACATTATCTGATCAGTGGCTTCTGGGAACTGAAGTCCGAAAACCAAAGGTTGGGAAACATTGGTCTAAATAGATCAGGCTATTTCAGCTGGATGGTAATTATCAAACTTGAACCTAAACAAAAACCCTACTTCTTCTTCTTGTGCCGTATCCAATTCCAAATATTGGCTATCCTTGAGGCGATCAGCCATGAAAAATTTCCTGGGAAATTTGCCTTCCACATTGCAGCGTGACACCCATACCACTGATCAAGTCCCGTGAGTCACTTTCTGGTCCTGAGCCCTTTTGGCATGCAAAGTCCTCGTTGAGGGCCAGTATTGGTGAAGCTGGTGCCCTCCATCAAGATGGATTCAAGTGGCATTTAATCCACTTGGGCGGCAATCACTCTTCCCTGTGGACTTTGCCACTCAAGGCCATTAGTCCTCAACAGTGGCGTTGCGGGGGGGGGGGGTGCCCCGCCCTGGGTGGCGCTTTTTGGGCTATGAGTGTTCTTGGACTACAATTCCTAGAAGCCCTAGCGGGAGTGGGCGTCAGCATCCACCAGGGGGCGGCAAATTTGGCTTAAGCCCTAGGTAGATGATATCCACGTGACGTTACTGGTCTTCAAGGTTGTCAGGTTAGTTAACCATCACCTGACAATCAATGTTGAATTGCTGGCAGTATGGCCTTCTCCAAACTATGGCCCGTGGGCTGGATCTGGCCCCTGAACATTAATTCATCCAGCCCATGCCACCCTTGTCACTCCCAGAAGTAGAAGTAAAGCACATTTTACTTCCACTTCCGGGAGCGATGAGGGTGGTGCAAGTCAGATGAATTGGCATTGGGAGCTGGATCTAGCCCACGGGCCATAGTTTGGGTACCCCTGCCATAGCAGGATAACTTGGCCAGACTAAAATAAATAAATTTAACTGTACGTATCCCCCATTCCAAAACAATCATCACTGGTGTACTGAAATATCTTTATCAATGCACATAAATATATGGAGTGATGCCCGTTATGACTGTGCGTCAGAAAGGTAACACAAACAGATGGGCTTGCTACATCTTTATGACAATAATAATTGTATGTTGTCAAGTCAACTCGGACTACAGTGACCATTTCCAGGGTTTTTTAGATAGACATTCCTTTCTCCTTGGGGGCATCTTAGGACTGTATAGCCTGCCCAAGGCCACACAGCCTAGCTCTTCTCCCTGGAGGCACAAGGCAGAATTGAACTCTCAACTCTGGTTTCAGTCAGTTGTCTAATTCAGTGAGCTATCCAGCCAGCTCTTTACAGATTACCCTACAGATTAAAGAGATTTACAGATTATTTAGATAAGCGAATGAGTGGAGAAATTCTCTAATAGCTATCAGCCAATGTTACCTTCACCGTTGTTTAACACAAACTTGCCAACCTACGCAATATGGGCCTCTCTATACTTCAGCTTGGTTATTCCTACATCAGGCAACAGTAGACATCACACCTAAATTGTTCGATTCACTCTGACCCAGACTAGTAGTATAGTAGAGGGGACCTTGGCTAACCTGATGAATTTCTGTTGAGTTCCCAGATGCTGCAGTCCTCGTCGAAGCAAACGCAGTGATTTTGCCCTCCCTTCTCTTCCTTTCTGGATGTTCCTCAGCAGCTGTGAAATCTGCCCATGAATAATTGTGAATCACTGACAAGCCTTGCAGAAAAAGCAAAGAAAACAGAGGACTGGAACAATCTTGACTTCTTGGGAAATGATCTGAAAGCACAGTGCTGGATGTAATTCTCCACTACCACCACCACCCCACATTTCATTTTAAACAGATAACAAATAGCTAAGAAAGATCAAATAAGCAATGATGTCTTAAATGAAACAATCATCTCTTTTAAAATAGCATCTAATCAAATGATATTGCTTTTAGGATTTGTGTACCTCATTAACAAGAGGACCTCTGAAATGTCATTTCTTTTCCATCTTTTCTTTTCACTAGTTGCCAAAACCCATATCTCCCCAAAAATAAAGTGATAATTCTGGTGGCTGTGATTTTTCCCTTTCACAAAAATATAATCTATAAATTCTCCTATTTTAAAATTGTTCATTTTTGACAATCTCATTTTTATTTTTATTTTCACACATAGCTTGTCACGAATAACCAAGTTCCACACTTCCTTGTACCCTTTGTTTATCTGAAATCTAATTTTCCATTTTTTGTCCTAATTAATTTTGTTGCCAATGTTAATATTATGACTAATGCATTTTGGAAAAATGGTGGGGGGATGAAATTTTGATGGACAGCTGTGAAGGAGAGCCATTTAATTTTAAGGTGATACTGGAAAGCAAGCCAAGATCATCTATATGACAGTCCCAGTGGCTAAATACAGGTGTGAAAGTTGCACAGTGAGGACTGCTGGCCGGAAAAAAACCTCAACTCATTCAGAATTGGATGTTGGAATGATTTACAAGGAACCAATCAAAGATGTGAATGCAGTCAAACCACTGGCCAATCAGAAGTGCCATCTATCTCTGAACACATCAAGGGATTGTTAGGGCTAAAGTGAATCTCTATCCTAGGTAGCAGAACCATGAACCTCCTACCTCTTCTTCAGAAAAAGGAGCTTCTGCTTCAGTGTCTGTTTCAACTTGCTCTTCGTTTATCAAGGTGTCATGTAAAAGCCTCTTACTGGTCAACTGCTGAAGCCTCCGTGCATTCCGCAGGGCTGCAACAAAACAGCATTCTCTTAGCAAGTTGCCCGAGTATAACCCCCAATAAACTATTTGGTTTAATCCTATGAGGGCAAAATCTTACAGGAAGGGCCTGGACTCTTAAAACTTGGGGTGAGAAAGAGTTCTTTCATGAACATATGGAACTAATCATATATAGATCAGGAGAAAGTTCTAGACCAGAGGTTCTCAACCTATGGCATTTGGCCAGATCTGGCCCGTGCCACCATTTCATGTGGCCTGCTGCCCTGGCTCCGGGCACCGGCACCAAAAGCAGAGGGAAAGGCCATAAATGGAGACATGGCTGTCATAAAGGCATTTTTACACATTTACAGCTGTTGTAAATACATTTATAACAGCTGTGGATGCATTTCACGGTAACATTTACAGGCGGGGGGGCACACACACTACAATCCGCTCAACTGTCTGAGGGAGCATGACCCAGCCCATGGCTTTAAAAGGTTGAGAATCCCTGTTCTAGACAGAACTTGAGGAAGAAATCTACTATGTTTCATTCATAAGGATGAAACAAAATCCTCACACCTGCTGACATAATTTGTCCAGACTGGACTCTGAAGTTCCCTTTAGACTTGTCTAGTGTACATTTGTTACTACAACATAAGCTAACAAAGGGAGGGCTATTTCCATATTTTCTAACTGTTAGAACATTATGGCAATGGCACTAATTACCTCAGGAAGTTATGAGTGCTCCAACACTGGAGGTATTCAAGAGACGAGTAGGCAGCTGTCTGTCAGATATACTCTAATTTGGATTCTTACAGCACTGAGCAGGGTGTTGGACATTGTCTTTGAGGCCCCTCCCAACATCATTACTGTACGATTGTACATGGAGGACTATTGTAGCAAGGTGTACAGACAGGACGACAACCATTCTTTTAAAGGAAATTCAACCTTGATGCTATGAATAACATTTTATGCATTACCATAGGAAGAAAAATCGCCGGGACATATTGATGTCTCTACAGGTAAAGCCCTATTCAGTCAGATATTCCTCAGTTATTGCTCATATGCAGAATCTACATACAAGCAGGAACCTCTCCTCTTCAGTCTAGTTCCAGCTTGGAAAATGATGAGGGGTCAAGACTTACGCTCCCAGATATTATTGCAATTACACTTTAAATCTATTTCATGACTATTTTTCATATTTAACAATACCTCTGTTTGATTTTCTCGGCCTCTTCTGTCCAAATTCAAAAGAGATTTCAATGCATTTCGCAGAAGAAAGTCTGATACAAACCTGATTCATGTTCTCTCCTCCAGGTTCGCAGGTCCTCAGTGCTGCAACTACTATAGCGGCTTCTCTTCCAGTCCCTTGAACGATGAATTCCAGGCGATGCGGCAGCGGCAGTTACTGCCCCAGACACCGGGCCAGTTTCAAGAGAAAGCATGATGGTCACCCCAAGCCTATGATACTCTATTTCGTTTGGACAGCTGCTACACAACTAGCTTTGGACCCTTCAATGCAGGACAGAACTGTTTTTGTGATGAGCCAACTAGTCCCAATTGTCAACTTCAGCAGGTATCCTAGCATCTTCGCTCACATCAGCGTCTTCAGCCACGAAACAAGCATCACACTTTCCTCAGCAGAAACCATCAGCCTGATTTTCTGAAACTATCTTCCACAGTTTCTGTAGAAAATTAAAAACAGCAGTTACAAACATGTGTATTGTAAGTTCTCAACCTTTTTAAGCTGGGGGCCAGGTCATGCTCCCTCAGACAGCTTCAAGGGCCGGACAGCCATTTTGCCCTGCCTCTACCACATGGCAATTCCAGGTGTGGTGGAGGTGGTGATAGGCCACATGAAATGGTGGCACAGGCCGCATCCGGCGCATGGGTCGCAGGTTGAGAATCCCTGGTCTAGACCCAGCATGAAGAGATTCAAGGTCCCAGAGATTAGAATCTCCAAACCCCCATGATATGCAGTCACCAAACAACAGACATTCATGCCTAAATTACATTACACCTAGGCTACTGCAATGTGCTTTATGTAAGGCTACCCTTGAAGAAGCTCTGGGGTTTTCAATCAGTGCAACACATGGCAGGCAAGTTGCTAACAGGTACACTGTTCCTGGATCACATGACCTCAGTTCTTAAAGAACATCACCAATTGCTTACTAGCCCAATTCAAAGTGCTGGTTATCATTTTCAAAGCTCAGGATGCCTTTGAGCCTAGCTAACTAATGAGACAAGTTATCTCATTATGAACGTTTTGAACATTAGTATCTTCAACAGAATGCTAGCAGTTTCAGAAGCCTGCCTAACAAACACAAAGGAGAGGACCTTCTCCTCTGTGGCTCCTAGACTATAGAATATGTTGTCTTCAAAACTTTTCACTCTAAGAAGGTTATAAAACTACATCCTTTTTGACTGGTATATGATGTCTAATCTGCCCTACGGTGTTATTTTTAATCAGTATTTTTGTTGATTTTAATTGCCTACTCGATTTTAATGATGTTATGGTGAGGCAAGTTTATATGATTTTATGTGGTAGTTTTTTTAAGCTAGTTGCGATTTTATCTGTTTTCGTTCTTTTTTTAAAAAAAAGTTTGTAAGGCACCTTATCTATTATATTTTAATGGGAAGGAGAGGTATGAACATATTAAACAATATTATATAGACTGTTAAAAAAATTAGGCAGAACACCTATCCTCTCTACCGACATCCTTCCTTCCTTTCTCTCTCTCTCTCATTTCTTCTGTTTTCTCCTTCTTCACCAGTAGTGCCATCCCAATGACAGCAGTGGGATTTCTCGTCTATTGTTTGTCTTTAAGTTTTAAGAAAAATCTGGCACACCAGAGAGGAAGGTAAGCAGCTGGAGCTCAAATCTCTACTTCTTATTTATTTATTTATATTTGTTTATTGCCCTCCTCCCCGAAGGGACCCAGGGCGATTTCCAACAATTTTAAAAATGCTTTAAAAATTAAAAACTTTAAAAAGCTTAAAAACGTAATTAAAAGCTAGGGGTCAAACCATCCAACTGGCTGGGGAAATTGAACCATCCGCTCCCAGTTCTAGCACAAGAATGAGAACATGTGGCCTTCCTGACGTTATTGGACTGCAACTCTCATCAGCCTTAGCCAGCACTGCTAGTGGCAATAGATCGTGGGAGTTCATTCATGCACTTTATTGTATGTCTACCATTCCTTTATGAGAGTGATTTTATAAAATAAAGCAGAGATTTGTTCACTTTCTCCCTGCTTTCGCCGGAAGACTTCCTATTCTTTGTTAACGCTTAAGCAAGTCTACAGCTATACCTGCAGCCTGTGCGCAGGATATAATAATTTCATGTCAGAGATTACTCTGGGTTGAAAAGATTTTTGCTGGAGAAACTCTGCTCAGGGGACGCCCGAATGAGGCTCTTTTCTTGTCCTTTCTGCCAGTCAGTAAGACTTGGAGCCTGTCTGTAAGTCAGTAAGATGATTTACTGTGTCAAAACAAAATTGAATACAGTACTGACAAGGAATCAGCTAGCTTTGCAGTTAGGAATGAAACTTCGGCATATATATTGCAAATGTATAATAAATTAAAAGCGCAGACAACACGATTTATAGAGAAACTGCAATTTCTAGTACTGTATGCCACATAATGTCACGATTTATAGAGAAACTGCAATTTCTAGTACTGTATGCCACATAATGTCACGATTTATAGAGAAACTGCAATTTCTAGTACTGTATGCCACATAATGTCACGATTTATAGAGAAACTGCAATTTCTAGTACTGTATGCCACATAATGTCACGATTTATAGAGAAACTGCAATTTCTAGTACTGTATGCCACATAATGTCACGATTTATAGAGAAACTGCAATTTCTAGTACTGTATGCCACATAATGTCACATGAGCCTTGTTTTTCTCTGGCTATAAAAGTTAAGCCGAAACTCTTGCAGGCGTCCCCGTTCCCAACAACAGGCACGTGAATAAGAAATGCACGTGAATAAGAAATAAATTCATGCACGTGAATAAGAAATAAATTCTCTTCTTCTCCAAGCAATTCTTTGGCTATTTCCTGTGTCTCAGAAAAGCCCTGAGAAGTCTGCCACTTTTAAAGAGAGTTTTAGGCGACACCTTTCTCCCAATAAATGGTTTCAAAGGTGGCCGCTTGGGTAAAGATTGTCTTTGCTCAAAAGCCAACTGTATCCGATTCTAGGGTTCAGTGCTCATCTCCGTTTATAGCCAAAGAGCCAGCGCTGTCTGTGTCTGCAGACGTTTCCGTGGACATGTGGCAGGCATGACCGGAGTGCACGGAACGCTGTTTACCTTCCCACCGATGCGGTACCTATTTATCTACTTGCAATTCCTTGCTTTCAAACTGCTAGGGTGGCAGGAACTGGGCTCACTCCGTCGTGCAGCACTCGGGTCGCGAACTGCTGATTTGCTACCTTCCAGTCGTTCTCAGCGTCTTAACCACTAAACCCTCGGGCTTCTCTACTGATCATCATCGGTCCCTCTCACGCCTTCTCCGGCGGGGCAGTCCTCACCATCCAATAACAGAAAAAGGCGCTCTATATTCTTGTATCTGTGGTTCCCTGACCTATACAGTCCTCCCGCGGTGGTGGCTACTCACTTCCGCCTTTCTTTCACGAGACCGGGAAAGGAGCTTCACAATCGTTCAGTGCGCATGCGCTGCCCCGTCTCCTGGCTTTCTGTCTCCTTTTTTGTTGTTGTTCAGTCGCACAGTCGATTCCGACCCTAGTCTGCGACCCCATGGACCATTGCCCTCCAGGCACTCCTGTCCTCCACCATCCCCCTCAACTCACTGAGCTCTGTGCCCATTGCGTCCACAACACCATCCAACCATCTCATTTTTGGCCGCCCCCTTTTTCTTTTGCCCTCCACCTTTCCCAGCATCAAGGCTTTCTCAAGCGAATCCTCTCTTCTCATTTGATGTCCAAAATACCTTAGCTTCATCTTTATTATTTGACCTTCTAAGGAGCAGTCAGGGTTGATTTCTTCTAAGATTGACCTATCTGTTCTCCTCGCTGTCCAGGGGACTCTCAAAACTCTCCTCCAACACCACATCTCAAAGGCGTCTATTCTTCTGCGCTCCGCTTTCCCAATGGTCCAGCTCTCACAACCATACATTGCCACAGGGAATACCATTCCTTTGACTATACGAATTTTTGTTTTCAATATGATGTCTCTACTTTTCATTATGCTCCCCAGGTTTCTCATGGCTTGCCTCCCAAGAATCAATCGCCTTTTTATTTCATGGCTGCAATCACCATCTGCAGTGAGCTTTGATCCCAAGAAAGTAAAATCTGTCACTGCTTCTACTTCTTCCCCATCTATTTTCCAGGGACTGATAGGGTCTGTTGCCATTATCTTGGTTTTCTTGATATTGAGTCTCAAGCCAGCTTTTTCACTTTCTTCTTTCAACCTAATCAGGAGCTTCTTTAGGTCCTCCTCACTTTCTGCCATTAGGGTGGTATCATCTGCATATCTCAAATTGTTGATGTTTCTCCCAGCAATTTTGATCCCAAATTGTGATTCCTCCATCCCTGCATTGCGCATTATGTGCTCTGTGTATAAGTTGAATAAGCAGGGTGACAAAATGCAGCCTTGTCTTACTCCTTTTCCTATTCCAAACCACTCTGTCATTCCGTATTCTGTCCTAACTGTTGCTTCTTGCTTCATGTACAAATTTCTCATGAGACATATAAGGTGTTCTGGGATTCCCATCTCTTTAATTACTTGCCACATTTTGTTGTGGTCGACACAATCAAAGGCCTTAGTGTAATCAATGAAACAGAAGTATACTTGTTTCTGATATTCCTTTGTTTTTTCCATGATCCATCTTATGTTGGCGATGTGGTCTCTGGTCCCCCTGCCTCTTCTGAACCCCGCCTGCACTTCTGGTAACTCTCTCTCCACATGCTGTTGCAGTCTATCCTGTATTATCTTAAGCATCACCTTGCTCAATGCCAATAGAAAAAGCAAGATCTGCCTTCATAAAAATGCAACATTTGCTATGTATTTTAGAGATCTAACTCTCGCTAGGTCCCCTTGTTCAAAAGCCAGTCCTATCTGACTCTAGGGATCAGTGCTCATCTCTGTAAAAGAGCCAGCACTGTCTGCTTTTGCAGACGTTTCCGTGGCAATGTGGCAGGCATGACTAGACACTGGAGTAGTACAAGGAACAGTGTTGACTTTCCCACTGGAGTGGTACCTATTGATCTACATTCAAACCTCACTTAGCAAGTGACTCGCTTAGCAAAAAAACTCGCATAACGAGTGGGTTTTTCAAAAAGCGTTCTGACTCGCATAATGAAATTTTCCCTATGTGAGTCAGACTTTCTCCATGGGAAAACTCGCATAACGAGCATTTCTATGGGGAAACTCGCATAATGAAAACATTTCACTATGTGAGTTTTCCCATAGAAATTTTCATTATGCAAATTTTCCCAGCGGAATTTTCACTATGCAAAGAAACCCTCACATAGTAAAAAAAACTCGCATAGGCAGCAGCCTCGTAGAATGAATTATTTTCGTTATGCGAGATATGACTATACAGGATTGCTCTTTAAGCGAGTTTGCTCTTTTAAGTTAAACACCATTTTAAGTGACCAATTGTAACTTCTGGTGGGGGTGTTTGCGAACCCCAATTTATTTTTAAGCGAGTTTTTTTGTTAGTTTTATTTGTTAAGCAAAGCGAACGTTCAGAGAAAATTCTGCTCTTTAAGCGAGTTACTCTTTAAGTGAGGCGCTCTTTATGCAAGGTTTGACTGTACAGTACAGGTACTTGCAATTTCTTGCTTTCAAACTTTTTCATTGTTACATGGCTTGAACTAAACCCCAGATGCCACCTACACTCCCAAATGTACTCTGGCAACACTATTATTGGACCCTACAATGTTTCACACGTTAAGGCAGTTTTATTTGTTCCTCTGCTAATGTGATTTATGCCAGTTTTTGCCAACAATGCCCCTCTGCACTCTACATAAGACAAACAGGACAAAAGAGTTAATAGTCATAAATCAGACATCAAAAATGGCAACACAGAGAAACCTGCTTCAAATCATTTCAGTCTACCAGGATGCTCTTCACAAGATTTGAAAGTTGCCATTCTGGAACAACAACAACAACAAAATTACAAGACAAAGATCCAGAGAAAGACAGCAGAGATAAAATATACACCCACCTCAAAACTTTGGATATTAGTCAAGGGTTTCTGGGACATTATTAAATTTAAAATGCCACAATTAACAGGTTGTTATATGCTGTAATTCCCCATACCACTTTTGCAGAACAAATTTCAGAAGGATGGACAATTATTCCCATTCCTCAGGCCACTTCACTTCACTTCCAAAACTTCCATTTTGGAATGTTCTCATACGGTATATCCATTCCAAAAGTGTGCTGGACTTACTACATCCCAGAAACATACACCCAACACTTAGATTATATTTCATATCATGATGAAAATTGCTTTAATGAACATAGAATAAAAGCTTAATTTTGATTATTGGCAGAAACAAAGAACTCACTGAATAGACACTGTAACAGAACTTGTTATGGCAAAAGCCATCCAGAAATCTTGGCAGCTACTGAAAAGAGCTTGTTGAAACAAAAAGATACTGTACTATATGCCAATATAACCCCAAACCAAATAGCATACCAACTGCTCCTGGCTGGGAAAACCAACCAATATATAAAATAAAAATAAAACATCAAAGGGTTAATCAGAGCAAATCCAATGAAGTTGCTACTGTCTTCATATTGAAAGGAAGCCGTAAGAAGATGTAAGAATGACCAACCAGTTCCCATATTCCAGGAGTTTCATCTATACTGATGATCTTGACTTGATATCTGGATGGAGCAAATTAAACATTTTGTGCAAAATACAAATGAATGGCTCCTTCAATTCTTTAATAACTACTGGATAAGCAAACAAATTCCAAAAATATGCAGAAGATGAAAGTAATCACTGCCGTGGTCAGATGATAATCATTAGTTTTAGTTGAGCAGCAGTGCAAGCCTCCACAGGGTGGCGGACAAATTAAAATAGTCTGCCCGAATGCCTGATGAGCCTGAACATTCCTGAATATGCTTGCAAAAGTTTCCACTTGTTTTCTGTGATTCTGTCAAAGCCTTGGCTGTAGAACATGGAAATAGATAGAATGGTTACCATCATTTATAAATGCCTCCTCTCCTCTTGTAGAGCTGGATCAGCTCCCCAGGGAGTTGTGGGTCATGGAATACAGGACAGTGGCTACAGCATTGCTAGATGACAAATCAGAATGAATCATACTATAAACAGGATAAAATCCCTGTGAAACACTGCAAACAGCAAGAGCAGCAAAACAAGCCGATGTCTCTGCTACTAGTAGACCAGCAATGTTTTTCTAAACTATATGTGGCTTACCTCACCAGATACTGGAAAGGAGGGTGCCATTGTAATCATTTGCTCACTATTGGCAGGTTGTGATGTATTTTTCATATAAAATCAGTTAGATTTGCATTTGCCTTGAATTAGACTCACCAATAGGATAAGGTCTAGCTAATATAACTTTGGTACCTACACATTCCGCTTCTTTTTCTTTCGTGTCCCAGTCAAATCCTGGACTTTAAAAATGAAGCCACTTTCTTGGTTTTGTTGTTGGCCAAACTGAAGTCTTCATCAGTGTACATTTCTGGTGTCAATTGGCAGGCCGGTAAAAGAGATGGATTCTGTGTCCCTCCACATTCACACCCTGTGTTGTTGTCAGCCAGCATCCCCCACTTGAGCATGCTGGTCTTGCATTTCAGCACTCCAACCCACAGCCTATTCAGGGTCCTCAAGTGATGTAGAGGAGTGAGTTCCTCAGCTCTATCCTCCTTTAATGAGCTCCTTCCTCCATCTTTTAATTTGGTTTTTGCTCTTGTCTACCCTCCAGAAGGTTTGTTCTTGCCATAAAGTTCTTCATGGATCTGAGCTACTGGACTTGTAGTTCATATCTATTCAGAGGATGTTGCGGATCATTCTCTTGCTTAGTTCTCTCTGCGTCTGCTGCGACTTCTCTTTCTTAGGTGGAACGATACCAACAAGAGGGTATATTTTCTCATATGGTGTAGGTTTGAGGGATCCTGTCACATTCTGCTAGCTTGGATTATTTTATGCTTTTAGATCTTGAGGATATACAGGCTGGGTGCTTGGAATGTCAAAGACTGTCACCTTCTTACTGGAAAGGTGTCCCTCCTGGGCAAGTACATCTGCCGGAGATGGAACTGATACCATACATGAAGGAAGTGGTAAATAGTTCCTTGCAGGATGAAACTGTCTTTTCATGTGAAAAGGAAATTGTTATAACACTTCTATGTCAAGGAGTTGCTGTTGGCACCCCAGGCAGGCTGTCTGCGATTACCCTGCACTGCAACCTCCTCAGGAGCCCAGAGGCAATTTCAGCTGCCAGGTCCCAGAAACCCTGAAAGGAGGGAGAAGGAGAGCTTTCCAGGAAGCCCAAGGATGAGACAGACCTGGAGAAAATGGAGGATATCATTAGCAGGTATCCAGCTGAGCAATGCAGCAGGACTTTAAAGTCTGAACTGCTGCTGTTGCTACCACCTCCACTGCTCCCCTCCTCCAACTTTTACCCTAGATGTTTTGGACATTTCTATTGTGATTGTAGGTTCTGTTTATTGTTATTTTTAATTGTTTTGTGAGACACCCGGAGTCGCGGTCTGCGCGAGGGGGTAGCATATATTATTGTTGTTGTTGCTGCTGCTGCTGTTCAGTCGCACAGTTGATTCTGACCCTCTGTGACCCCATGGACCATTGTCCCCCAGGCACCTCTTGTCCTCCACCATCCTCCTCAGCTCGCCCAGCTCTGTGTGCACTGCTGTCTACAATACCATCTAGCCATCTCATTTTTGGCCGCCCTCTTCTTCTTCTTCTTCTTCTTCTTCTTCTTCTTCTTCTTCTTCTTCTTCTTCTTCTTCTTCTTCTTCTTCTTCTTCTTCTTCTTCTTCTTCTTCTTCTTCTTCTTCTTCTTCTTCTTCTTCTTCTTCTTCTTCTTCTTCTTCTTCTTCTTCTTCTTCTTGTTATTGATGATGATGATGATGATGATGATGATGATGATGGTAGAGAAGGAAAAAAAGGGAGGAAAGGATGGAGGAAGGGGACTCAGGAGGGTCTGCAGTGACCAGCAAAAGAACCACCAGAGAGCAATACTCCTTGGGGTCAGTTGTCAAAAGAGTGGAACCTCCTTGTTTTTTTGCATTGTGAGACAGCTCATGTACTGTCTAGAGGAGGTCCCCAGGAGAAGAACCCTTGGGTGCCGGTGGCTAAAGGTTGAGGTCAAAGTGAAGGTGCTGCTATTTTTGCAACACTTACGAACTCCACCATTTGTCGCTAACTGGTGCCCTAGACATCCAACTGATCCAGTGGCACTTATACCTACCCAGCTGTGATAGCACAAAAGACAGTGCAAGCTTCTGGAGGAACAAGGCAGCCCATGCCAGTTCCTGCCATTTGCTATCCTGACTACCTCTGAAAGAACTTAAACTGAATCACCTATGATGGGTACTGGATAAAAGCAGTATAACCTTATTAATCCTCCTGGACCAATCAGTGTCTTTCAATACTTTCAACTTTATTGTACTGTAATGATACACTCTTCTGGGTGGGGAGTTGGCAGCATTATATTGGAGTGCTTTCAAGGAAACGGTGGTACTGGGAGAGTGTGGTTTGATACCATACTCTCAAGTATATAGTATCTCTCAGGGGGCTAACCTATCCCGTACATTATTCACCATCTACATCAGAGGTGCCCCAACTATGGCCTGGAGGCTGGATCCGCCCCCAGATGCCAATTCATCCAGCCCACACCACCCTCAACGCTCCCAGAAGTGGAAGTAAAACATCCCCATACTTCGGTTTCTGGGTGTGACGAGGATGGATGAATTGGCATCAGGGGCCCAATCTGGCCCCCAGGCCATAGTTTGGGTACCCCTGATCTACATGAAGCTGCAGAGAGAGGTCATTTGAACTTTTGGTTTGAGGGGCCACCAATCTTGCCGATGACATTTAGCTGTCTTTTTTCTTGTCACTTAACACACAGGAAACAGTCGATACTTAGAACCCTGTTAGATTTAAAAAAAACAGCTGGGAAAGATTGAAAAGGGAATCTTCAATTGATATAATATGTGGCGGCTAGGCTGTCATTGGTACATGGTTTTTCTTTCCTTATTCATCTTGAGATGTTTTTTCATCCCCATGAACACAATGTGGGGTCCCTTGGGATTAATTATCTCTCTGATGCTGTTCAACATCTATGTGAAGCCATTGGGATATGTCATCTGGGGATTCAGAATGTGCTGTCATCAGTAAGTAGCTGATATGCAACTCTTTTTCCTTCTCCTCTTCTGTGATGGATGTAGTCTGGAAAGTGGAGTTCTGTCTGGCCGTGATAATGGAATGCATGAGAACAAACAATTAGTTAAATGTGAATGCTGACAAGGTGGAGCTCATGCTTTTGTGGAGGCCTCCTGGCTGTTTGCGTGTCCTGGAAACTAGTATGGGCGACTATATACTGTACTTTCCTTTAGAGACCAGGTTCACAGTTTGGGAATCCTTTTAGATGCAGACCTGTCCGTGCAATATCAAGTGACAACTGTGACTAGATTAGTTATTTTTCTTCTTCAGTGGAGTGCCCGGTCGCGCCCTTTTATAGACAGGAGGGCCTTAATAGCATTGGTCAATGCATTCAGTGTCTAGAATTGACTACTGTAATGCTCTCTGTCAGGGGTTGCCTAGGAGGTTGTTACAAAACTTCAATGGGTCCAGAATGTGGCAGCCAGATTAATTGCGAAAGCTCAAAAATTCAATCATATCTCGCCAGTCCTGGGTTGCCTGCATGCGTTACCTGTGGTTTTTCAAATCAGATTCAAGGTTTTAGTACTGATGTACAAAGTCCTATATCAGTGGTGGCGAACATATGGCACATGTGCCAGAGGAGGCACTCAGAGCCCTCTCTGTTGGCACGTACACCATAGCCTCTCTGCCCAGTAGCCCAATGAGAGTGCTTCCTCTCTCCTCCCAGCACAGAGTTTGCCCCGCCCCTCCACCCAGGATCCCAATGGGAGTGTTTGCTCCCTCCCTCCAGCACAGAGTTTGCCCTGCCTCTCTGCCCAACAGCCCAATGGGAGCACTTCCTCCCTCCCCTGTTGCCATGTTGGCACTTCGCGATAAATAAGCGGGTTTTGGGTTGCAGTTTTGGCACTCGGTCTCTAAAAGGTTTGCTATCACTGCTATATGGTTTGGGACCGCAGCACCTGTTGAAGTGCATTTCCCGAAGAGTAACTACCCATCTGATCTAGTCCTCCTAGGCCTGGTGACTACATCTGCTTAACCAGAAAAGACAGTGACTAGAAATCAAGCTTTCTCAGTTATGGTGCCCACTGTGTGGAATGCCTTACCAGGAGAGACATGCAAAGGTCCCCCTCCTCCCTCCCAGTTTTTAAAAGACTCCTGGAAACAAGGTTGTTCAGGGAAGCATTTGCTGAATCCTATCCCTTCAGGAAATAATATGGCCTCTTGCATTTGTTCAGCCACCTTAATATCAATGCATATGTAAATTGTTTATTTATTTATTTCAAAATAGAAAAAAGAAGCACACACAGTCAAAGGGGAGCAGTGATGTAACAAATTACCAGGCATATCAGAAAACAAAATACAGTAAAAAAAAACACACTGTAGCACTTTAAAGACTAACTGGATCAAGTCCACTTCTTCAGACAAGGAGTAAAACTTACAGGAATGGTTTATATACACCAAATGCAGGGGTTAAAGGGAGAAGGGTTTGCTCACGCAGAATGCAGACAAGCATGAATAATAAATATAAATATGAATAAATAAATATAGCAGTTAGTCTTTAAAGTGCTACAGTGTTTTTTATTTTGTTTTTGATATGCCTGAACCACAGACTAACATAGCTACTATTCAAAAAAATTCAAATTACTAGGATTACTCAGAGGGATGAAATTGCAGAGTTCTGAAAGGATCTCTTCAAACTGAGAGAGTGAATATTTCGGTGGAAAATGTTAATAAAATATGGAGTGATGCATATCAGGGTAAACACTGGTGTGGCAATGGCTGAACAGGAAGGGTACCTTGGATACCAATAGGCATGTTGATGAAAACATTGACATAGTCTGTGGGTTGCAATAAAAAGGGAAGGACCACTTTGGGCACATTTTGAAAGGGAGTAAAAATAAAGTGATTAATACAAGAATGTTCTTACAGAATCCGGTAGTATATTGATCTCAGATGGAAAAGTCAATGCAATTCTGGTCATTAGAGGAAGTTACAACAGAGGCTGGTAAAAACACTAAAGGTAAAGGTTTCCCTTGCTCGAAAGCCAGTCGTATCTGACTCTAGGGGTCAGTGCTCATCTCTGTTTCTAAGCCGAAGAGCCAGCGCTGTCTGCTTCTGCAGACGTTTTCATGGTCATGTGGCAGGCATGACTAGATACCGGAGCTCATGGAACACTGTTACCTTCCCACCGAAGTGGTCCCTATTTATCTACTTGCAATTTCTTGCTTTCAAACTGCTAGGCTGGCAGGAGCTGGGACAGAGACGGGAGCTCATTCCGTCCTGCAGTACTCGGGAATCGAACTGCTGACCTTCCGCCTCCCAGTCAGCGTCTTAGTGACTTGAGCCACTGCAGTCCCGGTAAAGACACTAAGACTATATATTTCAGGAACTGCAGTATATACTCTTCTTCTTCTTCTTCTTCTTCTTCTTCTTCTTCTTCTTCTTCTTCTTCTTCTTCTTCTTCTTCTTCTTCTTCTTCCTCCTCCTCCTCCTCCTCCACCATCACCACCACCCCCCTTTGGGTGGTGAGTGAGGTTTTTGTTCTGGCACTTCTACTGGCCTCCGCTGGTGTTATTTGGTGTTCTTGTAATGTATCTTTGATTTTATCTATTTTTCTACTGCCCACAAACCTTTCACAATGGTCACAGCAACTAAATTGACTTGAAAAGTCAACATTCCATAAAAACAGTACTGTACTACGATAAAGCATGTTCAGCAGGTTCAGGAATGTCAGATGAAAACTGTACACTGAATAAAACAAACATTTTTTGCCATCGTGCAAGAGAAAGAGCCAGTCAGCTTTCACAGAGCGAAGAGTCTCCCAACGTTTGCCATGTTCTTCCTCTAGTTTAGAGGACTCCCTCTTTTCTTTCTTAATGTCTCAGCACTGCACAATCTAAAATTATGGATGCATGTGAAATATAGGTAAAATTCAAAACAAATTAAAAAGTTGAAATAATTAGAATGTTTTTGACCAAAGGCAGGCTACTTCAACAGCATTACTGTGGCCATTTAATACATCTTCTTTTGTACATGTCAAGGTCAAGGTCACCCTTGCTCAAAAGCCAGTCGTATCCAACTCTAGGATTTGGTGCTCAGCTCCTTTTACAGCCCAAGAGCCAGTGCTGTCTGTGTCTGCCCACGGTTCCATGGTCATATGGAAGGCAGGAGTAGATGCTGGAGCTCATAGAATGCTGTTACCTTTCCCACCGAAGTGGTACCTATCTATCTACTTGGAATTTCTTGCTTTTGAACTGCTAGATTGACGGGAGTTGGGACGGAGATGGGAGCTCACTCCATCATGCAGCATTTAGGTCTCAAACTGATGGCCAGCTGACCTTCCAGTCATCAAGTCCAGCATCTTAACCACCAAGCCACCGCAGTATGTGGGTGGGACACAAATTGCGTGGGCATAAATGCTGTACTAATTGAAATTTTCCACATTCACAGAAAATTTGTCCTGTATCAAAGAAACCCAAGAGCTTTCTGCACACGTTTCAAGCTCTAATATGAAACCAGAGGGGGCTAGGCTAAACGTATGGGGTGAAAAAACAACACACCTTGTGAATGCCAAAGAGTGTCGCCCACCAGAACAAGATTCTGGCTGGACCATCTAGAAATTACTTAATAGACCTGAAGCCAGTGATGGGTGGCAACAGGTTCGCACCAGCTCGCCAGAACCGGTAGTAACTTTCCCCGGTGTCTCAGAGAACCAGCAGTGGCTTTTGGGGGGAACCACCTTGGGGGCTTATCTTTTCACAAGTGCCCCCACTGCGCATGTGCTCCAAGTGCTTGGTGTGCATGTGCACCTACAGCACTTGGCATGCATGCGCTGCCTCCTTGCTGTCCTCCCAAGTGGGGAGGAGGAAGAGAAGCTGCTAGTCTGAAACTCCTATAGCCCGCTCCCCAGGGTAAGTGACTCACCTTTGGGTGTGGGGATGGGTGGGTGGTATTTTAATGTGTATTTAATGTGTGTTTATTTTTAACTTGTATTTTTATGTGTTTTATGTCTATTTAATGTGTACCGTATTTATTTATTTTAATGTGTATTTTATGTGTTTTTATGTGCATTTTTATGTATTTTTATGTCTATTTAATTTGTATTTTTATGTGTACTTATTATTATGGGGTTTTTTACATTGGCTCCACCCACATAACTGGCTCCACCCATGATGTTATGATGTTGGTTCCACCCACAATGTTGGCTCCACCCACAGTGTGGTAGTAATTTTTTTGGCTGCCTACCACTGCCTGAAGTGAAAAAGAAAGACTTAAGAACAATGAAGTTAAATGGATCCCCACCCCAACAGAATGTGTTTCTTCTGATGTTTTTAAAACATCTCATTTTGGGTTTGAAACAGCACCTTCAACCCATAGTGGAATTGCCCCTTCTTAGCATGAAGAGGGTGTAAATGACATTTTTTGAATAACCCACCCAAAAAAAGCAATAGCAATGACACTTCTATCACACCCCATAGCGCTTAGTGCACTCTCTGGGCGGTTCTCAAGTTAATTAGCATTTTGCCCCCAGCATGCTGGGTACTCATTTTACCAACATTGCAGTAAAGCAGTTTAACTACTGAGCCACCACTGTACAAGGTAGGGCAGCCCTCCAAAGTTTGGGGGTGGGGATTTGTAGTTTTGGGCTTATAAAAACTGCTCAGCTGTGGTAGATAGGCTGAGATAACCTGCTAAGATAGCAACCAGAATATGTAGACTGGATATCTGCCCACTTTCTTGAAACCACCATCTAGTTGAGTACCTATCTGAACTGGTTTACAAGAATATCTCGGTGAGAACGGCAGCTGTTTATGAAATGAATTTGTACTTTTTAGCCTAGCTGTAGCTAAGGAAGAAGACTAATCAATGATCCTTGCCTAGCTGTAGCTAAGGAAGAAGACTAATCAATGATCCTTGCCCTTGTCATCTTTGTCCCCACATCTGATCATCTCAAGTGACTCAAGGCTGAGAAGATAGTGAAGCTCTTAACACAAAATTGCAAGTGTAGGTAGAGGAAGTAATTTCTCTCAGTGTGTGTGTGTTTTCAATGGCTGAAAAGCTTAGTACCCATCAGTGGTGGGGTGTCAAAAAATTTACTACCCCACCGTGACATCATCAGTGTGGGCGGAGCTGACATCATGACATCATGATGTTGTGGGTGGGGCCAAAGAAAAATAATAATAAATAATAATAATAAAATAAAAATAAGCACACATACACATACACACACACACACCTCAACCCACCCACCCACCCACCCACAAGACAAACCCGTAAATAAAATAAATAAATAAATAAATAAAATTAAAATTACATTAAAATACATCCATCCACCCACCCCAGACACACCACATCCAAAGGTGAGTCATTTATCCTGGGGAGCAGGCTATAGGGAACTTCAGGCTAGCAGCTTCTCTTCCTCCTCCCGCATGGGAGGACAGCAAGGAGGCCGTGCATACACACCAAGCACTTACCAGTGAAAAGGTAAGCCCCGAAGGTGGTTCCCCCCAAAAGCTGCTACTGGTTCTCCGGGACACTGAGAAAAGTTACTACCGGTTCTGGCGAACTGGTGAGAACCTGTTACATCCCATCACTGGTACCCATTCATGTGGAAAGTGGATTTACTGTATGGAAGAAATACTGCTTCATCTGTCCGGAAACAGGGATTTCCCCAAAATCTGACATCATGCATCTCAAACCATCCCTGCCCCACCCTCTTCTGTGCCAGAGTGGAGCCAGAGTGGCTCTGCAGTAGCTGCTCCCTCTGACAGCCAGTTTGACAGGAAACTATTCCATGGTTGGTTGAGATTGTTTGGATTTTCTGTCCAGAAGTTTTCTGGATCTCAGCACATGCTTTGATCTACTCTAGGGGACTCAACCTGGCTTTCGGACAGCAGTTGAAAGGACAATAATCAAGAATCTGAAAAGCAGATGTGGGAGTTAGGATCACTGTATCATAAATCAAACATATTATCATTTTTGTTCTTGTATGTCTATCTATCTATCTATCTATCTATCTATCTATCTATCTATCTATCTATCTATCTACAAACCTCGCTTAGCAAGCGTTTCGCGTTACAAAAAACTCGCATAACGAACGGGTTTCTCAAAAAGCGACCCAACTTGCATAACGAATATTTTCGCTATGTTAGTCAGACTTTCCCTATGGAAATGCTCACATAGCGAGTGCTTCTATGGGGAAAACTCACATAATGAAAAAAAAATCGCTATCCGAGTTTTTCCCCTTAAAAAGCTCGTTATGTGAGTTTTTCCATAGGAATTTTTGCTATGCGAGTCTGACTCGTATAGTGAAAAACTCAGATAGCGAGCAGCCTTGCAGAACAAATTAAATTTGTTATGCGAGGTATTACTCTATCTATCTATCTATCTATCTATCTATCTATCTATCTATCTATCTATCTATCCGGTGGTGGGCAGCAAAAAAATTTTTGGTACCACACCGTGGGTGGAGCCTACGTCATGGGCAATCTAGTCATGCCTACCATATGGCCATCTATACATCTGCAAACACAGGCAGCACTGGCTCTTTAGCTGTAAATAGAGATGAGCACTGCACCCTAGAGTTGGATATGACTGGCTTTTGAGCAAAGGAGACCTTGAACCATTTGCAGGGACAAAACCTGATGGCGCAGGGCAGGGAGGTGGGCATGGCCACCCAATTTTGCTTTTAAAAAAAACCCTGCCTGAAGGCCACCCAATTACGCCACCCCCCTGCCCAGAAGCCACCCAATTTTGCTACCCCCTCTCCTGGGGTGTGTGCAAACCTGTTGCTGCTCACCACTCCTATCTATCTATCTATCTATCTATCTATCTATCTATCTATCTATCTATCTATCTATCTATCTATCTATCTATCTATCTATCTATCTATCTATCTATCTATCTATCTATCTATCTATCTTATTCAATTTGTTTAAATTTTATTGTAAAGATTTTTAAAAATATGTTGCAAGCTGCCCAGAGTGGAAAAATATCCCAGATGGGTGGGATATACATGTAAGTACAGTAATAAATAAAATCAATGCCTTCTTTATTTGGCAGGAACAGAACCAGTTGTGCTTCATAAGCGAAAAACAGGTAATTTCTTCTGCAAGCCAAGCAACAGGAAATCCAGGAACGGCATCACATATTTAGAAACTCGGAGCTCTCTGTTACATAAGGGTGTCACAATCACATGATTTTGCAGCATGAATTACTCCACAGAGTTTTGGGAAACGAGCTGCTGAAAGGAGCTGCTCACAACCTGCTCGTAGTTTTTCTGAAGGATGTTCTGGTGAAAGAACTATACTGAGATTCAAAAGAGAATCTCACAGCGGAATGAATTAAAACAAGACATACTGTGTCAGGAGAGAATGAGGCACTTTGTATGATGAAGTGTGAAGTTTTTATGGTGGGGAAAACACACTACATTTTTAAAACTGCAATGTCGTGGAAGCAGAAGGACCAGAGCTGAATCTGTGGCAGGAAGAGGTCGTAAATTACAGACGAGCAATTGGCAGGTGAGTTCTCGTCTGTATAATTATAATTTTTGGTTGTAGTATAGATGCAGTTCACTCCTCTGCATATTTCCCCTCCAAATTCAATCCCCAACTCTATTCAATGACTGTTAATTTCCATTTTTTTTAATCAAAGGACTAAAATCTTCACAGAAAATACTAGGAACTTTTAGTCTGTGATGGCCTTTCAGTGAGAGGGCAAGTTTCATTGTACAGATCCTTTGGTTGCAGTTTCAGGAGACCATTATGACTGTAAGCATTCCACAAGTGACAGGATTTCTTTGGCAAACCAATTGAAAGACAATGCTCCCTTATTCCGTGTTGTTTCTCTTCCCTTCTCTCTCTTATTTGCCTCTATGCTCTAGCATAGGGATGCTCAAACTTTTCGGTCACATGGTTCCTCCCAGTGGCGGGCTCCAAAAAACTGTATTACCACACTGTGGGCGTGGTATGGTGGGGGTGGCCAGGGGGAAAGTCCTGCGTTACACCCAAATTAGGACTACTGTATTTCAAAACTTGGGTGGATGGGGGCAGCCAGAATTTCTGCTACCGCTTCTGGCGAACTGGTGCGAGCCTGCTGAAGCCCACCACTGGTTCCTCCCACTGGAAGCAGAAGTAAAATGTGCCTGGCAATCTGTTTTGCAACAGGATGAGATAAGATTTTCAGGCTGCCATTTTCTTTGCTTAAACCAGGGATGCCCAAACTACAGCCTGTGGGCCGAATCCAGCCCCTGACAGCAATTCATTCAGCCCAGCCGTCCCCTGGAAGTGGAAGTATGGATGCATTTTGCTTCCGCTTGCAGGAGCTGCAAGGGCAGTGCGGGTGGGATGAATTAGTGTCAGGGGCCAGATATGGCCCATAGGCCATAGTTTAGGCACCCCTGCTCTAGCAGTTGTTGGGTGACAGCTACTTTAACCCTCCTCACTCCTTGATGAGAACGTCAGGAAAGTGTTGAGATCCTATCACCTGAAAAGGTCTCTGCTGTGCAGTTGTCCTGCCTCTGTCATAGCATTTTCAAGGGAGTTCAGATGTTGTAATCTGACACACGCCCCACTCCCATGTTTTTTAATTGCTATTTCTCTCTCTGTCTTTGCCACAGAACATCTGCTAAGGAGGGAAAGAAAACAGCCAGAAAAGCATCTCTTCACAGACATTGGTAAGAGCCTCATTAACCCTGTACTGCAACAAAAAGGTTGTGATTTCGATCCTGACCAGGACTCAAGATTGACTCAGCCTTCCATCCTTCCAAGGTTAGTAAAATGAGTACCCAGCATGCTGGGGGCAAAATGCTAATTAACTTGCGAACCGCCCCAAGAGTGCACTAACTAAGCACTGTGGGGCAGTATAGAAGTACTGTATGATTGCTTTGCTTTGCACTTTCCTCTGATCAGTGGTGGGGAGCAAAAATTTTCACTACCACACTGTGGGTGGAGCCTATGTCATGGGGAGAGCCTACATCATGGGCGATCTAGCCATGTCTGCCGTATGGCTATGTCTACATCTGCAAACACAGGCAGCTCTGGCTCTTTGGCTGTAAATGGAGATGAGCACTGCACCCTAGAGTCAGATATGACTGGTTTTTGAGCAAGGGAGACCTTGAACCACTTGCAGGGACAAAACCTGATGGGGCAGGGCAGAGAGTTGGGCATGGCCACCCAATTTTACTACTCCTCCTGCCTGAAGGCCACCCAATTTTGCTACCCCCTTCTGGGGGGAGGGGGTTGCGTATCTGTTGCTGCCCACCCCTGGTTCCATTTAATATATATTTTAATGATGTTGTACTGTTGTATTCTGTATGCAATACAAAATAAAAAATTTAAGTATTGTACAGTAAAACACCGAATAGCGATTGGATCGGATAACACTAAAATCGTATAACGTTAAGTAATCTGGGGAGGAGAATTGGATCGAATAACGTTAAGGTTCTATGGGATGGATCGGATAACAACCGCTAAAGCCTGTGCGGTTACAATGTATCTCTATGGAGCTTTAACGTTATCCGATCCATCCCATAGGATTTTAACATGGATTGGATAACACTAAAAATCGGATAACACCAAGACTTGTGGAACCAAGTCTTAGTGTTATCCGGTGTTTTATCTCATAGTTAGACATATGCACTGTAGAAAACAGTGATGTGGCTTTGTTCTTTTTCAGATTGTGCACCATGTGGAGAGCAGAGATTTTTATTTTATTTTTCCTGCTTGGTCTGAAGAACCTCGTGGACACAAAACGCAGGTGTCACTTAGAAAATTTTCAGCAACTCTGTGTTTGTTCCCTGCAAGATCTTCTAGAAAAATCAGAGACCCAGACCTTCCTTACATGCATATCAGCCACCGCATATGAGCTTCGAGGAGGAAATCTATCACGTTTTGAGTCATTTTCTAAAACTGACCCAACTCCAGAAATGATTGAGATTCTGGACAGCCTGCCGGTAACCAAGCTCATCTTTACAGATCTTGTTGTGCCTGAAGTTATCTTGGTGAAAGCCTTGAGTTTTGTTTCTTACACAACTCAGGTTTCGACGCTTGAGTTTATAAACTGCACCTTCCTTAGAGCTGGTCTAACAGCTGACGGAGACCAGCTTGACTTAAAGGTGTCATCTTTGCGCTTCCACAAGGTGACTGCTGACCCTCTGGATGAGAGACTACTAGACAAATCGCAATTGGGAACCTGGCTTCAGGATTTGGAAAATCTAACCATTTCGGAGTCAAATGTCACATCTATCCCTTGCAAAATTGGCATGGTTTTCACAGCACTGCATTTCCTCGACGTTTCAGGAAACCATTTCCAGGAACGGAGTGTAAAGTCATCCTTTTGTGAAGGTGCTTTCCCTCGGCTGCAGGTATTAAAACTGAACCACAACCACCTGACCTCTTACGGGACTGTGTGTGGTGCTTTTGGCCATCTCAGCCTGCTCACTCACGTAGACCTAAGTCAGAATAGCTTTCTTCATGAAATGTCCTCTTCCCCTTGCACATGGCCACAATCGCTTCACATTTTAAATTTGTCCAGCACGGGATTTAAATACGTGGACAAATCTCTGCCCCCAAACATTGAAATCTTAGATCTCAGTGCCAACAACATTTTTACCCTTGATCTCTGGAAACCCGGCTTGAAAGAACTCTACCTGTCCAACAACGTGCTGCAGACTATCCCGTCAGTCAAGGGGCTTCCTAGTTTAGAGGTTCTCAGTTTGGATCGAAATCAGATCTCACGGCTTCCTTGCGAGAGCCTCCAGCATCTGAAACAGCTGCGTGGTTTAAAAGCAGGACTCAATCCCTATAACTGTTCTTGTCGTCAGTATATCAGAGAAATCCAGGAGTTGGCAAGCGAAAGAGTTTTGCTCCCAGATTGGCCACATGACTATATATGCAGGTCCCCTCCTGAATATGAGGACAACCTCCTAAATGAAGTGTCTCTTTCATCCCTGCAGTGCGACAACGCATTGGCCATTCATGGCTCAGTTGTGAATTTGTTCTTGACATGCCTTCTTCTGGTTTCCAGTACAGCCATTTTCCAAACATGACTCCTGAACAGTGCTAAGGTGCTGACTCTTGGCCAGGGGTACCCACCTAAGGTCCACAGGCTGGATCCAGCCCGCGGCACCATTTCGTGTGGCGCCTCGCCCCCCAAGGGCATTTGACAAACAAAATGGCCATCCCCTTTGAAGCTGTTGGGACAAAATGGTCACCCTCATTGTACAGGCAGGGCAAAATGGCCATCCAGCCCTCAAAGCTGACTGAGAGAGCGTGACCTGGCCCCTGGCTTGAAAAGGTTGGGATACCTAAGAGACCGCATTGCCCTAAGGACATCTGTCCGTCCCACCAGAGTGGACCGGAGGGGCTCTTTGGTTGTACCATCAGCTAGAAAGGTGCACCTCTCTAGGACTAGGAGGAGGGCCTTCTCCGTGTCTGCTCCGGCCCTATAGAACCTCCTGCCAAGTGACCTGCGTCTCCAGACGGAGCTGCTGCCCTTTAGGAAGGGGGTTAAGACCTGGGTGGCAGAGCATGTGTGGGGTATGGGCCGGACGGTTGCCCCAGTCTGTTGGCTCTTCGGACCTCCTCCCTCCCTCCCTCTCTCTCTGTCTTACTTAATCTTTTTACTTAATCTTTTAATCTTGATTTTTATATTGTGTTTTTATTCTGTTTTAAGTGTTTTGGAGAGTTTGTTAGCCGCCCTGGGTCTTTTTGAGGAGGGTGGCATAAAAGTGTAAATAAATAAATAAATAAACGCCTGCGTTAGGCTCACTGCCAGCACTGAAATATCCAACGCTTTGTAGAGTAAATCAGGAAACCAGAATCAAGTCAAAGTTTTGAACCTTTTCAGAGAAACGGTGTTACTGTAGAACTTGTAAAAAGAGTATTGGTATTTTAGAAGATTCTGTATTGATATGGTTATTATGGTTAGTATGGATATACCAGTGATGGTGAACCTTTTAGAGACCGAGTGCCCAAACTGCAACCCAAAACCCACTTATTTACCACAAAGTGCCAACACAGCAATAGGGGAGGAAGGAAACGCACCCATTGGGCTGCTGGGCACATGGGCGGGATGAACTCTGTGCTGGGGGGAGGAAGGAAACGCTCCCATTGGGCTGCTGGTCAAAGGGGAGGGTCAAACTCTGTGCTGGGGTGACTGCGTGGGTGCCCACAGAGAGGGCTCCGAGTGTCACCTCTGGCATGTGTGCCATAGGTTCACCATCACTGGTCTAACACCATATAAGTACAGTACAGTATTGCAAAAATTGTCCCAGTGCTAAAAGCACAGAGGGTAGCTAAACTCACACTCCTCCTTACTTAGCACTATAACATTGATTTTGTTTTACAAATGCTCATCCAGATAATATCTGTGACAGAAAGGCTTGCTTATACTTCTCCATTTTACTAAGGGTGTAATTACACAGTGGAGGGAAATGTTCATTGGTCCACTGTGAATTTTCACCCAGGAAACCAGATTTCCTCAGATAGGAGTCATCAGAGAAGGAGAGAGGGGGAAATAACCAATCAGCACTTGTTTGCAGCTTGTTCAGGCAATTTCTGCTGTAGGCATCCACTTTTGCAGGAGGCTGCCTTAACAAGACATGAATAAGTACTGATTAGCTATTTCCTTCTCTTTAGTCTTTTTTCCCCTCCTAGGTGCTCCAGCACAATTTTGTTTCAGCCTTAAAAAAAAACTAAACAAAAATACCCGATATCTTCTTGAGTACCCCTTTGCTTCTTCTCTTCCCATCACAGCAGCCACCAACATCCTTGAACGTGCTTTTCTGCATCTTCACAAGCAATCACACTGCCTGAGCCCATACCTTTGATGTCAAAAACGTAGGAGGGAAAAATATAGATTGGGGGAGAAAATCTCGGCTGATTCTCTCATTTCATCCACGCATATTTCAACCTCCTTATTATTATTATTTTTAAAATGCTCCCATCTAGCCTAATGAAGGAGAACTTGAAATGTTGCACACTATTCTGTCTCTCTTTGTGCATGCATTTGAACTTAATAAAGATATTGTTATAATGGTGGCTTTTGAATTGTTCTCTTTTAGATCAGTATGGTTAACTTTTGGTTTTGCGTCATTCTCTGTCTAGGCTGTCCTCTAAAATAATTTCAAGACTAGATATGTTGGAGAAATAAAAACAGCATCAATCATTATATTTTCTTTTGGTTTACTGTAAGCACTTAAAATTGTTCTTTTAATGTGGAGCATCCTTTCAATTTGAGAGGCTTCCACTTGTTGGGATTTAATTGGAAGAAGAAAGGAATAAGAGAGAGGAATGCATTTTCTGGGGAAACCCAAAGAGGTGAGAAAAGGAAGGGGGGAGGAAACCAGTGCTTCTTCGGCATATATGCACACCTGCTTCTCACATTTTTTTCTTGTCAAACATTCTGGAAAATGACAGTCCCTGAAAAAGCAGGATGGGTCGGTCCACAGTTCATCCATGGGCAAAGAAATGCCAAATGGATCTGTGTGGTTGTTTACCCTCACACAGAACAATCAGTGCACTAACTACTTTTTCTTCTGCCATATCCGATTCCGAATACTGGCTATCATCATGGCGATCAGCCATGAAGACTGTCTCAAGAATATAATGCAGTGGCCTTTCATCTGCCTTCTGCATCACAGCGTGACACCCGATACCACTTATCCACAATGATGGGCAACAGCCGGTTTGCACCAGTTCCCAGAACTGGTAGTTGCTTTTCCCAGTGTCCCGGAGAACCGGTAGCAGCTTTTGGGGAGAACCACCTCGAGGCCCTACCTTTTCACCGGTTCCCCCACTGCACATGCACGCCTATAGTGCTTGGTGCACATGCGCGCCTACAGCGCTCTGGCTGCTGAGCCAAGCAGCTATTCGCTGCTTGGAGTGGGGCAGCGCAGAGTGTTGGGTGGCCACACAGAGCTATGGAGGAACCAGTGGCTGATGCTGAGGTGCTCGGTGGCCTCCTTGCTGTCTTCCCAAGCAGGGAGGAGGAAGAACAGCTGCTAGCCTGAAGCTCCCTGCAACTTGCTCCCCATGATAAGTGACTCACCTTTGGGTGGGGGGTGGGTGGGTATATTTTAATGAACATTTAATGTGTATTTAATTTTAATGTGTATTTTTATGTGTTTTATGTGTATTTCATGTGTATTTTTATGTGTTTTATATGTATTTCATGTGTATTTTTATGTGGTTTTATGTCTATTTAATGTGCATTTATTTTAATGTGTATTTTTATGTGGTTTTAAGTGTATTTTTATGTGGGTTTATCTCTATTTAATTTGTATTTTTACTTTTTTAAATGTTTTTTTACTTTGGCTCCACCCATGTTGTGGGCTCTGCTCATGACATCATGACATCATGATGTTGGCTCCACCCATGACATCAGCTCCGCCCACAGTGTGGTAGTAAAAAATTTGGCTGCCCATCACTGCTTATCCAGCTCTGTGAGTCACTTTCTAGTCCTGAGCCCTTTTGGCACACAAAATTCTCCTCAGCCCCAGGCCAGGATTGATGAAGCTTCTTCCCTCCATCAAGATGGATTCGAGTGAGATTTAATCCACTTGGGGACCATCACCCTTCCCTGTGGACTTCAACATCCAAGGCCGTTAGTCCTCAGGGTGGTCTGATTAGTTAACCACCACCTGACACTCGACGTTGAGTCGCTGGCAGTATGGTCTACTCTATTACCATAGCAGGTAATAGGGTAGAGTGCATTAACTGCAGAACTTTATTCCAGAACTATGTACAGCAAACCAGTTGACTTCACTGTCTTTCCTCTTTCCAAAACTTTTCACCCTTAGGTCCAAGTCTCTTGTAGCCTGATGGTTAAGGCTCATGAATGGACATAGGCCTCAAGTCTGCCACCTCAAATTCAGGAAGAACTTTATGGCAAGAACAAACATTTTTGAGGATACGCAAGAGCAAAACTAAATTAGAAGATGGAGGCAGGAGCTCAATGGACAAGGAATAGGACAGGTTCCCTTGCACGTCTCAGCGCTCCCCATTTCTAGCTTCTGTGCCAGCAAAATGGCACCAGTGGTGAAGCTGTACCTGCATTTCATTACTCTGGCAGAAAGACCCTGAGAGTGGCCCTTTGACAGAGCAGGTTGACCTCGGTGGGATCCTAAAGTTTCCTAGCCAATGTAACTGGAGTGTATCAGACTGCACTGCTAGACACAGTTTCAGCAGAGGAAGTAGAAAGAGTAGAGAAAGGTTTATCCAAGAAAAGAGAGAGACTGATGTGTATAGAGGTGAGAGAAAGAATCATGTCCCAGAAACTAAAGTACATTGGGCAGGCAATCTTTCATGCATGGTTTATGTTCCATCCCTTAACCTAGATGGCAATGAAATGAGAACTGCTTGCAGTGTTCAGAACAGAACATGGTCTCTCTGTGTCTTCTTCAGCCCATCTTGAGTGTGGTATTACTTCTGTCTCAACTACAGAGCTGATGTCTGCATTGCACCAGCTCATTCTTGGTTCCATCTGTTCCCCATTCTCTGTCAGCAGATGAGATTTCCTTTTATTCTGTCCTAATGTTACTCCAGGAATTGCTGCTTAGGAACTGCCCTGGCCAGACACAAGATTAAATATTAACAGTAACTCTATCGTTTCTGAGTAATTCTATCTACTTTGCACAGCGCTCACGCCAACAGGGCTGGGTAAAAGAGAGCCAAAGACCGTCAGCCATGGAGGCCAGGCAGGTGGGTCCTACACTGGAGTCAGACAAAGTTGTGAAGGCAAGGGAGCTGTTGCAGAGAAAGCTCTTTGCCATTACTTCTCTCCTATGTCTGGCTCTATCTTTCCTTGTGTCGTTTTGGCTCGGAGCAGATGTTTAGTGTCCCGACACATTTTTGCAAAGCATCAAATCTCTATTTTGGTGCCAGGAATTGAGGCCACATCACCATCTCTGCTGTGCTTCCTTACAGGCTGGACTGGAGGTCTGGATCCGAGCAGCTGTGGGCATTCACGAGATGTCAGGTATTCAGCCACAAAGGTGGAGATCCTTCTACAAGAGATTTCTGCAAGGCAGCTAAAAAACAGCTGGTCTCTGGACCGCTAAAGGACTGTTCTGTCATATTGAATAACTGTATACGTATAGGCAAAGATCCAAAAGATATTTGATGCGTTTTCAAGGTGGAACAAAACCTTTGGTTTACCAAAGGGGTGTGGGGGGAGCTTATGTTGTTGCACCAGAAATAGCCTTTAGGAGCATTTAGTAAAGATAAAGTCAATAAAGACTTACAGAGGACTGGGATTTAATGGGAGATTTAATGGGATTTAATGGTTTGAGCAGAAAATAAAAATCTGATTACAGTCTAATGAAGAGAGACTTCCACTACATTAATGCCATTCCTATGACCAAGAGATGTTTCAGTTCTCCTTGTGGATTTCCCCTTTTTAAAAAAGCATGGTGTGTCCCTTCCTTGATGTTTGTTGCATCCCCCCTTCAACACTTCGTCCTGTTGTTTGCTGCATCCTAGTGCATGGCCAGTTCCCTTTTCAGATGTGCCTCAGCCAGCCACAATTTCCTCTTCTGTCATATGGTCTCTTGCAGGAAAGAGCACATTTCACGTGCCCAGTTCAGTTGTTTCTTATGTAGACTCACCGTGTTGTTTATTTGAAAAGTTGTGAAAGGTTGTGAAAGGTTGCCTGAACCACAGGCTAACACAGCTATTATTCCAAAACATTCAAGAGAAGGGGCACGATGTGTTTCTGTTCATCCCAAAGTGGAGGACATGTAACAATGGGTTCATGTTACAGCAAGCCAGATTTTGGTAGACCATCAGGAAACTTCCTAACTGTTAGAGCAGTACAACAATGGAAACAATTACCTTAGGACAGTGTTTCCCAAATGCTGGGTTTTGGACTTCAATTCCCAGAAGCCTAAGTCATTTCCCCAAAGCATTGATCAGCCAATGTACTGACTTAGGCTGCTGGGAATTGAAGTCCCCCTGTGGGCTGTGTACCCCTTGTTGGGAACCACTGCCTTAGGAGACTGTGAATGCCCCAACACTGGAGAAAAGTGGACAACCATTTGTCAGATATACTTTGATTTGGATTTTTTGCACTGAATGAGGGTTGGACTTGAGGACTCCGCAGGCCCATTTCTACTCTGTTATTCGATGATTCTAAGAAACTTCTGATTTGTGAGGTGTCTTTGGAAAAACATTAGGACACATTCCACTCCAGATCTTGTTGTTGTCATTGTTGCTGCTGCTGTTTTTGAGAAAATCCTATATTTATGATGAGTATTCAGTAATTTACTGTCTGGCCAGACATCCCGCTATGGTAATGGAGTAGACACTACAACCACCGACTCAACACAGAGTGTTGGGCAGCAGTAAATAACTTGACTCCCTAAAGGAGCCAATGGATACAGGCAGATGAGCCCCTTTAGGTGGGGTGATGGCCCCCTCAGTGGAGGAAATGCCACTGGAAAAAACCATATTGGTCCAATGGCAAAATGAATGGAAGAGGAACCATTTCACTATTCTGATTCCCAATGGTCATGGAGGCAGAAGAGGCCATACTAAATGGACTGGCTGTGAAGGCACACCTTGTCCATATCCTCATGGCTGCGACAGTCCATTGCAGTCCCGGTGTCAAATCCTGCATGTCTCATTTCATATGTGCCGCAGGCTCCGTGATCATAGTGTGTGGGTCACTTCATGGCGAGCTGGGATCCACCTTAAACAAATTCACACCAATGGAATTTTCCCTTTTATTCAGGAAAAAAATTTATACCTGTACTTGGATACAAGTAGCAGCCAATGACGATTCAGTAATTTCTTTAGTGGATACTTTCACCATGCTTATAGTAGAAGAGCAAACAGGGGAAATTCAATGGAGACATCCCTGCTTGCATGTAAGCTGTACTTAGAAGCAGCTTAGGTGCTCCTCTCTGCTTGTGATGTGTGTATCTGTGGGCATAATGACAACTCCTACTCTTTCCCAAGATTAATCCTGGGGGCAACACAACATTTATTTATTTATTTATTTATTTATTTATTTATTTATTTAAATTTCTATACCACCTTCCTCGCCGAAGGCGACCCAGGGCAGTTTAACACATCCTAAAAACCATCAAAACAATACAGGCTACAATTCTAAAAGCTCTCAAAATCCATAGTTAAAACCACTTAAAACTACGACTATAACTTTGTATGATTTAAAAACTTAAGAGAGCAGGGGAGGAGGTCAAACTAGCCAGTAGGCTGAGGTCGTTGTGCCTCCGGTACCCCAGGCCTGCTCTGCCAGCCAGGTTTTTACACTCTTCCGAAAGGGCAGCAGCTCTGCCTGGAGGTGCAGCTCAGTTGGCAGGAGGTTCCACAGGGCCAGAGTAGACACAGAGAAGGCCCTCCTTCTAGTGCTAGAGAGATGAGCCTTTCTAGCTGATGGCACAACCAGAGAGCCTCTCTGGTCTGCTCTAGTGGAATGGGGAGATGTTCTTGGGATGATGTGGTCTCTTAGGTATCCTGGTTGTTTCTATGCAGCAACCATAGAATCCTTAATGCTACACAACTAAGGTTGCCTCCACACTTTGAGCTACTGAGCCATTACTTTTCTGCAATCACTTGGAAATAGAATTAAAATGAAACCACACAGCACTTAGTCTGGGACTATGTTAGCTGGCAATTCCATTCCCCATTGATCAAGATCCTGTGGTACCACCTATACTCTGGTGATTTCTATGTAGTAATAATCCATGGGGACTTGAAAAAAATGTTCAGGGCTTTCAGGTTATGCTCATTTTATTGACTCCAACCGATGGATGAGAGTTAATTATTCTCCCATGCCCAATTTTGCCATGTTGGCAGTATAGGGTCATTTATTACTTCTCAATTTTTAAATAGTTTAATAGTAGGAAGGGGATGTGAATGCAATGAGCTAAAACCAGCGGTCAAAGACACTCCTTCTTTCCACACATGGGATCATGGAAGACTGATGCTGAAATCCATACAGAAGATGCATGGATGGGATGGGAGTGGATACTGTCTAATGTAACCCCTAGTTGAGATCAACACTAAACAAAAATGGAAATGACCTGTAAAGAGAAGGTATTTCAAGCATCTTGAGGTAATTACAGGTATCCTGAGAATCTCCATGGTCCCTTCTTTGATTTTATTGGACATGGAAGAGCTGCAACTGGAGGGGGGGAGGACTATAGAAGGGGACAACAAAAACATAGCAAGTCAGCATTATTATTTTTATTATTATTTATTGCATTTGTTACCCCGCCCCAATTGGGAGGACCCGACTCTGAGCGGCTTACAAGAAATAAAAACATAAAATAATCTATATCAATAAAAAATCAACAAGAGTTAAAAAAGTTATCAAAGTTAAAAACAGTACAGAAACAACTTGCAAATCCCACATTCAGATCCAGGGGTGGCCATCCATTAAATAAGCCACCTAGTATGAGAACCCACGTTCCTGGGTCCCCAAACTTGTCCTGCCAGCCAGGTTTTTAAGCCCTTCCGGAAGGGCAGGAGCTCTGTCTGAAGGCGCAGCTCGGTGGGCAGGAGGTTCCAGAGGGTCGGGGCGGACACGGAGAAGGCTCTCCTCCTAGTACAGGCGAGGTACGCCTCTCTCGCCGAAGGAACAACAAGGGAGCCTCTCCGATCCGCCCTGGTGGGACAGACAGATGTCCTTGGGGTGACGCAGTCTCTTAGGTATCCTGGCCCACTACCATATAGGGCTTTAAAGGTAATAACCAGCACCTTGAATTGCACCCGGAGACATACTGGCAGCCAATGCAGTTCCCGGAGCAGCGGAGAAGCACGAGCATAACGCCCACACCCCACCACTACCCGGGCCGCCGCATTTTGGACCAGCTGAAGTCTCCGGATGGTCATCAGGGGCAGCCCCATGTAGAGCGCTTTACAGTAATCAAGTCTGGAGGTGACCAACGCATGTGTGACCATGAGCAGAGCGTCCCGGTCTAGGAGTGGGTGTAACTGGCGTATTACACGAAGTTGTGCAAAAGCCCTCCTGGCCACGGCTGCCACCTGCTCTTTGAACAGTAGCCGTGAGTCCAGGAGGACCCCCAGATTACGCACCGGGTCTGTTTGGGGCAAGACTGATGATTCACAAAAAGTGAGCTAATGAAGGATGGTAATCCCAGAGAGAAAGAGAATTGCTGCTGCTGAGTCAGATTAATCATGTCTTGGGCCTCTTTGCAAGTGGGACATTTTCTTGAGAAAACCACTTTGCTGTCTGCAGGTAACGGATTGGCTTGGTAGATCAGGCTGAGGGACTCACTTTCCTCAGCAGTTCCAGGAAATGAACTGAAGCCAGTTAGCCACAATCCTTCCTTCAGAATACATTTGTCTTCTGATACCTTTCATTTAACTCAGGGGTGTCCAAGCTTTTTGGGCCATGGGCCAGTCACGTGGTTCAGGGGGCCAGTCACTATGGCCAGAGGGGTGGATGCAGCCCCCAACGTCAATTTATCTGGCCTGCGAAGCCCTTGTTGCTCCCAGAAGCGAAAGTAAAATGTGCCCATACAGGCATGTTTTACTTCCAGTTCAGGGAGCAATGAAGACTTCACGGGACAGAAAAACTGGTGTGTGTGTGTGGGGGGGGGGGGGGGGAGATTTTTAATTTAATTTAATTTTTTGGTTTATATGCCACCCAATCAGGGAAACCCGACTCAGGGCGGCTGACAGTCATAGAATATACACATACACATTCACATACACACATATATACACACATATATACATATATATACAGAAATACAAACACACACACACACAATACAAGTACATAATATAATCAATACAGCACAAAGATTATACAATATTCAAATACAACAAAATACAATATTCGGTACAAAAAAGTACCATATTACAGTACTAGTTCAACAATATTAATTCAGCAGCCTATCTATCCCAGCCACAAATTAGTCCAGGGGCAGCTGCAGCAAAAATCCCACCACCCGACTCCATGGTGGCCTTTAAAGCCCCCAGCCAGGGGTAGGATCTCGGGCGCAAGTGGAGCAGGTCCCCTGGGGCTGGTTACCCAGGCTGCATCGGTGAGGAAGTCCTGCTGCCATGGCAGCTTTTGAAGCCCTGGCCAGGGGCGAAGTCACGGGTGCAGGTGGAAAGAGTCCCAGGACCAGTTGCCGTGGCAGCCTCTCCACCCAGCCGCAGATGGCTCCTGGGCAGTGGCAGCGGGCCGTAGATCCAGGCTGAGGGTTGTAGTTCGGGCACCCCTGATCTCGATTCAAGCACCCAAGTAGTACATGAAGAACCCAAGCAGGGCATGTACCAGAGAGGGAGGAAACAGGGAGAGTGCTTCTTCTCATCTGTCCTTTTTCATGGATGTTCCTTTCAGGATCACTGAAGCAAGAAAGCTTTGTGGTAGTAAATGAAGATTCTAACCGTTTAATATTCATTAATAAGGCAGACAAAGGAGCTCAGGTGAGCATACTTCTAGAGTGATCATTTTGGGTGGAGTTCAGATAACAATGAAATACCAGTGTGGGTCTGGACACCAAGTGACTGAGTGGCATTTCCAAGAGAATCCTTCTGTCCCAATCTCCCTTGTGATATAAGAGGATACTTTTTGGCATATGCAAATAACTGTGGGTTCAGGCCAGCAATGTGGGTGATTGTAATTGCTGTGATTGCTACTGAAGAACCCACCAATGGCATCCTGAACTGCATAAAGAAACAACCACCCCCACCTCCTGTAACATCCAACCAGCTCAGGATAACTACTAATGCTTGAGCTGGGGTCTGTACACATCTCACAAGCACCAGGTCTCAGATTCAACTCCCAGAATCTTCAGATTAGAGTCAGAGGATCCACAAAACTGCTGGTAAGTGGAGTAGAGCTGGAATGGGGAATTTGCATCCCTGAGGTTTATCCAGCTCTCTAGACGCTGCTGGGACACTACTCTGGAACCATGTTCTGTGCCACTTCGTAGGAGTACAGTGGTAACTCGCTTAGAGTTGCCATAATTCTCTCCCACAAAACCAGGACAGAAGTATACTTGACAAAAATGGGCGGATTATCTACAAAATAGCCTTTTAAAAAACAAACATAATGTAATGACAGCTATAAAACACTTTCACATTAAATATATCAATGCATAAATTAATTTATTTACAACAGTTAATTCCTACTGTAAGATGATCTGTTGTACTTCTAAGAAGTCATGTTGTGGTCAACTCTTAACGTCCTTAGTTACAAGAAACACACTGATCACACTTGTCGGGCAGTGGTGTGAGGCGTGGATGTTAAGATTTGTCTCCAGGTATACTCCAACTCCACTGTGGCAGGAAATCGCTTGTTTGATGTTAATATGCAAAATGTTGTACAAAATTGCTTGTACTTTCAGAACATGGCTGTGGAGAGGTAATGAATAATGCAACAAGGTTCCAAAAATATGGAAGATGCTTGAGGTATGAATGTTAATTTGTACACTGTTGTCCCTTTCCAGGAAAGCTGCTTCACCATTGATGGAGTCTTCCATTTGGATACTGGTCAGGTACCAACATTTCTGTAACTCTCACCCTTCAGCGAGTATCTTTACCCATATGGGGCAAGTGAATGCATCAGAAGTTTTCAGAAGTGAGATTTTGTTTTAATGGCTGGTCATTATGCATAACCAGTCAAAGGACATTTATTTCTGGAAGGCAAGCTGGTAAGGCTAGAAAAAAAAAACAATTCCATAACTGGAATACAAAGTAGAAGTGCAGTCTCAGCTCCCAACCAGAAAACCAGTGAATTCCAGAAATAAACTACCCATTGTACTTTTTTTAACACTTCCTGTTGAGAAAGATAGAAGTACAGTATCTGCAATTTCCAGTATAATGTGCCATCTATGGCAATATTCTAATTAACCACAAAATTAGTATGGAGAAGGATGTTTTCACTCCAATTCCCAACACTGTAAGTGTGTCAAAATAAAAATGTTATTTCTCCTTGTGGATTGCAACACAATACAGTAATTGGTTAAGGAAGATGTGAGAAAAAGGAAGACGATGGTTGTGACAGACTCTGTAGCTCACATGCCCAGTGTTTTTATAGCACTACATCATCATCGTCATCGTCATCGTTTAATAAGAATGTTCTGTACAAAGATCAGGCCAACATCAATCATGGTGGCTCCTTCAGCATTTGTGCATTTGCCAGATGCTGGCGTTGGGCGTAACTTATATTGCTGCTCATGTGATTGCCCTTTTTTGTTGGTTGGTTTGATTTTCCACTTCAGGACAAACTATTTCTGGAACATCTACAACCTCTGCTGGACATGGTGCCTCTTGGCTATAGTGTATCGTTGTTGGTGTGTGAAGGCCCCCACTGCAGATCCCAGGCAAAAACCCAGGGCTTTATCCAAAGGGTAAGGAAGAGGTCAGGAAGTTGTGGTTACAAACAGAATCAAACGTTGAGAGCTCTCTTCTCATCAGCTCCATCTCATTTTACTGGGCACCTTACATACAGACCATTCACCCTATGTTTACAATACATCAGGTTTTTGTTGTTGTTGTTCAGTCGTTTAGTTATAGATTTAGTTTCATGTACAGGATGGGTACCTTTATTCTTGTCTTGGTGGATGAAGGTAAATATTGATAAGAGAAGGGAGTGAACTTAGATGCACCTTTCCAGCCCCTTTCTCATTCTGCTGCTAAATATAAGTTTGGTGTGGCCCATAATTTAAGTTCACCTGGCAGGTATCACCAGGGTTGAGGCTGGTGTGATGGGTGGTGTTCTCTCTCAGGTGTCCCTCGTGGTTTCTTGACTCCACAGCATCCTGTGACTACTTGTGTCTTCATGGATGTCTCACTTAGGTTACACAAAGATACACAGAAATACTTGGTGGCAAAAACAATGGTGATGATCACAAATCTGGAGGGAATGTCTGCAAAGTTCACACAAGGTACATTTATGGCTTCCACCAACCCAAGAGAAAAGGCTCTCATGAAATCCATAATTGAGTTTGGCAGCATTGTGCTCAAGCTCCATGGGATGGAAAGGACCATCTCTTATTTTATTTTGGTCATAAGAGCCAAGCCAAATTGCAAGGGGGCGGGGTGGGAAGATATCACCAGAGGATGTCACCCTTGCTCAAAAGCCAGACATATTCAAATCTAGGGTTCAGTGCTCATCTCTGTTTATAGCCAAAGAGCCAGCGCTGTCTGTGTCTGCAGACATTTCTGTGGACGTGTGGCAGACATGCCTCAACACCAGAGTGCACGGGACGCTGTTTACCTTCCCACCGAAGTGGTCCCTATTAATCTACTTGCAATTTTCTTGCTTTTGAACTGCTAGGTTGGCAGGAGCTGGGACAGAGACGGGAGCTCACTCTGTCCTGCAGTACTCAGGAATTGAACTCCGATCTTCCAGTTTTTAAGTTCAGCGTCTTACTCACTTGAGCCATTGCCCTTATTTCACTATTTATACATCCTGAAATGGGTGTCAATGGTGCTTTGCTAATTGACGCATGAAAAGCTTCTATTCTATTACATCACAGATGAATTCATGTGAGAAGACAGATCAGCAGTGGTGGGCATCAGGAGGTTCACACCAGTTCGCAAGAACAGGTATCAGAAATTCTGGCTGGCCCTGCCCATCAAAGTTTTGAAGTAAAGTAGTCCTAATTCAGGTACAACGCAGAGCTTTCCCCCTGGCCACGCCTAACATACCATGCCCACATTGTGGTAGTAAAATTTTTTGGAGCCCACCACTGCTCAGGTATACATTGCACTGGCTACCAATATGAATGTCTAGGAATTTTATAAGAAAACAGTGAGTGACAGAAGAGTAACCAGAGAAGAGAGCAACTCCTGTTTATGTCTAAACTTTTGGTCAGTTGTGCTTTGGGTTTTTAGGTAATAGAATCTGTCTTCTACAAGACCTGCTCTTCTGAAAATAGTGTCCAGAGTCTCCAAACCATCAGCTTTGTTCAGGTAAGCACATTTTGTGTAGGGTGGCCTGAGATTGATCCCTGTCATGCTCACTGTAAAGACTTCCTAGGAGGAAATGTGTGGCCCAAGTTATCAACATCCCCAGAATCCTTTTGCTTTATAGTCCATGGCCTCAGTATTGTCATTCTTAGCTCACAAGATGTATATTTGTCTTTGTATGTTTGTGCTTCAACTCTTATTCGCCAGTCTTTGTCTCACTCACAGCTGTACTCATGTGTATCTAACCTGTTTCAGATCTGCACAGATGGAAAGGCCCTAGATTTGCTCAATCCCAGAAGCCAGTCCTTGCAGGTGATGGTCCTCCCTGCACTGGGACTGTAAGCATCTAATTTTAAAGCTGTGAATGTTGTTGGACTGCTCTTTGGTAGCAGGGTTATGAAATAGTACTGCAGTAAATTAAGGAGGATCTGGGATCAGGTCTTTTAGTGTTCTGGGATCAGGTACAATTTAACCCAATGGAAGGGATAGTCTGCTAATCCTACTAACTCAGACTAACCTTACTCAGCACAGAGGAACAATGACATCATCATCATCATCATCATCATCATCATCATCATCATCATCATCATCATCATCATCATTATATGTCGCTCTCCTCAGTAGCAACCGACTCAGAGCGGCTCACAGAGTCCACAAATATCAATATTAAAGTGCAAACAATACAATAGCATACAGTATAACAAAATAGTAAAGTACAGTAAATACCATATACTGTAGTAGGTCAGTACACATTACATATCAATACAATGAGGTTGTACTTCGCTTAAAGAGCACAATGCATTCCACAGGATTGCTCTTTAAGCGAGTTTGCTCTTTAAGTGAAACACCATTGTAAGTGACCAATTGTGACTTATGGTGTGTGTGTGTGGGGGGGGGGGAATTGTGAATCCTGATTTAGTTGTTAAGCGAGTTTTTGGTTGGTTTTATTTGTTAAGCGAAGCAAACATTCAAAGAAAATTCTGCTCTTTAAGCGAGTGACTCTTTAAACGAGGCGCTCTTTATGCGAGGTTTGACTGCATTACAGTTCAATCAAAATACCATGACATGTAGTGTAACAGAGCAATAAGGTTCAATAAATATCATACAGTAGAACAATACACATCATAGTAGAAAACATTATATTGCGAAAACATCCACCTGCAGCTGCAGTCCAACTCCTCTTCACGGCCAAAGGATGTTGGTCTGGAGTCCGGTAAAATGGTGGCACAGATTTTGTCAGCTGCTACCTCCCACAGCTGGTGTCCCTTCCTCCAACTGGATGAAGGACACTCAGCTGTCTCTCCTCTCCCAGAGCTGGGCCAGGCGAAAGAAGGAGTCCGTTGAGGGTGACGGCGGCATGTCTTAAAGCCGCCAGCCCCCAGCACAGCTGTGTTTCCTCTCCTTGGGCCAGGCCAGGTGAAAGAAGGAGTCCATTGGGTGTGGCGGCAGCAGATCTTAAAGGCATGACTGAGAACTCCAAGTGTTTCAGGATGTTGCAAATAATGGTTTGCGAACTCCAAGTGTTTCAAGGTGTTGCAAATATTGGTTTGCTTCCTCCAAAATAAAGATATCAGAGCACTCAGTCTTACAAGACTTGCCTAGCTATCTTTGCAGTGAGACTAATAGCTTTATAGACCTGAAAAGAGAAAACGTTTAGCCAAAGACACACACACAGAACGAGAGTTAAAAAGACAGACTTTTTAATGCCAATGAGTGAGGACAGTAGAGACTGGCATCTTAAGCAAGATCTCTCATACTGTCCTTCTCTCTTTAGGGTTGTGGAAGAGGCGACAGAAATCATTGTAACAGATTCACAAGCTGCTACTAATCTCTATCTTCATGGAATGTCGGTGTACCAAAATTGTTTGCAGCAATTTTGCCAGAAGCAGCACAAAACCGTGTAAGGACCATAGAAAGGAAAGTGCTGTGTTTAGGAGTGGGAGAAAACAACACATACACCTAACTCTGCACCGGGCTTTGAAACTGTGCATCATATTCACCTTGTGTATCTCAACAATATATATAAAGCCAATTCGATGTTTCGAAAAAGCACACTTCAAGGGATAGTTTTGTCAACCTTACACGAGAATAACATTTGGAACACTTTGGCAACTTGGGGAAAGTCTGTCCTTTGCCTGACATCAAGTTTAGAGAATCATGTATCTTGTTAAAAAGAACACCACCATCCTTGTCCATAGTTGCATGAGTACAAAATTCAGAATGCTTTTAGAACTGAACTCATGTGCATTTTGTGGCTCTTATATCAAGTAGTTACCAGAACCTCACTATTTTTTATGCTCAGTTCATTTTTTGCTGAGTATTTCTTGCACACAGAGTCCAACGAGTTCTTGCAGCAGACTATCAAACACAAAATGCTGATTCTGCAGGGAATTTTTCTTTAAACAGATTAAAAACGAGATCTTTTCTTACCTCTCTTTTATATAACATTGACTTCTTTGTAAATCAGTAAAAACACTCAGCTTACTTTTCCTATAAACGTGATTTTATTTATTTATTTATTCAATTTGTATAGCCGCCCCAATCGACATGCGACTCTGGGTGGCATACATAAAATCAGTGATGGGATGTTACTGGTTCACCCAAACTGGTAGCACCCCATCAAATAGAGGTTTGACACATGCGCACAAAAAAAAACTGTGCATGCATCAAATGGAGGTTTGATGGATGCGCAGACATTTTTTAATTTTTAATTATTACCCATGACGTCATGACATCATGATGTCATGACATCGGCTATGCCCACGACATCCATGACATCACAGTGGGATAGCGGAAATTTTGACAACCCACCACTGCACAAAATCCCCAACGTTTAAACTATAGAAACCCATAAAATTCCTAAAAACACTGAAAAACTTCCTCCCACCTGCACCAATTAAAATCTAGTTAAAAACTTTTAAAAGCATGAGTGATCCTGCTCTAAATGAGCCAGTGGGGGAAGGTGGTTGTTCCCTCTCCACCTCCCCACACCTGCCCTGCCAGCCAAGTTTTCAGCTCTTTCCTGAAGGGCAGCAGCTCTGTCTGGAGACACAGTTCAACTGGCAGGAGGTTCCATAGGGCCATAGGGGATACCGAAAAGGCTCTTCTAGAGAGGTGAGCCTCTCTAGCAGTTGGTATTTTTAAAGAGCCCCTCCGGTCCGCTCTAGTGGGACGGGCAGATGTCCTTGGGGTGGTGCGCTCTCTTAAGTATCCTGGCCTACTACCATGTAGGGCTTTAAAGGTAATTATCAGCACCTTGAATTGCACACAGAGGCACACTGGCAACCAATGCAGCTCCCGTAGCAGGGGTGAGGCATGGGCATAATGCCCGCACCCCTTCACTACACAGGCAGCTGCATTCTGAACCAGCAGCAGATCCGAATGGTCATCCAGGGCAGCCCAATGTAGAGAGCATTACAATAATCCAGTCTGGAGGTGACCAGAGCATGTGTGACCATAAGCAAGGAGTCCTGGTCCAGGACCGGGCGTAATTGGCGAATGACATGAAGTTGTGCAAAAGCGCTCCTAGCCACAACTGCCACCTGCTCATCAAGCAGGAGTCGTGAGTCCAGGAGGAGCCCCAAATTATGCACCGGGTCTGTCTGCGGCAAAAAAGCTCCATCCAGCTCCAAAGATGATAGCTCCCAGGAGAACGCAAGGGCCCTGACCCACAACCACTCAGTCTTGCCAGGATTCAGTTGTAGCGATGAACTTAAGATAAGAATTTCCTTCCCTTCAACCAAAAATAGGAAATATCTGTGAAAATATGGCAATGGACTAAATTATCTTAAACTTTTCCCCAAGATGTGGCCTTCTCTTTACCATCATCACAGAGGTGAAAGCAGCAGAAGACCAGGGGTTTCAACGCACTACAGTCAGGATCCTTGAATTCTCTGAAGGAGACAAAGAGACCTGCACTGATCAGTAAGTATGGGAAGGTCTGAATAGCAGGAAAGCAAATTCAGAGAAAATACAAAGGAAGCATTGCACTTCTTTTAGGTAGGTGTAGCCCTGCATCTTTGGCTCTTTGGCAAAGGCTCTTCCTTTACTCAAGTACCAGATGAAATCATGCTGCATCTACTGTGCGCCTCCATATTCCCTGCATGCTGTTGTGAGATCTGCCCCTTTTGCTTTGCCTCCTGTACAGCTTTTCGGCTCTTTCCTGGGCTTCATCTGTTGTGGCTCTTCCTGCCGAAGCAGGGTTCCTCTCCTGGGCCCTGAAGCATCTGCTGGAAGAAAATGCTCTCACATTCTTGCTCTTGTGTTTGAAGCTGCCAGGTACTTGTCCACATGGCCTATGTCAGTGATGGTGAACCTTTTAGAGACCGAGTGCCCAAACTGTGACCCAAAACCCACTTATTTATCTCAAAGTGCCAATACAGCAACAGGGGAGAAATGCTCCTATTGGGCTGCTGAGCAAAGGGGCGAGGCCAACTCTGTACTGGGGAGAAGGAGGAAGTGCTCCCATTGGGTTGCCTTGCAGAGGGGCGGGGTGAATTCTGTGCTGCGTGAGAAAGGAAGTGTTCCCATTGGGCTGCTGGGCAGAGGGGTGGGGCAAACCCTCTGCTGGGGTGAATGCCCCAGACCAGTGGTTCCCAACAAGGGGTACACAGCCCACTAGTGGACTTCAATTTCCAGAAGCCTTAGTCAGTACATTGGCTGATCAGTGCTTTGAGGAAATGACTTAGGCTTCTGGGAATTGAAGTCCACAAACACTGCCCCAGACCATAGAAAGTCTTCTAGAAGCATAGCTGAAGTTCTGTGTGCCTCTTTTTAGATTCCTCTGGAGAAGAAATATTATCTGCCCTCTCGCTGACTGAACAAGTAAGGGCTATAACAAAGAGAGTGACGCCGATCTACTGGGATCCTGTTCTGGAGGCTCAGAAACGAAGAAAAGTGATAGCAGAGTTGAGAGTGCAACTCTCCCTCTGCAGTCAGATGGAACAGGACAGCATGCTCAATCAGCTGGGGAAAGCCATAAAGGAACTGCAGGTAATTTGATGAATCAGAACAGTCAGGTTGACAAAAAAATTGCACATGTTCTAATTGTACACCTATTCTGCCAGAAATTTCACCCCGTCACAGTTGGGAGGAAATTTCAGACCCAAATAGTCTGGCATTTATAATTTAAACCTAGCCTATCCCAAGAACTTAAGCATAGGTCTCCCGTGCTCGAAAGCCAGTCGTCTCCGACTCTAGGGTTCAGTGCTCATCTCTGTTTATAGCCAAAGAGCCAGTGCTGTCTGCATCTGCAGATATTTCCGTGGTCATGTGGCAGGCTTGACTAGACACTGGAGTGCAATGAACGCTGTTTACCTTCCCACCCAAGTGGTACCTATTTATCTACTTGCAATTTCTTGCTTTTGAACTGCTAGGTTGGCAGGAGCTGGGACAGAGACGGGAGCTCATTCTGTCATGCAGGATTTGGGTCTCGAACTACTGACCTGCCAACCTTCCAGTCGTCAAGTTCAGTGTCTTAACCACTAAGCCACCGCAGTCATTTAGAAAATGTTAATTATTGGGGATTCACATAAATCTTATTTTTGTGACATGTACAAGAGGCTTATGATTGGAGGGGGGGTCACTTCACCCTGAAATAATGGAGTGAGCTGCCTGACTCCTCCACATACCTTAGATTCTTCTTCATCCATGTCTAGGCCAGACGTGAAACTGCCAAAATGAAGCCACCTTTTGGTGAGTTCATTCTGCATTCCTTTGGCTTGACCTAGTGTGAGAAAGATTAGCTCGCAACACAAGGTTACCATTACCAGGGTCCACCCAATGGTCATTCAAAAATAACATAATGTTCAAGGAGACTCTTTCTGTGTATCCGTACCATCATCACAAGCCACTATTGCTAATATATATGCCATTGCTGGGCTATGAAAATACAGTTGTACCTCGCTTAAAGAGCATAATGCGTTCCACAGGATTGCTCTTTAAGTGAGTTTGCTCTTTAAGCGAAACACCATTGTAAGTGACCAATTGTGGGGGGGATTGTGAACCCCGATTTATTTGTTAAGTGAGTTTTTGGTTGGTTTTATTTGTTAAGCGAAGCGAACATTCAGAGAAAATTCTGCTCTTTAAGTGAGTTACTCTTTAAGCGAAATGCTCTTTCTGCGAGGTTTGACTGTACATTTATTTATCTGCACTGCTCTTGAGTGGGAAGAGGTTGAGAATCACTATGCTAGACAAAATGAACTAAAATTCACTCCAACGCCTTTTCATTGCCCAGGAAGGCAACGAGGCAAGCAAGCTATCTAAAAGTTCCCATTTGCATGGATTTACTTGAATAATGTTTTGCTAACACTTCTAGGTAAGGCAAGAGCCTGTCCAAAATGTGATCTGTCTTTAAACTAAGGGATTGTTTGGCTATTTTAAAGGTTCTGAAGAGTCAGAATTGGGAGAAAAAGAAAGAGAGATCTGTTTATGAACTAAAGGAGGACTCTTTAGTTGAATGTCATCTCAAGACACTTGAAGCCCGAGTAAGTATCACATCTCTGCAGCTCTGCCCCATTTCATGACTTCAAAAGAACCAATGTACCCAATTTTAAAAAATACTTGTCCGTTTTTCATAACTCAAGGCATGAACTCAAAGAGCTGAGGAAACACTACTACTTGTTTAGCCACTCTTTCTCTCTGGCTTTTGAAATGCATTTTGTTCTAAACCCATGACAAACAAGAGCTTTTGCTGTGTGGAAACATTCTTCTATCACGTGGATTCTTATTTCAGGTCCTTATAGAGTAAGCACCATTATATGCAGTGGTGGGCTCCAAAAAAATTTACTACCACACTGTGGGCGTGGTATAGTTGGCATGGCCAGGGGGAAAGCCCTATGTTGCCCCCGAATTAGGACTACTTTATTTCAAAACTTGGATGGATGGGGCCAGCCAGAATTTCTGCTACCGGTTCTGGCGAACTGGTGTGAACCGGCTGATGCCCACTACTGATTATATGTGTAGAAGAGAGGGAGAGGGAACCACCCACTGTCTATTGTTTCTGAACTCACTTGTTGGTATTGTATTTTAGGATCCAGTCTCATCAGAGATGGATGGTGGAGGTGAACACTGGAATCAGCTGGGAAGCCAATCGAGTCAAGATGATACACACGAGAAAGAAGGGGTAGCAGGTTTGAAAATAGTGCAGGGTCAGAATAACTCACCAGCCATTACTAAGTTGGGAGGGAATGGTTTCAGATGGCTGTGTTGAGATTCAAAGAAAAGCCTGGTGAATGCATATATAACACCTCAAAACTATATAGGGCAGTGATGGCGAACCTTTTAGAGACTGAGTGCCCAACCTACAACCCAAAACCCACTTATTTATCTCAAAGTGCCAACACAGCAACAGGAGAGGAAGGAAATGCTCCCATTGGGCTGCTGGGCAAAGGGGCGAGGCCAACTCTGTACTGGGGGGAAGGAGGAAGTGCTCCCATTGGGTTGCTTGACAGAGGGGCGGGGTGAACTCTGTGCTGCATGAGAAAGGAAGTGTTCCCATTGGGCTGCTGGGCAGAGGGGTGGGGCAAACCCTCTGCTGGGGTGAATGCACGGGTGCCCACAGAGAAGGCTTTGAGTGCCTCCTCTGGCACGCATGCCATAGGTTCGCCACCACTGCTGTATAGAATAATCCCTACTTAACAGTGAAATAACCATGTGTTCCTACATCGTTATGGGTCTTTTTACAATATGAATCCATGACTCATTACAATATTAGATAGGCACTTTTCTGTAGGAAGAAACTAACTAAATGTTTACCATGCTGTTTTCACTTTATTTGATCTACTGTGGCCAATTTCAGTAGATTTCAGATAGAAAATCTGGAAACTGAGGATGAGTAAGGTTGGATTTCCCAACATGTAGGACTATGCTTACATGTGTACATGTACTATCTTGTTGAGGTGCAAATGTCAATGTCTTTTTTTTAAAAAAATTAATTAAGTTTTCAAATAAAAAAACATATATAAAACACTAAAAAAGAAATAACATTCTTACAATGAAACAAGACAATAATTACAATATGTACAAAATACATAACAAATTAACCTCTTTTTAAAATTCCTTATATTCAATATAATATCTAACACTCCATATATTTATCTAACTTAAACCACACACCACAGTGCTATTTACATTGCCCGGAGCTTCACAGGGTATCACAGCTTTCTTCCTTATTTCCAAAACCTCATTTGATCTGGTGCTGGCTTTACTTCTCCGTTTCTACTCAGTGTAGATTCACCAAAAAATGGCCAAATTTTCTAAAATCTGTTTTCCTGAACAATGCCTTTTCTAAAATTCAGTTCCCAAGTTAACTTATCATTTAAGGCAAGTCCTCACATTTCTTTATACCAATCTTCAATTTTTAAAACCACATCATTTTTCTAGTTTCTTGCAATACGTTGTCTGCCTGATGTTAACATTATGGATATTAACTCTTTTTTTATCTTCATCCACATTTAAACTGTCAACATCGGTCAGTAAGACTGTACTCAACAATGTCTCTAGCTTTTAAATTGAAGGAAGACAAGAAATAAGATTCTTTGGTTGCGAGACAAGATTTTTGCATCTGCCTCCTCCTGTACTGGTCACAGCTATTCCTTCAAAAACTATTTTGGATATTGGAACACTCTCTCGTCTTCTCTTCATACGAATTTGTTATATGGTTCTGTTGGAAGGTGGTGGCCTCACAAATCTCCACTTTGGGGAAGAAGGAGCCGCTGAAAAGAAGTCTTCCATACTTACAACCAGCAGATCCATGAATGTTACATCCCTTGCACAGAACCGTGTAAGTGTTATCTGGGGTCTTACATCTGTGTCTGTGCCAGAGTTCAAAAGTACAGATGATCAAACAATCAACTTGATTTTTCCAGCAGGAAGGAGAATTAATTAAGTTATCATAAATTGTCTGTATACATCTCAAGAGTTCTATGTGCTGTATGCAGTGCTGGGCAGCAAAAGTTTTTGCTACCACACCGAGGGTGGAGCCTATGTCATGGGCGGAGCCTACGTCATGGGCGGAGCCTACATCATGGGCGATCTAGCCATACCTGCCATATGGCCATGTATACATCTGCAAACACAGGCAGCACTGGCTCTTTGGCTGTAAATGGAGATGAGCACTGCACCCTAGAGCCGGATATGACTGGTTTTTGAGCAAGGGAGACCTTGAACCGCTTGCAGGGACAAAACCTGACATCAAATTTTAATACCAATCGACTCCGCTGCGCAAGGCCGCCCAGACGTGGAGTAGGAGGGGTGGGGCAGGGAAGTGGGCAAGGTATGACCGGGAGGTAGGTGTGGCCACCCAATTTTGCCACACACCCCTGCTTGAAGGCCCCCCAATTGTGCTAACCCCTTGCCTGAGGGGTATGTGTGTGTGAACCTGTTGCTGCCCATCACTGGCTGTATGGTTTGCAACCCCGTCTTGCAGCATAGAACAGGACCCATAAATGTTGATAATAATTCATTAGTTGGTTGTGAAATGCCAAGACAATTTTTAATCTCAAAAATATTTCCCCGCTTTTATGATGATTGTAAGGACTGCCATGACTAAGTGGTTAAGATGCTGAACTTGATGACTGGAAGGTCAGCAGGCCAGCAGTTCGAGCCCCAAGTGCTGCATGACTGAGTGAGTTCCCATCTCTGTCCCAGCTCCTGCCAACCTGGCAGTTCAAAAGCAAGAAATCACAAATAGATAAATAGGTACCACTTTGGTGGGAAGGTAAACAGCATTCCATGCACTCCAGTGTCTAGTCATGCTTGCCACATGGACCCAGAAATGTCTGAAGACGTAGAGAGCACTGGCAATTTATCTGTAAACACTTGGAGAATCCTGAATAGGATGAAGGTTGGAGTACCTAAATGTAAGACCAACATGCTCAAGTGGGGGCTGCTGGTGGACAACCATGCACTGTGTGAATGTGGAGAGATACCGAATCCGGCTCATTTACTGGTCTGCCGATGACTGCCAAAAACATACACTGATCCAGGACTTAAGTTTGGCCAACGACAAAACTAAGCAGCTTCATTTTGGTAGTCCAGGGTTTGATCAGGACATGAAAGAAGAACCATCTTCCAAGGCTCCTGGCTATGCTCAGGCTGCAAAAGGTTAATTACAGCACACAGTACAACTCTCCACAGAAATTGGGCCATTTCATTATATAATTCAGAGGAAACTAGAGACTACAGGAAGAGTGTATTTTCTGGAATATGGCACTTATTGCAATATGGTATTTCCCATTTAGAGCTACCAATGTGCTGCCCTCTTCCAGATGCAGGCTGGCGAGCAGCACCGAGACACGAAGCTGAAATTCTCCTTAGCCAAAGCCCGGAGGCAGCATCTCCAAGAGCAGCACCAGCTCCTGATCCAGCAGGAGCATCTGAAGATAGAAGAAGAACTTGCAGGCCAGAACAAGGTGACAGGCTATAAAGTTCAGAGGTGGCCTGGGGTTTACTGTTTGGTGTTATCTGCTCATTTCCAAAGGAAATAATCTCAGTGAGTGAGCCAGACACCCTGCTGAGAAAAACCTATGAAAGCATGCAAGGGGGAAAAAACCCTTTCCTAATAATTATGAGGACTGCGGTGGCTCTAGTGGTTAAGATGCCGAACTTGACAACTGGAAGGTCAGAGTTTGAGTCCTGAGTACTGCATAACGGAGTGAGTTCTCATCTCTCCCCCAGCTCCTTCCAACCTAGCAGTTCAAAAGCAAGAAATCACAAGTAGATAAATAGGTACCACTTTGGTGGGAAGGTAAACAGCGTTCTGTGCTGTTTACCTGCCACGTGTCCACTGAAATGGCTGCAGATGCAGACAGCACTGGCTCTTTTGCTATAAACAGAGATGAGCACTGAACCCTAGAGTCAGACATGACTGGCTTTCTAGCAAGGGCACCCTTTACCTTTACTAATAATTATGAGTCTCAGAAATACAACCAAGACATAAAACTGTAACCAACCACTCTCTCTCAGCGTGATCTACTACACAGCATTGTTGAAAGTATATGGGGAAAATTAGATAAATGCTTGTTGTCTTGAGTATATTCGATGATGTAACTTATTAATAACAGACAATAAATAAAAGGATCATGAAACAGATTCCATGTTTCTCTTTTATGCATTCCATAGCCCACTGCCCATGTTGGCAAATGGATTCTAGGAGATGCAGTCCAAGAAGGTAACCACCCAAAGCCGTTGTGTCACAACACCCAGTCTGACAAGTTTCTTCTTCTCTCAAAATTCCAGATTTCTCCAGACCAGAAAGAAGCTCTGCTGTGGCAGAAAGAGAAATCTTTGCTGACTCTGCATGTGGAGATGTTGCAGAAACAACAGGAAGAAGCTGAAAAGGACCTGGAACAGCTCTACCAGGACTACCAACAGGAAACAGAAGCTCAGAAAGCCCACATGCTTCAGGTCACTAGGGCTGTCATTCCCATTTTCAAGCTGGTCCTGGGGAAAAGGCAGGCTCTAGCCCAGTTCCTCTCTGGTACCTGCTCTGAGATAGGAATGCTCATATCAGATTTAACTGGAAGATTCAGTGGGAGGCAGCAGCAGTCCCTATTTTTCTCAGCTGATCAGGGCTTCTGGAAATTGCAGTCTAAGAACATCTGGAGAGCCAAGTTTGTAGACCCCTGGTCTAGATCCATTTCAATTGGGTCTTAGGCCACATCGTGGTACTGAAACAACACTGGTCACTCTGCATGACACGCTCCTGAAGGAGGCCGATGGGGAAATTCAACCCTGTTGGTATTCTTGGATCTTTCCGCAGCTTTTGATACTGTCAACCATGGTATCCCTCTGAAACAACGATCAAGTTTAGTGATTGGGCACTCTGCTTTTCACTAGTTCTGCTTCTTCCTTGATGGCCAGTCACAAATGGTGGCACTTAGAGATGTTGTCTCAAGCCCTCAGGACCATTATTATGGCATCCCGCAGGGGTCAATTATCTCCCCAATGCTTTTCAACACCTATATGAAGCCACTAGGGCAGTGATGGCGAACCTTGGCACTCCAGGTGTTCTTTAACTTCAATTCCAGGAAGCCCTGATCAGCAGAGGAGTGCTGACTTGGGCTTCTGGGAATTGAAGTCCAAGAACAGCATCACGGCACTATGGGAAGTCATAGACAGTTATAGAGTTCGCTGTCACCAGTACACTCATCCGACACAGCTCTCTCTCTCTCTCAAACCTTTTGTTTAATCTGCAAAAGATTAGGTTTGGTTCCTTGAGCCCTGCCTGGTGTTGATAATGGAATGGATGAGTACCAATAAATTGAAACTGAATCTAGGTAAGATGGAAGAATTGTCTGACCAGTGGTGAGAAAAATTACATGGCTTTGATGGGGTTACGCTCCCCTTTGGGGATGCTCCTGGACCTGTCACTCTCTATGGAATCTCAAAAATTGGCTGTGTCAGGAGTGCTTTTTATCAACTTTGGTAAATTATCCAGTTGCACCCTCTACCTAGACAGGAAATATTTAATAACACTGTTTCACACATCAGTAATCTCTACACTGGACTGCCCTCGAAAACAGTACTGAAGCTTCAGCAGGTCCAAATCATGGCAGTTGGAATGATTTCTGGGGCTAGTAAATTCAATCACATATCTATCCCCAGTCTTGGCTTGCCTACATTGAGTCCCTGTTAGTTTCCATGCTCAATTCATGGTCACGGACTATGTAGTCCTTAACTGTTTAGGACATCATTATTTGTCAGGACATCTCTTCCAGAAAGCAGCTACCCATTTCACATGCTCTTCCCAATCCACTCTATTAAAAGTAGTTACACTGGGGCAAGGAACTGGGCCTTCTCGGTGTGCCAATCTTCGTTTCTTCTGATCTTTAGGAAACTATCAAAGACATAAGGAAGGAAAGCAGCCTTTAAGAACATACCCCCAGTTGTTGTTAATATTATTTTTTACATTTAGGGGTTTCTCTTATTACTGTTTGATTTGGTATAGGTAAAGGTTTCCCTTGCTCGAGAGCCAGTCGTATCCGACTCTAGGGGTCAGTGCTTATCTCTGTTTCTAAGCCGAAGAGCCAGCGCTGTCTGCTTCTGCAGACTTTTCCATGGTCATGTGGCAGGCATGACTAGGCACCAGAGCGCACGGAATGCTGTTACCTTTCCACCAAAGTGGTCCCTATTTATCTACTTGCAATTTCTTGCTTTCGAACTGCTAGTTTGGCAGGAGCTGGGACAGAGACGGGAGCTCATTCCGTCCTGCAGTACTCAGGAATCAAACTGCTGACCTTCCGCCTCCCAGTCAGCGTTTTAGTGACTTGAGCCACATTTATTGTGTTCTTTTGCAGACTTGGTTCTCAGTGGGGTCCATTATTTTAATATGTAAACCACCCTGAGTAGTAGGCAATACTACTAACAGTGCAGTATACAAGCCAAATAAATAAATTAGTTGAGTGAGGCACTCCAGTGTCGATGAGGAATAGGTAAAAAATATAATAAAATATAGCTGCAAATGCATCAGTGGATGCTTTTTCAGAAGGGTAAAACAACATTTTACCAGGACTCTATAATGTTTTGCATGATGAGGGGACATAGGAAAGATTTTGTACTGCTGATGTTTAAAAGGAGATAATTAAAGCAGCTGGTAAGTGCCTTTCTTCTGGCTCAAACTCTCTTTCTTGCCATAAATTTATTTATTTATTTATTATTTATTTAGTCACACTTCTATGCTGCCCTCCTCACGAATGACTCAGGGCAGTGGACAACAGTTAAAAACACAATCAACAATAAAACCCATGATAAAATACCCACCCATCTCAGAAAGTTAAACTTTAAAGGTTAAAAATTAAAAAGAGATTAAAAGTTAAAATTCACCAATTAAAATTACTAGAGAGAGGGGGGAACAGTCAGATTAGCCAGCAGGCCGGGGTAGTCAACTGGCCCGAACTCCCACACCTGCCCCGCCAGCCAGGTCTTCACACCCTTTCTAAAGGTCAGCAACTCTGTCTGGAGACACAACTCAGTTGGCAGTAGGTTCCATAGGGCCAGAGCGGACACAGAGAAGGCCCTCCTTCTAGTGCTAGAGAGATGCACCTCTCCAGCCAATGGCATGACCAGAGAGCCTCTCCGGTCCACTCTGGTGGGACAGACAGATGTTCTGGGGGTGATGCGGTCTCTTAAGTATCCTGGCCCACTACTATGTAGAGCTTTAAAGGTATAACTAGCATACTAAAAGGTTCTATTTCTTCAACAGGTTTTCCAGGCATACAAAAGGCATGCTGAACAGCAAATGAAGGTCCTTGAGCAGAGATATCGAAATCTGCTGCAGGAGTCCCTTCAGGACGCCATCACCCTCTCCACTCAGAACCAACAACTTCAAATTCAAAAGCAATTGGGATGCGTGGAAAGAGCAATCCAGACAGACCCCAGCCCCTAATATAGAACCTGGAGAGCCACTGTCCAATCCTAAAAGGTTTTTCTATCCCTGGATTAAATTACCTTTTCCAACTTTTTAAGTAGCGAACCAGATTTTATCATTAATTCAGTGGACGCATTTGACGTTGAAGTAATACAATCTGATTTTGAACTGACTTAATTTGTTGTCTCATCCTCTCGGCATCAACTTGCCTATTTTTTATTTAATTCATGAGATGCTTTTAAAGACGGCTCCCAAAGATATGATTTTAAATAGAATTGTTCATTTCTCAAATTTAGTTTAGTAAAAGATTTGCAAATTGAATTAACTCCTTATGAAGTTTCTCCTAAACAAAATAAACACTTGTCATGTCCATCTGTCAGCGGAAACTTAAGTGTTATGGATGGAACCATTTTTCATTAGCACCAGTTGTCATAAAAATGAGCCATCTAACTTATGGTTCACCGTTACAGAAATATTTTGAATCTGACGACATTAACACCTTTAAGGCCTTAAAATGAACTTTTTAAGGTTTCATTTTAAGGCCTGTTTAGCCATTAAGTTCAGAATGGAGGTGGCACAAAGGGAAAACAGAGAAGCTGATTAAACTACTGTATATGCTCAATATAAGCCGACCCAAATATAAGCCGAGGTACCTAATTTTGACCTGAAAACCCAGGAAAATAGGTTGATCCGAGTATAAGCCGACAGTAGGAAATGCAGCTGCTGCTACTAAGTTTTAATAATCAAAATACATGAAAATATGGTAAATTTAATTAAATTGTTGGCACATCTCAATCCAGCATGGTCTTGGGACCCTCGTGGTCGTTGACCCAATTATAAGCCGAGGCCCCTTTTGGGGGCTCAAAAACTCATCTTATACTCAAGTATATATAGCAATTTCTCACTTTTTGTATAAAAATTTATAATTTACAATAGGAAATATTGTTTAAAGGAGGCATTTAATACTGCTGCCTGATGTCAAATGTCAGTTAACTAACCTGACAACCCTGAGGACTAATGACTTGGGCGCCAAAGTCCACAGGGAAGGGTGATGGTCCCAAAGTAGATTAAATCCCACTTGAGCCCATCTTGATGGAGGGCAGCAGCTTCATTAACACAGGCCTGGGGACAATGAGGCCTTTATGTGCCAAAAGGGCTCAGGACCGGAAAGTGGTTCACGAGACTGGATCAGTGGTATGGGTGTCATGCTGCAATGTGGAAGGCAAATGGAAGGCCACTGCATTATATCCTCCGGACAGACTCCATGACTGAATGCCATGAGAAAAAGGTGCTGCTGTGGCTCAGTGGTTAAGATGCTCACCTTGTTAGCTGAAAGGCTGGCAGGTCAGCAGCTACTGCATGACAGATTGAGCGCCCATCTCTGTCCCAGCTCTTGGGTAATAAAAGCTTTATTTGTGCGTTCCCTGAGTGGAGTTTCTTCTGCAAAAACTCTTTCAACCCAGAATAATTTATGACACAAAATTATTATCGTCATGAGAATATATTTTCGTCATGAGAATATAGTCAGATTTGTCTTCATAAAGCTGACTTGGGAAGGTGGAAAAGTCGACCATTTCAGCCTAGTGTGGAAGCCAGGTTCTCATTTGAAGAACTTTTGAGGATGCATGTTTAGCATTAGCCTTCGTCTACAGACTTGAAACCATACTATAACTTCTAAAGGTCAAGGTCACCCTTGCTCAAAAGCCAGTAGCATCCAACTCTAGGGTTCAGTCCTCATCTGTTTATACCTGTCAGTATGTAAGTTCCTCCAGGAATAGGTGGGTGAGACTATTGTGCGTGCACACACAGACTAGCTCTTTAAGGCTTACTCTGTATGTGCCTTACAGTGCAGGTTATTAGCAATCGAGCTCAAACTGTTATGTATAAATGACCACACTTGGTATCCTTCTTTGGGTTTTGTTCTGCTTTGGTTTGAGACTGCACCAAGGCACCAAACCACGCTGTATCCTTCTGCCCGGATACGGCGAACTGATACTGCATACTGAACCTTCAAACTGAATCTGCGAACTGAGCCAGTGAACTGAATGCTGCTTTATACTTCTACTGAAAACAACACTGGTAAGCAGAACTATTGGGTTCTCCACCCAACTTGTTTTCCTTCTCCTCACTTGGCTCTTCAAGGACTTCAAATAAAGCAAGGGGTCTATTGTAAGTACAGTAATAGCTCGGATAACGCTAAGACTTGGTTCCACAAGTCTTGGTGTTATCTGATTTTTAGTGTTATCCAATGCATGTTAAAATCCTGTGGGATGGATTGGATAACGTTAAAGCTCCATAGAGATACATTGTAACCGCACAGGCTTGAGCAGTTATCCAATCCATCCCATAGGACCTTAACGTTATCCGATCCAATTCTCCTCCCCAGATTACTTAACGTTATGCGATTTTAGCGTTATCCGAGGTAAACGTTATCCGAGGTATTACTGTAATGTGCTTGGCTTGGCAGCATTCCAAGACTGTATTACCTATTAAGCTGCTACACCATGAACTGTGAATCTCTGTAAATAGTTGTCTTAGCATGGATACTATATCATGCAGTTAATTTGCCTTTATTATTTGCAACTAAGTAAAACCTTTGAAAACAAAAGGCAGTCTGTCATCTCTTCAGCAAGACCTGGCACTTCCAGTTGACGTCACTCTGCTCTGCCAGTGTGTATTCCACATGCCTTTCTCAATAGCCGGAGTAGCACTGTCTGTGTTTGCAGATGTTTCCATGGACATATTGCAGGTATGCCTCAACACCAGAGTGCACGAAACACTGTTTACCCTCCCACCGAAGTGGTACCTATGTATCTACTTGCAATTTCTGGCTTTCAAACTTCTAGGTTGGCAGGAACAGGGACAGAGATGGGGGCTCATTCCATCGTGCAGTACTCAGGTCTTGAACTGCTGACCTGCCGACCTTCTAGTCATCAAGTTCAGTGACTTAACTACTAAGCCACCGCAGCCCTACTATAACTTCTAGAATTATACAAAAATATCTAAGTATTCATCTTTATCCACTGTAGTCATAATGCTAGGCAGTTGTTTCATAAAGCTCCATCTATCTTCAAAAGCATTTGCCTATTGTCAAGTTACATTTAGCCCAATTCTATGCTTTTTACTAAAAACACAACTTCCTAAGCTCAACAGTGCTTTCTCTCAACTAAATTTCCCCTCTTGCACTGTTTATGTGAATTACTGGCTACACACTGTAAGCTTTGATTCTCATGCTTACTATGTGTAAAATAGGGGCTCAGACAATGTACGCCAACTGTGTAAGAGACAAAGTCCATTTGCAACTTTAGATGAAAAACCACAGAACATTCACACTTACTTGCAGTGATTTACCAAAACATAAATGCCTACAGGCCAAACAATAAATTAAGTTTATGCAAAACAGAAGACTTTGTTCTTGTACCTGATAGAAATAAAATGACCTCAATAGCATAATCCTTTATTTGTGTATTTGCAACAAAGTCACTGTGTTCAACAGGACTTAACAAAAGGAAAGCATGCAAAGGATTGTAGCCCATGGTTAAAATAGTTGAGTCATTTCCATGTCCAATTATAGTGCAAGGCAGGAGAAACATTTAGAATTTCAGTCATGAAATCTGTAAACAATTAAGAACAGTTTAATTTTGGGTTCATCAATTATGGCATGACTTGTAAATTAATTTTAAAAGACAGCACAAGTATGGCCGTCCAACGAAATTTGCCACCTAGAAACATTAATAAGTTGATCTGCAAAGAAGGGAATTCTTTGCTCATATTCTCAAAGAAAGGTCCAGAAGAATTCCATGACTGATCTTTCCATAATTTCTTCTAAAGAAAGTACTCCTCAGATTACAGTACTTTCTATCCAAATTGTATTTAAAATTTCTCAAAACCGCAACACAATGAGAACATGTTCTCCTTACAACAAAGCAATAGCACAAACTATTAAAGTACCTTGGAATTTAAAAAAATCTTATTCATGATTAAATAATGTTTGATACTTAATTGATACTAGCTATTCCTGAGTACTGTATATATAAAGCCACATACAATGCCATCTCTCTGCCATCAAAATATTGTATTAATGACCCAGAAGACAGACGAGATGAATTACAAATATGACACCTGGATCTCCATAGCCCTAATTTAGAGTGCCTACCACCCACACTTTCAGGTGTTGTAAGGCAAGAAGCGTGGGGAGTTGATTGAGCCTATTTTGTTATGTTTATCCTTGACTGATATTCCACAAGTACCAGTAAGTCAGATCAAGATATCTAACAGCAAAAAGCACATAGAAAATAATACATTAACACCCACGCTGTAACAGTTGCAGACAGGGCTATAGCCAGGATTCTAGATGGGGGGATTTTACAGGACGGGCAACAAATTTTTTAGGAGGGGCAACAATGTCACACTCACATATATAACAATGGCACCACAGGATGTGGTGGGTGTGAGTGAGCTGTTAGCTCAGAAGGGTTTTTGCCCCCACCCCACCACGGCTATGGGTCTGGTTGCAGAACAGAATATACAAAATGACACTATTTAATGCAGAAAGAAGGTACAAAAGCTGGGTATCCTAGCCGGCTGGCAGTAGAAATGCTATCAATGTCAGAGATGAGGAGCATAGTGTGAAATGAATCAGGGACAGGGTTGTGTGCTCATAAAACATACTTCCAATAACAAGGAGCCCAAATCAGTCCAAAATAAAATGACAGTGTCCCAATTTAAGAAAACACAAACAAACTTGTAGATCAAAATTACTCATCTTCAGACAAATTCAGCTCTACAGCAAAAGAGGAAAGTGAGTCATACTAGGCAATTCTTTCCAGAAAAGAATAAGAGAGAGAAAAAAGAGAGAATTTTAACAATGATTTTCCTGGAGAAATTTTTAAGATCTTCATGCTTCTTACCATAAGCTTTCTCCTTCAAAAGGAAACATCACATAAGAAAGCATAATTTTCAAAAGATACTTTGTCATTTTCAACATTTATCAGATCAGCGAACTGGAAGTCTCTGAGAGAGTGAATGGCAAAAGATAGCAGAGAATTTATAGCAATTAACTATCTTATGGCATTAGTCCTGAAAGACTGAGACCGCAATCCTGTAGCTCAGCGGTTCCCAATGGGGCTTCAATTCCCAGAAGCCTAAGTCAGTACATTGGCTGACTAGTGCTTTGGAGACTTGACTTAGGCTTCTGGAAATTGAAGCCCAATAACCAAAGGTTGGGAAAGACTGCTGTAGTTACAACTTGCACTGGAGTAAGGCAGATGATGTCACCAGCCATGCTGACTGTTTGAAAATTTAAGAAATTCCAATTCCTCTCAAAGGTTCCCATGGGCTCTCTTTTGGTGTCAGTACGTTACTAGGGATTGCATCTCTAACTACCAAGAATCATCACCGTAGGATGATTTTTATCACCTGCAACAATTTTTTGGGAAATTAAATATTTCTCCTCCATCACACTGCCCTTACGACAAAAGGAAACTATTAGGAGCCTTGGGACCTTTAGGAGAGTATTGGAAAGTTTATTTTTAAAAAACCACCACCGTGACTGATGATGTAGTAACTTAAAACAACAGGATATCAGTTTGAGAGTGTTTAAAAAGCTTTCAATCCACAGGGCTCCCCCTCAAGGTTCACAGAGATAAAGATTCTGCTGCTTCTGACAAAACAAGCAGTATTCATTTCTCTCCCTTTGCAAATTTACTGTACATTTATCTTTTCTTAAAATCTAAGTCTGAGATAGAAAGCCTAATACGTGTAAGCAGGTTATTATATAAGGCCCCAATATTTTGTTTATGGTTGGGGACAAAATCTAAAAAACATAGAGAAGATAAATGCAGGTGCTATCTTAAGGACGAGATGGCTGAATTGATGCGATGGGCATAGATCTGAGCGGGCTGCGGAAGATGGTGGAGAATAGGGGTGCCTGGCATGCAGTGGTCCATGGGGTCACACAAGGTTGGCCTCGACTGTGTGACTGAACAACAAAATCTTAAGTATGTAGACTGGAATCTGCTACATTTACCACATACAGATAATGCACTACTCAACACTTCTCGAACCTGGACAAAGTCCCTAGTAAAATGAGTCTACTGTATAGTACTCTGCTTCCTTGCTGTGTGTTAGTTAATTTTAAGACTAATATAAGAATACTGATGTTTACGCTGCAGCCTAGCCAGTGAGTAAATACATTTTCCGATAACAAAAAGCGTAAGCTAATAATATAACGCAAAGGCTGACCAATTTCACCCTATTACATCCCACAGTGGGCTTCACTTTCATTGCTGCCACTGAAATTAAATGATCCATTAGCAACTAAAAAGTGAAAAAGTAGGAACTGGGTGTGGTTTTCCAGAAATTGAATTTTTTTTATTTAAAAAAACTTATTTTGAAAGAATTCTTCTTCCTAAAGGTACCCTTCCCCTCTAAAATTGTGAAAAAAGCTTTCTCTCATATCATACTGCCACAATTCAGTGGAAATAGGCTAGGGTGGGATGGGTGGGGAGCCGCATATGCATCACACGTTGTCCTCTCCTTTCTTTCTCATTCACAAGAGCTGAAAGAGATAAACTTTGAGGAGAGCCTGTAATTATACTTACACACACTTTTCTCTTTTCATGATGGTACATCTTAGACAGGGAGCTATTTCCACACAGTGGCTTCTCTGAACAGAAAGCTATTTACCTCCATAATACAAGTGAACAGAAAACCCAATCAGCAGTACAGAAAGAAAGAAAAAGGATGTGAGGTGTAGGCTAAATAGGAAGACGGAGAGGACGGCATTCACCATTATGGAGCAGGAAATCACAAAAAGCCGAGTGACGTTAGAACTGTGCTTCATTACTACAGACATTATTAAGCCATTGAGGGCTTGGCTTACAATAACTAATAGAACCCAGAAGGAAAAACCCTCCAAGAAGCCAGTGGCTGGGCTACTCGACACACAGATGATTGTGTTCAGTAAAACGCCGAAAAAATAAAGAAACAAATTCTGGAGGTTGAGAGGCAGGTCCTGGGTCTTCAAGACGACTTCTGTATAGACAGCCGAAAGGCCCGAGATCAGGCAATACAGAAACATCAGCAGCAGGCCGACAGGCGTAATGTGCAGCTGCATTTCAGTGGCGGGCAAGCGCTGCGGGTCCTGTAGGCCACCGTAGGTATAAAACACACCGGCCACAATCAGCAGGAAAAGGGCTAGCCACTTTCGCCGAGTCAATCTTTGGTGCAGGAATATACTGAAGAGGAGGGCCGTGCTGCCAATTTTCAAGTTACTCAGCACCTGGAAGGTACTAGGATCCATAAACAGTTGCAGATGAACTACTAAGTTGTTGTTGGCTGCGTACAGCAATGCCGAGAGTGCAAAGGGTGCTGCGTGATACCAGGACACCGAGATCCTTAGTTGCTTCCAGTCCCAAATCAGCAGAAAGACTAAGGATAGCATCAACTTGGTTAACTCTATCAAAACCACTACAGATGAGGCACTAAAAGGGATGTGGCCGTTCTCTTTACTGAGAGTCAAGAGAGGAGCGTGGGAGCCATAGATAATAACAGACAAGGTCAGCATCATCCCCCATAGGGCTTTCTCAGGTGCCAAAGGACCAGCAGAACTGACCAGGCTTCCGGTAGTACAACACTTGGCAAATAACATTTCTATGATGTGCGGAGACAAGGGGTGGATCAATATGCAACTTTTTACAGCCCAAAGAAAATTCTTTGCTGCTGCTTTATTTCTACTTAGGGTTTATATCATCTTTGGGATGTGCACATGGCACATTTAATAATTAGATTTAGATCATAAAGATAGAAACAATCTCCATGACATGCATATGTTTAACATGATTGTGTGTGTGAAATATCTTGAATGTAATCAATTTGGACCCTGTTTCCAGGGATATGTGGTAGGTTCTGAAAGTCTTCATCAACAAAGGGTAATGGCTTAAATGCCACCCTTTTCTTCACTGCAAATGCATCAGAGAAAAGAGGCTGATATGCTGAAATTATCCAAGGCCCAGCATTATTAAACAGACATGATTCTCACAATACCATTGAGAATAATTGTAATCAGACCTGCTGAAATGTCATACTCCTCCAATACAAAATGCTTTCTAAACAATACAAATGTCAAAAGAGATGTTCATGACCGATGCAAAGTTGAGATGAAGAGATTTTTTTCTGGAGCGCATTGCTTGCATGAGAAGTTCTCTTCTAATCTGGTCCTTTTCTCAATGAGTTGAAGCAGTCTTTGACTACCTTTTCCACATTGGGGACGACATAGTTCTGAGCAGCATATACCCCGGTACAAGTGCCCACCAAAAATCCAAAAATCACCGAGAATCTGAGTTTGGCTACAACGTACCCAGCAAGGAACCCTTTGAAAAATGGTGATGTCAGCAAAGTACCATCCTGTAAAAAACAAAACAAAAAAACACACAAAGAATAAGCAGATGGGAGTTTCCTGACCGCAGCAAAAATTCAAATTAGGACATATCTTGGTTCACCATTACCTAAAGCAGGGGTCAGCAAACTTGGCTCTCCATGTGTTCTTGGACTTCAATTACCAGAAGGCCAATTCAGCACACTTGCTGATCAGGGATTCTGGGAATTGAAGTCCAAGAACATCAGGAGAGCCAGGTTTGCTGATCCCTGACCTAAAGGAATGGTGGGTTACTATTCAAGACTAGTGAAATTTTGTCACCAAATGAGGAAACACATTGTGTTCTTAGTATGTCAACATGGTGCTGAGTAAAACCAATACGATACAGTCCTTCGAAAATGTTGCTGTGTAGTACTCTAATAAATTATTTATGGTGGCTTCTTAGATACATTATTCCTGCCTTTTGAAAGACTAATAAGAGAGATTTCTGGAGAGAACAAGCAGAGCTACTTTTACCTGCCCAATTCCACCATGAGCCTCATTTTCTACTCGTCTTCTCAGGCTTTCCAACTGATCCTTCAAAAAAGCAAGATCTTTCAGCTGTGGCAGAGGATCCTATACATTAGAGAGAAAAATGGCATATTCCACATTGCATGCACACATGCATTTTAGTGTCTTTATGAAAGAAAGCAAAGACTTAAGAAAGTTGGATGCACTTCAATGAATGAAATATGTCTAGTATCTAAAGCCAGTGTCCCATCTCTGGCTGTAACTACTGCCCCTTCAGACATTTTATATGCTATGGATTCTGTCCCAAGAGCTTAATACCAACAAATTGTTTAGATCAGGGTTTACTCAACCTTGATGCCACAGATGTTCTTGGACTTCAATTCCCAGAAGTGCTGATCATCAGGTGTGTTGACTTGGGCTTCTGGTAACTGAAGTCTAAGAACACATGGAACCCCAAGTTTAAGAAACCCTGGTGTAGATCACTATGGTATCACTTAACCTTAGCTGCCTCGCTTACAGAGTAACTCGCTTAAAGAGCAGATTTTTTCTGAATGGTCACCTCACTTAACAATTAAAACCAACCAAAAACTCGCTTAACAACTAAATCGGAATTTGCAATCCCCCCCCCCACCAGAAGTCACAATTGGTCACTTACAATGGTGTTTCGCTTAAAGAGCAATCCCGTGGAACGCATTATGCTCTTTAAGTGACATACCACTGTATACTACTAAGCGCTCCACTCTGGTAAGGATTTGTATGTGCCCTGGTAAGGATATGTATGCAACCATGGCAGTTTTAAATTATGACAACCTTAATGAAGTTTTCACAGGATCAAATTTGTTCAAGGAAAGGTTTACCATCGTTTTCCCTAGTGAATGTCCATGGTCAAGTGGGGATTTGAATCTAAGCCACTTGAGTTGGACTTAGACTCCAACACTGTATATTGAGTCTGTACTTTTATTTATGGAGTCAAAGAATACGTGGAGAAAAATTCTTGTTTTACCTCCCCAAGGAAATGTTCAATAGAGCTCTGAATTACACAAACAGGGACATATAATCATGAAGGCAACTTGGTTTTTACTTTCATTTAATCCATTTCTAGTTTATTTTGTTATCTCATCCAAACATAAAATGTACACCAACAGAATCATCATAAAAATTAAAACAATATAGCAGAATATGAGAATGTTAAAGACACATCAGAAACAATTTTATTTTAATTTATTTTTTTTTTAAAAAAGCTTTACCTTTCTATACTTAGGAAGCAAAATCATTTAGCTCTGCATACAGACCAAAAAGAAGTTACTAGTGGTTTCCTAAATAACATTACAGTACAGAAAAAGCCCTACTGTACCGTACCATGTATTTCAAGGATATTTTATTGAATATTTTAGACCCTCAGAAACTATGGACACTGAACCTGCAGATATGGGGGAGAGGCGATTTTTACACTCTACCTAGAAAACTCTAGTGTTACAATGGTTGAACTGCTGTATTGCAGCCAAAACTGCTGACATTGTGAGTTTGATCCAGATCAGAATGAATTTGGGTGCCATCAACAGCAATTACACAATACTGTACTGTAAATGTAAATGCTATTGCCGGCACCCAAATTTTGTTATCAGTATCATTTTCCAGTCATAGTCTTCCAGTACTGTATATCAGAGTGGGGTACACAGAAAGAGACTCCTTGAAGATTGTGTCGGCTAATTTTTCTCACACTAGGTCAGGGGAAAGGAACTGCAGAATGAACTCACCCAAAGGTGGTTTCATTTTAGCAGTTTCTTTAGCAGGTTGTGGCACCTTAAAGACTCCTGTCTGGACTTGGTCCATGAAAGCTCACATTAAAATACAGCAGTTAGTCGTTACACTTTTTTTGTTTTGTTTTGTTAACTTTCGGATATGCTTGCACAGACTAATACGGCTAGTAAAGGCAAAGTTTTCCCTTGCTCGAAAGCCAGTCGTATCCGACGCTAGGGTTCAGTGCTCATCTCTGTTTCAAAGCCGAAGAGCCAGCGCTGTCTGCTTCTGCAGACGTTTCCGTGGTCATGTGGCTGGCATGACTAGATACCAGAGCGCACGGAATGCTGTTACCTTCCCACCGAAGTGGCCCCTATTTATCTACTTGCAATTTCTTGCTTTCAAACTGCTAGGTTGGCAGGAGCTGGGACAGAGACGGGAGCTCATGGCTACCACTTCCAGTGGCGTAGCGTGGGGGGGGGCGGGGGGGGCGGATGCCCCGGGCAGCGGCTTTCAGGGGGCGGCAAAATGTCCTCACCACTTTGGCCTCCTCCCTCTGCCTGGGCTTAGGAAGGAAGCAGGACTTCCCAGGCGGAGGGCGGCCCTTTTGCTGGCGAGCGCTGCTCGCCTCCGTCCGCCTGGCTGGCCGTCGGGGGCTTTCCGCCGCCTGCCCCTGGCTCCGCCTCCGTTGCGAGTTCGATCCTGGTGGGATACCAGATTGCCTAATAGCCATTCATCCTTCCGAGGGCGGTTAAATGAGTACCCAAGCCAATGGGACGGAGGCGAGCAGCGCTCGCCAGCAAAAGGGTCGCCCTCCGCCTCGGAAGTCCTGCACGCGCGCGTGCGCGCTGCCCACCTCCTCCCCCCCAGCCACCCAGCCAGCTTGCCGTCAGACGGGGCGCTCGTCGGGGGTGGGTGGCGCCGTAGCGGGGAGCCCCTGGCTGCTGGCTGGGTGGCTGGGCGGGAGGGAGGAGGTGGGCAGAGCGCGTGCAGGACTTCCCAGGTGGAGGGCGACCTTTTTGCTGGCGAGCGCTGCTCACCTCCGTCCCATTGGCTTGGGTACTCATTTAACCGGCCTCGGTCGCCAGAAAAAGGGTCGCCCTCCACCTGGGAAGTCCTGCACGCGCTCTGCCCACCTCCTCCCTCCCGCCCAGCCACCCAGCCAGCAGCCAGGGGCTCCCCGCTACGGCGCCACCCACCCCCGACGAGCGCCCCGTCTGACGGCAAGCTGGCTGGGTGGCTGGGGGGGAGGAGGTGGGCAGCGCGCACGCGCGCGTGCAGGACTTCCGAGGCGGAGGGCGACCCTTTTGCTGGCGAGCGCTGCTCGCCTCCGTCCCATTGGCTTGGGTACTCATTTAACCGCCCTCGGAAGGATGAATGGCTATTAGGCAATCTGGTATCCCACCAGGATCGAACTCGCAACGGAGGCAGAGCCAGGGGCAGGCGGCACGTCAGCAGGGGGGCCGCCTTCTGCCTGGGTCCGGGGGGGGGGGGAGCAGCGGCGAGCGGGGGGGGGGAGCGAGTTTGTTCTTCGCCCCCGGCGGCTGAACTCTGCGCGACGCCACTGACCACTTCGTAAATTTCCGCCAGACAGGGAGTTTTCCAGTAGGGACTCTTGAAATAACTCGTGACTATATATTTTCAGTTTGACTCAATTTTCTTTTTCCAGCCCAGAAGGCTCCCTCATTGCTACTTTGACGTTTTAGTGTTGGGTTTTATTTTTGTTTTTATTTTGGATGTAAGCCGCCCAGAGTCGGGTCCTCCCGATTGGGGCGGGGTATTAAATTTAATTAATAATAATAATAATAATAATAATAATAATAATAATAATAATAATAATAATAATAATAATAATAATAATAATAATAATAATAATACTTTGGCGTGGCCGGGACTCTCTCGCTTTTAAACTTTCTAAACCTTTTAAAATCTTTGTAAATTTAATAGTTTAATTTTTTAATTGATTTTTCAAATGATTTTGAACCTTAGTAAAGGTAAAGGTTTCCCTTGCTCGAAAGCCAGTCGTATCCGACTCTAGGGTTCAGTGCTCATCTCTGTTTCTAAGCCGAAGAGCCAGCGCTGTCTGCTTCTGCAGACGTTTCCATGGTCATGTGGCAGGCATGACTAGACACCGGAGCGCATGGAACGCTGTTACCTTTCCCACCAAAGTGGTCCCTATTTATCTACTTGCAATTTCTTGCTTTCGAACTGCTAGGTTGTCAGGAACCTTAAGGTTTTAATTTTTGATTTTGTAGGGGGATTGTTTGATTGTTTTGCATTTGTGGTGTATAGTCTTTCCCCCCTTTCTGTAAGCCGCCTAGAGTCAGGTTCGCCTGACTGGGGCGGGATAATAAATCTAAATAAATAAATAAATAATAATAGCTGAAGGACAAGGGGCTGCCTAAGTCAGTGAGTAGGTTGAGAATCATGCCTGGGAAAACGTGGTACAAAAAGTCCCCGAGAACTTCGCCCTGTCTCCTTCTAATACCTACCCCCCCCAATGTGCCCGGAGGCTCTTATCTTAAGCTTCCTCTCCCCAAAACGGGGCGACCCGAGACTGGACCTCCTGGCCAGGTGAAGCCGGGGAGGCGGATCACCCCCTTCCCTAGCATAGCACCTACCTTGTCGTCCGCCATTTTCCTTGCCCAAAGTCACCCGGTTTCCTCCCGCGCATGCGCCCGCCAGGCGCCGCCTGCGGTTCCCCCCCCTCCTTGGTCTTGGTCCGGCGCCCGATCCGGATCTTGCGAATGTGTTTGTTTCTTATCTGGCCCACCGCTGCAAAAATCGATGGAGGGGGGAAATCAGTAAAGGGGGAAAATTAGGCTCTCTTCAATAGACTTGTGACTGGACAGCCACGCATTCACCACTAAAGAGGCAGAGAGGAGATGGAAAAAAGGTAAAGGTTTCCCTTGCTCGAAAGCCAGTCGTATCCGACTCTAGGGGTCAGTGCTCATCTCTGTTTCTAAGCCGAAGAGCCCGCGCCGTGTGCTCCTGCAGACGTTTCCATGGTCATGTGGCAGGCATGACTAGACACCGGAGAGCACGGAAAGCTGTTACTTTCCCACCGAAGCGGTCCCTATTTATATACTTGCAATTTCTTGGCAGAAAATGAGGAGGAGCTAAAGAAGCTCCTGATTAGGTTGAAAGAAGAAAGTGAAAAAGCTGGCTTGAGACTCAATATCAAGAAAACCAAGATCATGACAACAGGCCCTATCAGTCCCTGGAAAATAGATGGGGAAGAAGTAGAAGCAGTGACAGATTTTACTTTCTTGGGATCAAAGCTCACTGCAGATGGGGATTGCAGCCATGAAATAAAAAGGCGACTGATTCTTGGGAGGCAAGCAATGAGAAACCTGGGGAGCATAGTGAAAAGTAGAGACATCACATTGAAAACAAAAATTCGCCTAGTCAAAGCAACGGTATTCCCGGTGGCAATGTATGGTTGTGAGAGCTGGACCATTAGGAAAGCTGAGCGCAGAAGAATAGACGCCTTTGAGATGTGGTGTTGGAGCAGAGTTTTGAGAGTCCCATGGACAGTGAGGAGAACAAATAGGTCAATCTTAGAAGAAATCACCCCTGACTGCTCCTTAGAAGGTCAAATAATAAGGATGAAGCTAAAGTACTTTGGACATCAAATGAGAAGAGAGGATTCACTTGAGAGAGCCTTGATGCTTGGAAGGGTCGAGGGCAAAAGAAGAAGGGGGCAGCCCAAAATGAGATGGCTAGATGGTATTGTGGAGACAGTAGGCGCAGGGCTGAGCGAGTTGAGGGGGATGGTGGAGGACAGAAGTGCCTGGAGGACAGTGGTCCATGGGGTCGCAGAGGGTCGGAATCGACTGTGCGACTGAACAACAACAACAAATTCTTGGTTTCGAACTGCTAGGTTGGCAGGAGCTGGGACAGAGATGGGAGCTCATTCCGTCCTGCAGTACTCGGGAATCAAACTGCTGACTTTCCGCCTCCCAGTCAGTGTCTTAGTGACTTGAGCCACTGCAGAGGAGTTGGAAACTCAAGCATTTTCGAAGTGGCTTTCAAGCAAGGGAAACCTTTACCTTAACTAGCCCGTCCGTGGCATGTCCTCGGACAAACTGTTCCGAGGAGTTAAGAACAGGAAGACTATCGCCATGATTATATAGACAATATCCGGAACGGATACGGCACCTGAAGAAGACTTGCTATTCTGTGCAAGCACATCAGAGAGTAAACAAAATAACAAAAAAGTTATAGTAAAGGTGAAGCTAAAGTACTTTGGACGTCAAATGAGAAGAGAAGATTCACTTGAGAAAGCCTTGATGCTTGGAAAGGTGGAGGGCAAAAGAAGAAGGGGACGGCCCAAGATGAGATGGCTAGATGGTATTGTGGACACAATGGGCACAGAATTGAGTGAGTTGAGAGGGATGGTGGAGGACAGAAGTGCCTGGCGGACAGTGGTCCATGGGGTCGCAAAGGGTCGGAATCGACTGTGCGACTGAACAACAAAATCTTTAAAACTACGTAACTCCTGTACTTAAATGCGAGCTTTCGTGGATCAAGTCCACTTCGTCAGACATGGACTTGATCCACAAAAGCTCACGTTTAATTACAGGAGTTAAGTCTTTTAAGGTGCCATAACTTTTTTGTTTTGTTTCTCAAGCGTTTTTATAATCAGCCCTTATAGGGGAGTTAGCAAAGAATGTGTTTAATCTTCTAAACCAAGGATTCTCACCCTGCGGGCTGGATGTGGCCCTCCACGGTCTCCACTGCACCAGGGAGTGCCATGGGGTGGAGGAAGAGCAAAATGGTCTTCGGGCCCCTGAAACTGTCTGAGGGAGCATGACCTGGCCCCCTGCTTTAAAACAGGGGTGCCCAAACTATGGCCTGGGGGCCACAGCCGGCCCCTGACACCAATTCATCTGGCCCATGAAGCCCAGATGGGCGTGTTTTACTTCCGCTTCCAGAAGTAACGAGGGCTTTGTGGACCAGATGAATTGGCATCGGGGGCTAGGTCTGGCCCCCGGGCCGTAGTTTGGGCTCCCTGAACCACATGACTGGCCTGCGGCCCAAAAAGTTTGGGCACACCTGCTTTAAAAGGTTGAGAACTCGTATTTTAAACATAGGAAAGTTACAAAGCAATTTCGCACCGCCCTCTGAACACTGGTTATGGACAGAAGGGGTTGTTGAGTGTGCAATTTGAAGTACTGTACATATATCAAATCGATTCGTGATGTTTTGGGATCGCTTGATGGTTTGACTAGAAATCCAAAGCCGGCAGGGTCATCTCTAATGTGCCATAAATATAAATGAATTTCACTGCAAAGCTATCGTAAGCTATTTTTCTCCTCTAAGAGTACAGTACTATACTGTAGTTTGTTTTGGCAAGAATAGCAAATACTGTACACTAATATACTGCCCCCATAGTGTTTAGTGCACTCTCTGGGCGGTTCACAAGTTAATTGGCCTTTTGTTCCCAATATGTTGGGAATACAGGGTGGCTGATCTAGTGGCAGCCACCCTTCGGTTCAATTTCTGGCATGATTTTAATGTTTTTAATGTATTTTTTAAAGTTTTAACATTAAGTTTTAAGATGATTATATTTTGATTTGTAAGCCGCTCAGAGTCGGGCCTGCCCGATTGGAGTGGGGTAGCAAATACGAGTATAATAATAATAATAATAATAATAATAATAATAATAATAATAATAATAATAATAATAATAATAATAATAATAATAATAATAATAATACAAGTAAAACCTCATATAACACTAAAACCTGGTTCCACAAGTCTTGGTGTTATATGATTTTTAGTGTTATCTGATGCATGTTAAAATCCTATGGGATCCATAGAGATACATTGTAACCACACAGGCTTTAGCGGTTGTTATGTGATGCATCCCATAGGATCTTAATGTTATCTGATGCAATTCTTCCCCCCAGATTCCTTAATGTTATGCGATTTTAGTGTTATTCGATACTAATGTTATCTGAGGTATTACTGTAATAATAATAATAATAATAATAATAATAATAATAATAATAATAATAATAATAATAATAATAATAATAATAATAATAATGTTGGGTACTCATTTTACCGACCTCGGAAGGAGGGAAGGCTGAGTCTACCTTGATCCCCGTCAGGATCGAACTCACAAACTTTTTGCTGCGATACAGCAGTTTTACCACTGTGCCACCAGGACTCTTGACTGATTTTAAAAAAATGTTTAGAAACGGAGCCTAAATTCCTCGCACGAAATAAGATTTCTGGAGGGAAGAATATGAATTGCTGTTTTTGCTTGTACTGTACCCCTCTTTTTTTTGGGGGGGGGTTTCCTCCTTGTTGGTGGTTCCAAAAATCACCTTCGTGACCCTAAAATCTTGAACTCGTTCTAGCCAAGGGAGATAAAAAAAAAATCAACCCGGAAGTTCGCTGCCCAGAGCTGGAATGAACGCTTCTACTCTTTTCTTACTTCTTTGAATTCAGCACTGTTCTTTGCTGCGGACTCTCTTGTGCCGCGGCTGTCGCGACGGCTCGTAGTTCTTGACGTCAGCATTGCGTCATTGAGGTGGGGTGATTCATTTTGGCTCAACTTTTGACCTCCGGCGATAACTAGGAGCTTGGCGCAATTAGCGCACTTTCTTCGTTGCGGATAGCAACCACACTTATATACTGCCCCAAGTTAGTTAGCATTTTGCTCCCAACACGCTGGGTCCTCATTTTACCGACCTCAGATGCATGGAAGGCTGACTCTACCTTGTGTCCTCGTCAGGATCGAACGCACAACGTTTTGGCTGCAGTACAGCAGCCCAATTCAGCAGCTAATTCTTGGGAGGCAAGCTATGAGAAACTGGGAACGTAGTCAAAAGTAGAGACATCACCTTGCAAACAAAAAGTGCATAGTCAAAGCAATGGTATTTCCGGTAGTGATGTATGGTTGTGAAAAGTTGGAAGGGTGCAGAAGAAGAGACTCCTTTGAGATGTGGTGCTGGAGGAGAACTTTGAGGGTACCCTGGACAGCAAAGGAAACAAATAGGTCGATCTTAAAAGAAATCAACCCCAACTGCTCCTTGGAAGGTCAAATATTGAAGATGAAATTAAAGTACTACTTTGGACATCAAATGAGAAGAGAGGACTCACTTGAGAAAGTCTTGATGCTGGGAAAGGCGGAGGGCAGAAGAAGAAGGGGACGGCAGAGAATTAGATGGCATTGTTGACGCATTGGCACAAAGCTGGGCAGGTTGAGGAGGATGGTGTATGATAGGGGTTCCTGGTGTGCAGTGGTCCATGGGGTCGTCAAGGGCCAGAACTGACTGCGACTGAACAACAGCAGCAGCAGTTTAACCACTGCACCACCAGTGCTCTATGCGTAAAATCCAAACCTGGGTTGCTTTATTACTTTCATTGCACTTTCAAGATACTATCCAGTCTAGCAGAAAGAGTTTTCATCAGGCATGAAGTGAGCACGCAAAACTGAGCGCCTGGTATTCTTTGTTTATAGAGAAAGATGGGATGAAAATGGTAGCTACCAAAACCCTTCAAATTGATTCTTGAAGTTTGCAGTCTTCCTCCTACAAACAGGATGGCCTGCAACTTCTGTTCTTTCTTTATTCATGTCAGAGGCACCACCAGCATATAATAACATACAAAGTTAAAATTAACATACCTAAAACGAAAAGGAATTAAAAGGACTGGATGACATCCGCTCAATATCAGGGCACCTCAACAGCATTTCCTCTTGCCAACATAAGGCCCTCTTCAGTGCACGTTGAAGGGCGTTGTGTGCATTGTATCATATGGGCGATTGTTTGCTCTTCTCCGCATTCACACAGGCTACCGTCTACAGGGAAACCTCACTTTCTCAGACTGACCCTTGATCTTCCTACCCCAGCACACAGTCTTGTTTAAAGATTTCCACATGGGCCATGGTTGTTCATGGCTTTGTTGTTGTTGTTCAGTCGCACAGTCGATTCCGACCCTCTGCGACCCCATGGACCACTGTCCTCCAGGCACTCCTATCCTCCACCATCCCCCTCAACTCGCCCAGCTCTTTGCCCATTATCTCTACAATACCATCTAGCCATCTCATCTTGGGCCGTCCCCTTCTTCTTTTGCCCTCGACCCTTCCAAGCATCAAGGCTTTCTCAAGTGAATTCTCTCTTCTCATTTGATGCCCAAAGTACTTTAGCTTCATCTTTACTATTTGACCTTCTAAGGAGCAGTCAGGATTGATTTCTTCTAAGATTGACCTATTTGTTCTCCTCGCTGTCCAGGGGACTCTCAAAACCCTTCTCCAACACCACATCTCAAAGGCGTCTATTTTTCTGCGCTCAGCTTTCCTAATGGTCCAGATCTCACAACCATACATTGCCACAGGGAATACCATTGGTTTGACTATGCGAATCTTTGTTTTCAATGTGATGTCTCTACTTTTCACTATGCTCCCCAGGTTTCTCATCGCTTGCCTCCCAAAAATCAGTCACCTTTTTATTTCATGGCTGCAATCCCCATCTGCAGTGAGCTTTGATCCTAGGGAAGTAAAATCTGTCACTGCTTCTACTTCTTCCCCATCTATTTTCCAGGGACTGACAGGGCCTGTTGCCATGATCTTGGTTTTCTAGGCGGTAGAGAATCATGTGGTTCTCCCTAGTTCTCTGGTAACTCCTTGCTTGCCTTCCAAAGTGCTAGGACAGTGGGGGGGGGGATTTTCTTGCCCCAAACCCTTGCGAAGCTTAGGCAGAGATGCTTCTAGAGGCCTTCCTTTGTGCCAGCATCAGCCACAACCCTTTCCATATTGATGGGGAGGGGGGGCACACAAGCCCTCACTGTACTAAGGCTGGGGTCGTCTCAGGGGGCCTTAGAAATCCCTTCCAGCCCTACAACTCTGGGTCTTTGGGCTCGCCCTCAGTGCTGGGCTCCTCTTGGCTCCGCCCACCATGCCAAGCTGGGCTCCACCCCACACTTCGGTGCCGGTCCCTGGCACATCTCCCCGGCCTCTGCCTCACTCTTCCCTTCCTGCCCGAGCCGGACGGCTGCTCGCCTCCCCCGACCGAGCGCAGCCATGTTAGGCAAAGACTATATGCTGGCCATCATCTTGGTCAACTGTGACGGTGAGAGAGCAGCAGATGGGGGGGGGGTTGGGTTGTCGGGGGAGGATTGGGGGGGCGAGGTGGGGGAGAAGCAGGCACTACACTGACAGGGGTGGGTCAGGTGGCCAAGCCGTAGTGGGGGCAGATTGGTAGTGGGTCTAGGGAGGATGGGACCGAGTGGGATGGGAGTCTCTGGGGCAAGGGTGTGGATCCGTCTTTCTCTCCCTCTGGCCAGTGTGGGTATTTTGGAAGGGATCCGGGGAGGTGTCTGAAGCGGGCAATGCCCCCCTCCTTTGTCCCACTGCGTGGTCTGACTGTGCTCTGGTAAGGTAAAAGTAAATATATATGCAGTATGTGGTTGACAAGACTTTCCACTTCTTCTGTTCATTCACGTCTCTTCTGCATCTCTCCCAAATCCTAAAGCATAGTCTCACTGTGTTGTGTAAGGTAAAGGTAAAGGTTGCCCTTGCTCGAAAGCCAGTCGTATCTGACTCTAGGCGGCGATGCTAATCCCCATTTATAGCCAAGGAGCTAGCACTGCCTGCATCTGCAGATGTTTCTGTGGACATGTGGCAAGCATGCCTAGACACCATAGTGAACGGAACACTGTTTACCTTCCCACTGAAGTGGTACCTACTTATCTACTTGCGATTTGTTGCTTTCCTACTGCTAAATTGGCAGGAGCTGGGACAGAGACGGGAGCTCACGCCGTTGTGTAGCACTCGTGTCTCGAGCTTCTGAGCTGCCTACATTCCGATTGTCAAGTTCAGCGTCTTAACCACTAAGCCACCGCAGTCCCTTCTGGGCTTGGGATGTGTGTGTCCCTAATTCTTTGCCGTTCTGCCTGGGAGCTGATCTGGGCAAAGAATTAGGATGGGGTTTGGGGTCTTGTGTCCCTTGAGGGCTTTCTGGTGGCCTCACTTCTCCTTGTAGACCGGGAGTGGCCAAACTACAGCCCATGGACCGGATCCGTCCCCTGACGCCAATTCATCCGGCACACGAAGCCTTAATTGCTCCGCTTCTGGGAGCAACGAGGGCTTTGTGGGCTGGGTGAATTGGCATCGGGGGGGCCAGATCCGGCCCATGGGGCTTAGTGACCTCCCTCTGAACCACATGACCAACCCACATCCTGAGAAGTTTGGGCACCCCTGTTGTAGACAGCTGGTTCCCCCCCTCCCAATAAATAAATAAATAAATAAATAAATAAAATTCTCGCTTGACGCACAAGCACTACAACAGACCCGCACGTTCAAACTGGTTGTCGGGGGGAGAGAAAGGGACCGCGCATCCTCCCTTCAGCACCCTGGAGAGCTGCCCACAGCGGGAGATGGACAACATACTGTACAGTACTTAGAGCGGCTCTGCCCGCCGCCGATCTTCAGGTGATGCTCCGTGATGCTGAAGGGAAGATGCGCGATGCCTCTCGTTCTCTGGGGAAAGTTGCTGGAGATTTTAAACCCCCGTCGGGTTCTTCAGCATCGCAAGAGAAGGGAGGGCCAGCGACGGCAAGAGAGCAGGGAGCGAACCGCTTCTATTTCGAGCTTTTCCCCTCCACCTCCTCCTTCCAGTGCCATATCAGATTCTGAATATTGGCTTTCATCATGACGATCAGTCATGGAGATTGTACTAGGGAAAATATAATGCAGTGGCCTTTCACTGGTCTTCTGCATCGCAGCACGGACACCCATACCACTGATCCAGTTCCGCACATCACTTTCCGGTCCTGAAGCCCTTTTGGTGCACAAAGTCCTCCTCAGCCCCAAGGCCAGTGTTGATGAATCTTCTGCCCTTCTGCAAGATGGATTCAAGTGGGATTTAATCCACTTGGGTAACATCACCCTTCCCTGTGGACTTTGCCACCCAAGGCCATTGGTCCTTAGGGTCGTCAGGTTAGTTAACCGCTACCTGACCAGAAGCGTAGCGTGCCTTGCCGGGGCCCCGTATAAAAATTTGTTTGGGGGCCCTTAGGAAGGGTAAAGATTTGTTTTGCTTACGCACGTTGGGGGCCCCCGTAGCCCGGGGCCCCTGTATAATTGATACGGCAGATACGGCGGTAGCTATGCCCCTGTACCTGACAATCAGTGTTGTGTCACTGGCAGTAGGGTCTACTCCATTACCACAGCAGGATAATCTGACCAGATTGGTGCTTTATTCCTAGGTTATAATTTGTTTGATTGTTCACATATGCAGAATAGAAACTCAAGCCAGATTGAAAACATTGTGCAGGTAGCCCAGCTGTCTGGAAGCCACTTTTAACCAATGTGATTAGAATTTATCTCATATAGACAGAGACTGAAATTTTCAGTCTCCTAACATAGGAGTGGCCAACTTCAGCTCACATAGGCTGTATTTTGTTGTGCAAATTGTCCCTCTTGGGTAGCTATGATTCATAATAAAATTAACAACATCTAGCAGGAAGGATGTCATAGGAGGAGAGTTTGTGTGCTCAGACACAGCATTGCAAACTGACATGTGCACATAGATGTTAATACTCAGTGGGCAAAATCCTGTTCGCACTAGTTCATTGCCAGGTGTAACACTGGGCACATTTATACCAGTGTAACCTGATGTTACAATAAATTTAGTTCAATTGCACAAGCAGTCATGCATCCCTGGTGTGAACAATCAGAATCATGCTGGCAGAAAGACTTTATGGATAGCACTTGTGCCTCAGTGCTATTGTAACTACCCCAGGCACAATGTCAAGTGGACCCATGTAGATTTTGATTTTAAAGTTTTAAATTGAGGGTTTTTAGGAATGTTTTTAAGAGTGTTTTATTGTGTGTGTGTTTTTTTATGAATTGTGAGCCACCTTGGGTCACCTCGATGAGGAGGGTGGTTAATAATAATAATAATAATAATAATAATAATAATAATAATAATAATAATAATAATAATAATAATAATAATAATAATAATAATAATAATAATAATAATAATAATAATAATAATAATAATAATAGTTGTATAACAGATTTTGCCCAATGTGTAAGAAACCAAAAAGGGATGTGTAAAATTATTATATGAAACATCTCTGTTCCATGTTGTTATATTCAATCAAGTCACCTCTGATTTATTGCAACCCCATGAATTAGTGACCAACAAAAGATCCTGTCCTTAATAGTGTCCAGGTCTTGCAAATCTAATGGTCATGTTGGCTCCTCCCCTATTTTGCATATGCAAATTAGAAATGCAACTTGGAGTGGCTGGCAGCTTTCAAGCACTGCTCTTTACAACTTCAAGAACATTTTTTAATTTTCATTGTGCATAAAGCTGTAGTAAACCGCATAGTAAACTAATCTCAGAACTTGGATAAGTTGCTTTTCTGGACCACAACTTGCACAAATTCCCAGATGCATGGTCAATAGTTATACTGGCTGAGGTAGTCTGATAGCTGTAGTCCAAGGAAGTAACCATGTCAGATTCTTGTCAATCTGATGCATATCTACCATTCAGTTTCTTGTCACAGATTTTGCATTGGACATCTTGGATGTCTCAAAAACTCTACTTGGGTTTCCATAGGTCAGAAGTGTCTTCGTGTCACAACACAATGATTATTTTAAGAGATGGTCATCAGAACGCTCCTATCATGACAATTTGTGTGAAATCCTGTCTTTATTTTCCTGTTAGTGTATCTTAACAATTGAAGTTAGTCTATTGATTTCAAATGGGTTATCAATTCTATAGAAAGCTTGGCTTTCCGGTGATTTAGGGAGACAACGAGAACCTCTGAGACCATTTGCTTCAAGGGGACATGCCTATCCCTAACAGGGTTCTGTGTGCACATTTAATTTGTTTACTCAAAATATTTTTGCCATCCTCTTCAATCAATGCAACTTCAAAAGTAGCTATAAATGGAAAATCTTAGGACAATGAAGAAGAGATTCTCTGTGAATAAGGTTTGGTCTTAATTATGCAAACAGAGTCCTGTGGAAGTGTGCATCTATGTTGTTTGTTTATGAGAGCTACTGTATGATGATAGTATTGTTAAGATGTAAGCTTGTTTATTGTGGTATTCCCCAGTCTGAGTAAATTGAATGGATCATATAAAGGTCACATCTTCTCAAAGCAATAACTTTGCTTCTTTCTTTCTTTCTTTCTTTCTTTCTTTCTTTCTTTCTTTCTTTCTTTCTTTCTTTCTTTCTTTCTTTCTTTCTTTCTTTCTTTCTTCCTTCCTTCCTTCCTTCCTTCCTTCCTTCCTTCCTTCCTTCCTTCCTTCCTTCCTTCCTTCCTTCCTTCCTTCCTTCCTTCCTTCCTTCCTTCCTTCCTTCCTTCCTTCCTTCCTTCCTTCCTTCCTTCCTTCCTTCCTTCCTTCCTTCCTTCCTTCCTTCCTTCCTCGCATTTCTACCGCCCCGTCGCAAAGACGACTCCCGGCGGCTCACAACAAGCAAAAACTCACAAAAGCATCAAGACAGCATTGAACTATTATAATTAAGACTTTATAATGCCTTGGGGGGGGGGATATGCTGCTTTTATTGGAGAGGATTCATTTCTAACAAAATCACACCCACATTATTTTTCAGAAATTTTGTGAGCCATCTGTTTCCATTTTCCATTGGAAAGGTTTCCTAACGCCCCCACTCCCAGTAAAAATAAAGGAGACTTACTAACGTTGTTCCTCCCGGACAATACCATCCACTAGTTTGAGTGTTTGGGAGGAATATAGTGAACTAAGGATGTAGCATTTGTCCTCTGCTGTAGCCTGTTCTCACCAGATTAATCCCATCTGTGAAAGCTACATTTCCTTGATTAAATTCTCAGAGTTGGCACAAGTGTCGTAGTTTATTGGTTTGCGGAGGTGGAGGGAAAGAGCATTAGGATGTTATTTCTCTTCTGTGCACTTCAGCAAGGGGTTTCATCTGTGGAAATTTTTCAGTGGGAAAGCAGAACTTGTAATTGTAGTATGTGAAGATTGCTTTTATACTATAGCACAAGTTTTACAAGGACTCGCCATATTTCCATTTATCCCCATTTATCAGACAGGATCTGATATGAGAGACACACAAAATATCTAAGTTCCCCTTTATTTATTGCAGTCTCAATTTGCTTAGGCCATTACTGACAGGGAAGAAAAGATTGATCCTGTCCTCATTTGACATTTGACCACCAAGTCTGGACATTGCTGAGAGCCCCCATCAGCCTGAAGTGCACTCAGAATTAGGTCTATTTATTTCCTGTCAGTCTCTGGGCAAGTTGACAGACATACAAGGCTACTCATATAGCAGCATGTGGAAATGGATGTGCAGATCTCCCCCACAATGTTTAATGTGACCTGGGTTTGGGTCAGAGCTACTGAGAAGATCCATCAACTCTTGGGTTTGGATCAGAAGGAATGATCAGCTTTGTGCTCTGTCAGCTGTTGTATTGTATTGTATTGTATTGTTCGACTTATATGCCGCCCCACTCACTTATAGTGACTCTGGGCGGCTCACAGCAAAATAATGTTTCATAACTACAAATATTACATCACAAAAATCACATATCAAAAGTACATAAAAACATTACAAGAAATTCCCCATCCCGATTACCATATAAAATAGTGGCTCGGCTTACGGAATTTTTTGGAACTGATTAATTGGTTCTCAATGTATTCCTATGGGAAACCGTGTTTTGGTTAAAGTATTTTGGTTTTCAATGCATTCCTAGGGAAATTGCATTTAGTGCATTCCTAGGGGAAATTTGGTTTAAGCAATGTTCGCTATAAGAAACATCCCAGAGAACGCATTAATTACATTAACTGAGGTTCCACTGTAGTGTTACAATGCTTTATGGTAGTTCCTTTGTGACTCGGCAAAATGCAGCCTGCTTGTAACTATTTGAGTGCATATGCTCTGGTTTCACTCAAGGTTTAACCAAGGCAACCCTATACTTTGTATTATGTCCCATAATACATTCTGCACATTTGTGTATTTCAATGCAAAGAATTCCACATGAACTCTGGTACATGACGCAAAATGTGGTCCTCTGTTCCTCTACACAGTTCAGCCTTGGGGATTTGTTTAGTAGGCACATTTGTCAGTTAAAAGGGTTAGGATATATTTACACGTGAAATCTCCAGAAGTACGTTTCACTGTACTGCACTGTAATGTCATGTAATGTCAGCCTTCTCTGCCTTTGAAAGCTTCTTGTTTGTAGTTAGCCATGTATCACTATAGTGCTTTGCTATCCTGCCGCTGCTAAATGCAATCAAATATTTTATTCAGATAACATATTACAACAAATGGAAGGACATTTTCATGAAAGTAACCTTGTTTACATAATTGAAATGCTATGATGGGCAAAGTGGAGTTCTGCTTTCAACTAAAGGCTAATTTTGTAGATGCATTTAGAGCAACTAGAGATCATGATTTTATGGCAGCAGCCCCTGTGCTATCATGAAAATATAGTCAGCATGAGCATTATTGATCTTGTCCAATTTATGGGCCAATCTCTTGATGTCGTCTTTGCATCAGATGTTCCATGTGGAGCTGGCTTTTGGGGCCCTTGTTAACCACGCCCATTCCTTTTTGCCAGCGACCCGTCACCAAGCTGTAGTCGTTGGACTTCTCCCTGTTTCCCATTGGCTTGTGAAGAATCAGTTTGGAGTGAAAGAGGGGCTTGGCAGTTTTAATACACCTTGTTGCCTTTGCATAATGTGGGTGTTATCCTGTTCTGAATAGTGACTACATCACACAGCAAGAGATGGTACTAAGGTAATGAGGTAACATAGGTGCAGAGCACAGCCACAGCAAAGCTGTGGTTGAACTGGGAGTCAACTTACGGACCCCGTTACACTGTTTTGAGTGTTTGGGAACAGCAATTTGTTCTGATCAAATGGAAATCAGAACATTATTCTTTTGAGGAAAATGTGCTTGCTACATGTTCAGTTTCTGGGATTCCTGTAAGACAATCAACAGAGAGATTTTATTAGGCAGTTACAGCAAAACCTATGCAGAGTTGTGTAGAAACTTATAGACGCATACCATTACTCATAGATTAGCATCTGCTTCATCAAATGCATGGAATGCTTTCTTGCATTTACAGGTGTGTTCAAAAGAGTCCAGATGATTTTGGTGTACCGTCAAGAGGCCTTCATTCTATTTTCGGGTTAGTCAATTGGGAGCCAATTAGACAACTCCAGCAAAGTCTGCTGGCACACAGGAGAATTGGTCTAGATTCCAACATCTGATTTCCTTCTGTGTTTGGCATACTGATAAGTCACCAAGTTTGCCTGTGTAACCTCCCCAGAATAATATATGGCATAAGGAGTTACAGATGGTCTACTGAGCACAAAACAACTGCTACCTGCAGGCTGCTTGAGCTCATTCCCCATAGCAACAACCTCAATATGTCAGTCTGTCCACACTCAGTAGTTTATCAGACAGACTGGCTCAGAAGTTGCTTTATAAGGTAAGGAAAAAACTGAGCCCTCCGCAGGGTGAGCTCCAAATGTGAACAGATTACAATGGGGATAATGCTAATATAAAGGCTAATTTCACACGGAATGCATATAGTGGCCATCCATAAATGTAGCCACTGCTCTCTTGCTAAATTCTTAACACAGGGGTGTACCTCTCTGTTTTGGAGTGGTTCATTCGGGGCTTCTTTGCTCTGATCTATGTGGGCAGAAAGTAGCAATCACTGCTTCCGGCTGCTGGTTGAGCTGCTCCAAAGGATGGCGAGACCTGATTAAATGGACTCTAGCTTGCTTGGCAGACTGAGACAGCAGGGCCTGCAATATGTAATTGAATTGCAAGCAATGGATTATTCACCTTCTGTCCCCTCCACACTGGGAGAATCAACGGGATAATAAAGCAGAAGGGGCAGAGTGACCTTTGGATATTTTTAGCTGTGCACAGTGGGGCAGATACAGTTACGGTTATAGTCTTGCTCCTGGAAGTCGTGCAGAGAAACACCAGTTTGCACATGGAGTTTTACGTCTAACTCTAGCTCCTAGGTATTGGTTTCCCAGAAAAAGAGAGAGAAGATAATGTGGGCTCCTTTATCCTTATGCTGTGCCCAAACCATGCTCTTTAGACTTTCTGGATAGGTTCCGACGCCTAGACCACACACTCCCCTCGTCTTGTTTATCAGAGACATGCAGTCAGTTCTCAGTCAATGTGAATTGTCATGTCATAATCTCTTCAGTCTGACCACCCTTTTGCTGCAAAATAGATATTTGGTGGGGTAGGATTATTGAATTGTGGCTTACAATTGTGTGGTAAGAACTTAATCAGAATTTGCATAAAGAATATGTACACACATACACAGAAATAGACCTTTAATTCTTCCTGTGTATCACAATGCCATTATTTGATATTAATTTTTAGGCTAGTTCACAGGATAAAACTCCCCAAACCAGAATATATATCGTAACTATTTGAGAAGTACAGTCAAACCTCACATAAAGAGCGCCTCGCTTAAAGAGTAACTTGCTTAAAGAGCATAATTTTCTCTGAATGTTCCCTTAACAAATAAAACCAACCAAAAACTCGCTTAACAAATAAATCGGGGTTCGCAATTCCCCCTACAATTGGTCACTTACAATGGTGTTTCGCTTAAAGAGCAAACTCACTTAAAGAGCAATCCTGTGGGACGCATTATGCTCTTTAAGCGAGGTACAACTGTAGTATGGCCAGTGATGGGTTGTTACCAGTTCGGACTGGTTCACCTGAACTGGTAGCACCCATCAGGAGGGGGTCGCTGGGGTGGTGGTAAACCCCTGGGCGACCGGTTCAGTCGCCTCTCCAGCCCCCCTCCGGAAGTGTGTTTCCGGGCAGCCAAAATGGCTGCCCGGAACTGCGCATGCATCAAACCTCCATTTGACGCATGCACAGTTCTATTTTTAGTGCGCATGCATCAAATAGAGGTTTGATGCATGCACACTAAAAAAATAGAACTGTGCATGCATCAAATGGAGGTTTGACACATGTGCAGTTCTGGGCAGCCATTTTATTTTATTTTATTTTGCTCCGCCCACAACATCATGATGTTAGCTCCGCCCACAATGTCATGGTGGGGTAGTAAAAAATTTGATAGCCCACCACTGAGTATGGCCCTCTAAACCAGGGGTGTCCAAACTATGGCCCATGGGCCAGAGCCAACCCCTGACACCAATTCATCTGGGCTGTGCCACTCTCGTCGCTCCCAGAAGTGGAAGTAAACCACACCCATATGGGCATGCTTAACTTCTGCTTCTGGGAGTGATGAGGGCAGTGTAGACCAGATGAATTGGCATCAGGGGCCAGGGCTGGCCCACAGGCCATAGTATTGGCACCCCTGGTTTAAGCAAAGAAAATGGCAGTCTAAAAAAATCTATCTCATTCTGTTGCAAAACAGATTGCAAGTCACCTTTTACTTCTGCTTCTGGTGGGAGGAACCACATGACAGGCCCCCTGAACCACATGACCAGCTCGCAGCCCTTAAAGTTTGGGTACCCCTGCTCTAAACCTTTTCTGACAAGCATGGGCTTTAGACCACCAGATTGCTAGAAATATACCTGGGGAAGAGGATCAGAGGATGTGCAAACAATGACCAAGCAGGAAGAACCAAAAACTCCCTGAGTTCCCAGGTAGTTTTATAAGCTCTGTCTCAGATGCTGGGCAAAATTAAGGTACAAACATTTGGTCCTACCCACTAAATAGAAATTTCTGTGCCTCTTTATGAATTGATGTCTGTGTATCCATTTAGAATAGCATAGCACAACCTTTAAAAAGAACACCAAGGAATTCTCTTTATTCATAGATGCTTTTGATAATACGCGAATCACATCTTCCAGAATTCTTTCTTCACTGCAGTTGGTAAAGATATAGCCCAGTATCCTGTTGCTTAAATGCAGAGCAGAAGGGTAGTCGTATATGCATCCTACTCTGACAGGATTCCGATCACATGACCAGTTGCGTGACTGATCTTGCAACCAATTTGAGAACACGTTGTGCTGAGAGGGCTGCCATAGTGGAGAGGACACATACATGCCCCCCCTCTATGTTCAGGCAACAGGATATTGGTCAGCTGTTAATTATGACCACCACCCCGGGAAACCCCTCATGATGGGTGCTACTGGTTCAGGCGAACCGGACCGAACCGGTAACATCCCATCACTGGTTAAATGGATTTTCAGATTCCACATGGGGCAGAGGAGACAGACATTCTGTCATAATCTGCAGGTTTCTGTTTTCAGAGTGGGGAGAGAGTGCAAGTTGATAGCGTTGTCACCTCTTAAAACTTAAAACTCAGTTTTAAAACTTAAAACTCCATTTTGCTTTGTGGGTAACTTGGCTTCATGAGCCATAGGCAGAACATTTGCACTAATTTTGAACTACTGTTCTTGTTTTAAACCTTAAGTTTCATACTATCTTTGTCTGGGGGACAATTCTGGGGAATTTGAAAGTTTGTCTTATTTGTAACTGTTTAAGGAATTGCCCAAATGTGAAATTAAGTGCTTGTATGTTGGAGAAAGTGGAGACTGATGATAGAGTAGGAACTATCCTATGCATTTAAGGGCATAATATCATTTAGTCTTCTATGTTCAGGAAGTCCCAATGGAGTTTTGTCTGTGCTCAGTTTGCCAGATCTAATGTTGAAATGGCCAATTTCTGCTATCTGGTATACAGTATAGGCTTATGGATATCGATTTCATGTCTTTACACCATTCCTTACACAAGACTGAATATTCCATTTCTATTATTCTTACAAATTTGTTTTTTATTAAATAGCTGGAGGAATGGTGGCTTAAAGTCGTTTTTCCCCTTGGAAATAATGGGTGGGAAATGTGATCATTTTAGACACATATGTATCTCTAGTATAGACTACACAGTGAAATATTCTGATAGCTGGATATGAACAGATGGGAAGCAAGTAGATGCACATCAGTCACAAATCCAGCTTCTAGATTCTGTTCAGTCTGGAACTGCCATTCTTGGCTCATTTGCTTTCTTAAGAGAATCCAGATGTTGTTTCTAATCAGTTTTATAGCAGTATTTTCTGAGTTATCATCTTGTCTTTTTCAGACTTCATTTGTGCAATGTTTGTGGCACTTCTTTCACTTAAAATGGCAGCCTGGAAACATCCTGTACAGTGTAGTTGCAAAAGTAGGATAGAGGTTAATTTCCTTAATTAGAAGCTTCCTCTGAACACTTGAACCCAATCTTTCAGCAACTTGACATGTAGGGACGAATAAGACTATTAAATTAAATAGTGCAAGGAAATAGAAAAGAAAAACAAAAAGGGGAAAACAAGGGATGTCTTCCAGAAGACCTGAGAAATCAAAGGAAAATTTAAGCCTTGAGTAGAAATGCTGAATGACCAAAAGGGAAGCACGTTATCTGAGCAGGAGAAAATAAAGAGAAGATGGAAACAGTATACTGAAGACCTATACAAAACAGATAAAAATGACAGACTCCTTTGAAGAAGTCCTATAATGAAGAACCTGCCATTTAAAAAAAAAATGAAGTGGAAACTGCTCTGAAAGTACTAAGAAGAAATAAATCACCAGAGGTGGATGGAATACTGATAGAATTGTTTAAAGCCACAGAGAATGAACTTGTCAAAATCCTAACAAGAATATGCCAACAAATCTGGAAACAAAACAATGGCCCATAGACTGGAAACACTCAATTCAAGTCCCCAAAAAGGAGATGTCAAGAAGTGCAGGAACTATAGGACCATTGCTTTAATTTCCCATGCAAGCAAGGTGAAGGTTGAGGTGCTATAATAAAGAATTATACCTTATATGGAGTGAGAAATGTCCAATGTTAAGTCAGATTTTGAAAAGGAAGGGGCACCCAAGATCAAATTGCAAATACATGTTGGATACTAAAACATATCTAAGAATTTCAGAAGGTCACCCTGTGCTTTATAAACTACCGCAAAGCCTTTGACTGTGTGGATCATGTGAAACTATGGGTTGTTCTGAAAGAAATGAGCTCCTAATGCACTATCTATATTCAGTCCAAGAAGATACTGTTAGGACAGAACATACAGAGCCTACAGAAGAATTACATAACTTTAAAGTTCAAAACAAAGAAATTGAGATAGTAAGATACTTTGTATACCTAGATTTAATCATCAATCAAAATGGAGGCTTGCAGCAAGAAATCAGAAAAATCCTGAGATTTGGAAGGGCAGTATTGAAGGAATTAGAAAATATCAACAAGTGTAAAGAAGTGTTACTGAAGATCAAGTGGCTGCGGTGGCTCAGTGGTTAAGAAGCTTGCCTTGTTAGCTGGAAGGCTGGCAAGTTGGCAGTTCGAGACCCAGGTACTGCATGACAGAATGAGCACCTGTCTCTGTCCCAGCTACTGCCAACTTAGCAGACTGAAAGCAAGAAACTGCAAGTAGATAAATAGATACCACTTTAGTGGGAAAAGATCTTGGGGACATGAAAGGAGCCTCATTCGGGCGTCCCCTGAGTGAAGTTTCTCCAGCAAAAATCCTTTCAACCGAGAATAGTTTCTGACATAAAATTATTATTATTATTACTGAAGATCAAAACAAAAGATCATTCGCAATTGTGTTCCCAATCACTATGTAAAAGCTGGACAGTAAAGAAAACTAACAAATCGATTCATTTGAAATATGGTGCTGGAGGAGAAGTTTGTGGATAACCTGGACTGCCAGAAAAGTGACCAAGTGGGTTCTACAGCAAATCAAGCCCAAAGTGTCTCTGGAAGGAAAAATAAATAAATGATGAAGGCGAGGCAGCCCTACTTTGGTCACGCCATGAGAAGGCAAGATTCTCTGGAAAAGATGGGAGGCAGCAGAAAAAGAGGATGACCAACCATGAGATGGATTGACTCCAAGAAGGAACCCACAGGCTTGGGTTTGCAAGAGCTGAGCAGGGTTGTTGATGAGCCCTGGTGGTCCAGTGGTTAAACAAAAGGTTGTGATTTTGATCCTGATGAAGGCCCAAGGTTGACTCAGCCTTCCATCCTTTTAGGTTGGTAAAATGAGTATCCAGCATGTTGGGCCAAAAATGCTAATTAACTTGTGAACCGCCTAGAGAGTGCACTGAGCGCTATGGGACAGTATAGAACTGTGATTGCTTTGCTGAGGACGGGACATTTGGAGATCTCTCGTTAACAGAGTCACCATTGCTTGGAGATGACTTAATGGCACATAAGAATAATAGGGGCTTTCAAGGTAGATTAGATATTTAAGGGGTAACTTAAGCCGTTCCACACATCCTGGTGAGTTTCAATGGCTGAGCAGAGATTCAAACCCAGGATTCTTGATCCCTAGTCCTTCATCTGTCCATAACACCACACCAGAGGTATCCCTACCTGACCTTAAGCGGCCTTATTTAGACTGCTCCAACCCACTGCAATTGAGCCATGAACTAAGTAATTAGCAGGCTACTATCCTCCCTCAACAATACTAGACTGAACATAAAAGCCAATAGAAAACATGTGGGCTTGAAAAATCTTAATGTGCTATTGGCATATCTGCCATCCAGTGAGAGAATGTCCTCACAGCTGCATGCTGGAGGATTTAGAGCTGCAAATTCAGCCTGTGTTTATTTTCTCATGACAACCACGAAACAATGCCTTTGAGGACAGAAGATGATGAGATGACGAAAACATGTGCTAGAGAACAAAGAGATGAGTGTCACCCCTTGAGGGTTTAATGTTTCTAAATGTGAGTGAAGCAAATTATATAATTTGACTCTTGAGGAAGAGTGCAGGTGTTTGGATGGGTACCAAATCTCACTTATTAGACTCTGAGCAGCGATTTTCTGCCCAAATTCACTAGAGGAATGTACAGGTGTAATAACAACAGGCACAAAATCAGCAACAAGCAACTGATTTTTCACATATTACCAGTGGTAATATCGACTGTGCAACTGAACAACAAAGTTTTACATCCTGTTGTGCACTGATTGTATAATTTGATGCATTACAAGAAATACAGACACCAGCCTCTTACCTAGTAGAATTGACTACTGTAATTTAAGGGAATGGTAAGCCACTTCTGCTGGGACTGCGGTGGCTTAGTGGTTAAGACCCTGGACTTGATGACTGGAAGGTTGGCAGGTCAGCAGTTCAAGACCCGAATACTGCATGACAGAGTGAGCTCCCATCTCTGTCCCAGCTCCTGCCAACTTAGAAGTTTGAAAGCAAGAAATGGCAGTTAGATAAATAGGTATCACTTCAGTGGGAAGGTGAACAGCATTCCGTGCAGTCCGGTGTCTAATCATGCCTGCCACATGTCCACGGAAAGGTCTGCAAATACAGACAGTGTTTGGCTAAAAACAGAGATGAGCACTGAACCCTAGAGTCAGATACAACTGGCTTTTGAGCAAGGGTGAGTCTGTGGCTGATTCCAGCGGTGACGGCTGGAACGAGGTTGGGGGCCGGGTTACTTGGTGCTGCAGGACAGATCCAGCCCATGGTCTGTAGGGTGAGAACCTCTGCTCTAAGGTTTGGTATTATACATTTATAATAAAATTTGTTCCTCCCTCATCCAGTATATTATTTTCCCTTAGATAATCTGTGGAATGACCAGAATCTGGAGGCGGACCTTGACCTTCCGCCAGGCTGGAGGAAGATCCATGATTCCTCAGGAACTTACTACTGGCACGTACCCACAGGCACGACGCAGTGGCAACACCCATCCTTGCCTCCTGATCTGGGTCACAGTGAAGAAGCTGCTTTCTCAGAAATGGTATCAAAATACTAAAGCCTTTTCTATGTGATGGATTTCATCCTCACAGGCACCAATTCCAGCTACCCCAACCCTTGGTCACTCCTCCGTTAGGGATGGTTCAGCACAATATCAAGCACTGGGATTTTCCAATCTAGCAGAAGCCTTCATAATAATAATAATAATAAAAAGAGCAGCAATTGTGGATTTAACCCATCCAACAACATTTGAATGTGTGAATGTTTCGATGAGGTCTCTGTTCTACTGGATGAGAGAGAGAGAATTTGGCATTCAGAGCTGACACTTCAGATTTATAAAGTCAAGAATGTATGGGTGGAAGTAGATTCAACTCAGTCACTTGCTGGGGGGTGAACATTACAGGTACTTTCTCCACCGAATTTAACCAGGGTTGGGAAGCAATAGGTTCTCAACCACCCAGGAAGGGGGTATCAAAACTGGGTGGCCTCTGGGGAGGGGGTGGCAAAATTGGGTGGGCTTCGGGTGTGTGTAGGGGGGTGTTAGTGAAATTGGGTGGCCATGCCCACCTCCCTGCATTGCCCCATCATGTTTTGTCCCTGTAAGTGTTTCAAGGTCTCCCTTGCTCAAAAGCCAGTCATATCCGACTCTAGGGTGCAGTGCTCATCTCCATTTACAGCCAAAGAGCCAGTGCTGCCTGTGCTTGCAGATGTATACATATATATGTATATATGGCAGGCATGACTAGATTGCCCAAGACATAGGCTCCACCCATGACATAGGGTCTGCCTATGATGTAGGCTCTGCCCATGACCTAGGCTCCGCCCATGGTGTGGTAGTGATTCTTTTTTGCTGCCCACCACCGAATTTAAGCTGTAAACTCTCAAGTCAGAAGGAGTCCTTACCTTGACGCTAAATATGTTTACTTGGATTTATTTTAATATATTTTCTCAGTACTGTATATTGTTTCTAACCACAATTTTTAGTCCACATAAGAGAGGAGGCTAAGGTTTTGTGATAACTGATACGTAGATGTAGATGTAGATGTAGATGTAGATGTAGATGTAGATATATTTTCAGTGTAATCACTGATACCTGCCTTATTTTACGGAAGCCTTGTTTTACTTCCGCACTGTTAAGATAGCCAACCATCCATGCTTAAAACTAGAGGGAAGATAATAAAGGGGTATTTTGGGGGGCTAGGTAATTCTTGTCCAAAATTATCCTCAAATGGGGTGGCCAAAAGCTGTGTTGAAGTTTGCTCCTGTGCTTCCTAAATTCCAACAGAGTTTTTCCATTAAAAAAAGTCACAAATGTTTCTTTGAAGAACAAAGCTTCTGAAGGTTTCTAGGATTAGGAGTTTTCATGTTAAACCAATTGGGAGAATTCTATCCCCTCAATGGGAGGAAGCGCTCCCATTGGGCTGCTGCACAGAGGGGTGGAGTGAACTCTGTGCAGGTGGTGGCAAGAAGTTCTCCCATTGGGCTACTGGGCAGAGAGGTGGGGTGAACTCTGCTGGGGGGGAGGAAGCACTCCCATTGGACTGCTGGGCAAAGGGGTGGGTGAACTTTGTGTTGGGGGAGGGAGGAAGCACTCCCATTGGGCTGCTGGGCAGAGGGGCAGGGCGAACTCTGTGTTAGGGTGACGGCAAGCATGTCAACAGAGAGGGGTCTGGGTGCCAGTGCTGTTTTAGGGTCTCAAGAAGACTCTTGTCATACCTAGATGAATATTGATTGATTTAATTAAAAAAATAGCTGTGTCATAAAGTCTTCTTCCAATTTGGTTTCCAGCCTAAAGCGACTCTCATGAGCATCTTCTCTGCTTTCATTCAGGATCCTCAGACTGCTGCAGTAAGACATATATCCAATGACAGACCTATCCCAAGTCCAATGGCATCACTGTCCAGAAGGTAAGTGTTTCTCCATTGGTTTTCTACACAAACCCCATCTAGTCATGTCCAATTTAGGTGGAAGTGGAAGAGGGATCTGAAATTCCTCCTTTGGTGGTCTCTCAGATGACATTGATCTCTATAGATGCAAAAGGAAATGGGTTTGTTCCCATCTCATATACAGTATATCTGGTCCTGTTGAAATTTCTCTCCCTGCTTTAATCAACAACCTACTTAGCTATTCTTTCCTGTTGTCTTCACAACAGAATATCATGTCAAAGTAGAGAAAAGAGCTACAGGCTTCCTGTTATCTGCAGATCACATCTATGCTGTTATGAGTTATTTGGAACATTTATATACTGTATTTCATTTCAAAATTTATAAATTAGGATTTATTCATCTACACTATAGGATACAACAATGTAACAAATTACAAGGCTTCATGAGGCTTAAAGCAACTGATTAATTTAATGCTTCAGAAATGCAAGGGTAAAAAAGGGTTTTTAAAAATTCATATTGGCCAAATTCCTGTTGTATAAATTATGCCAGCATAAAATTGATAATATTACCGCCAAGAAAGATTGCTGGTAATTACACTTGATACCACACTTGATTTTAGACAGAAGGCTGAGAAGCGAAGACTGCTGGTAATTAAGAGTTCCTGTTTCAGTCCAAAGTTTCTCATGACTCAAATCCAACCAATCGCATTGTGTGCAAATTGCACAACCACCAGGATGGAAACAGCAACTCACTAATTGCCTGCAGCCTCCCCTGGAGATTCATTAATTACCTACAATCAATAACTGGAAGATGTTACTTACAGCAGCGAAATGCCACTCATGGAAAAAATCCCTGCTTCAGTTTTGGGGGTCACCAAACTTGCATTCAATGGGACTGATTGCTCATTGAGTTGTGTAAACCCTGGGATCAGAGCAGAAACTCCTTAGATGTCATCAATCTGTCCTTACTTAAAGATTATTGTGGTGTAACAGGTCTGGGTTTTATGAATTAAACTCATGTTGTGTCAGAAAAATTGATAGTGATGAGATCCATAGTTATCACTTAACCAGTTGTTTATCTGTTTCAGGACCTCATTGACTTGGCAGAGGGAAGACCATTGCCAGAGCAACACAGAGCCCGGCTCCAAGGTAGAGTCAGGTAGCGGGGTGGATGGGGAGGCACAAAGGCAACAATGGCAAACCTTGTCACTCCAGATGTTCTTGAACTTCAATTCCCAAAAGCTCTGATCAGCAGGAGTGATGACTTGGACTTCTGGTAATTGAAGTCCAAGGACACCTGCAGCGCCAAGGTTCGCCACCACTGTACTGGGACATTCACCTTTGACTGCAGATGGCTTTCTTTGGGACGAAGTGGGCAGTTCAACCTAAGTAAAGTCTTTTCTTCAAGTCAGCTATAGAAAAACCATCCCTCTGTGATTTTGCCATGTGGTGCTTAGGTTTTACCTGGAACTCTGGATATTCTGTCTATTTTCTGGAGAAGCATAAAATACCATCTTCTGGAGGTAGACAGACTTTGTGGCTAAAGAACCTGAGAAACTGGTGCGGAATGTACTTGGAAGAACAGTTCCAAGGAGCGGAGACCAGGAAGACTATCGCCATGATGATAGCCAATATCTGGAATGATTACCGCACTTGAAGAAGACGTTTCCTCTGGATCTTCTCTGTTGGTTACTGCAGCTGTTTTGTAGTCTCAGTTTTATGCTGCATTTTCCCATATCAGCCATTTTATGCATGCCAACTTCGAAGTGAACTTACAAGTTCAGTGGCTCCCTGATGCAGGTTTATTGATTTGCAGCCTTCTTGTTTTTGGCTTCTTAATAAGTGTATTCTTTGTGCCTTGTAGACCCTCCTGTGTGTTTTGTTTTGTTTCCCTCTCTTAAATTCTACCGATTCCCTATCCATTTCTTTCCTTTCCCCTCAAACAAAATTACCTAAAAAGTAAGTTAATCTCCCTTTCCCACCAGCATGAGAAGAAACCTATTCTCTATGTGGTTATGTATTTAGTCACTGGAAACAAAAATCTTGTCAAATAGAACATTTTGGGAATACAAGTGCGAATCCTTAGCAGGTCAATGGAGAAGCCCCACCTTCTAAAGCAAGGGTGCCCAAACATTTTGGGCTAATGGTCAATCACGTGGTTCAGTGGGCCGGTCAGGTAGCTCAGCGGGCCAGTCACGTGGTTCCACCGGAAGCGGAAGTAAAACGTGCCTTGCAATCTGTTTTGCAACACGATGAGATAGATTTTAGGCTGCCATTTTCTCTGCTTAAGCCAAGGGTGCCCAAACTATGGACTGCAGGCCAGATCTAGTCCTTGATGCCAATGCATCCAGCCTACGCCACCCTCATCGCTCCCGGAAGTGGAAGTAAAACATGCTTGCATTTTAGTTCCACTTCCAGGAGCCAGGTCCGTAGCTGTGCTTGGTCCACCCTGAGTCAGCAGTTTGCCCACCCTGGCAAAGTGTGGTTACCCATAGGAATGAATTGAAAAGAGGTTTTGTTGCCCACCCTGAAAAAATATACCCGCACCCACATCTAGAATCCTGGCTATGGCCCTGCTGGGAGCGACGAGGGTGGTGTGGGCCAGATGAATTGGTCCCAGGGGCCGGATCCAGGCAACAGGCCATAGTTTGGGAACCCCTGTTCTAAAGGTTTCTGGCCATCTCTGTGTCAGGTAGGGCACTTAGTAAAAGCAAGTATGGCAACTCCTGTGAGTCATAGAGTCAGTTGGTCACAGAATGTAGAAGTCTGGGGTGGGGTGAGGGGGAAGCAAGAACAAGTAAAGCAGTTGTTTGGAGGTAGTGTGTGGTGGGCAGCAGGATTGGGCATTTCAAACATGGAGCTAACAGTGTGTTCATGATGGATAGGTACAGGTGTACCAAGAGTAGAACAGGTAGTAGGGACTGTTCCGCTTCTCCGCACATAAGCCCAGACATTCAGTCATAGCAGCAGATGGGACGGCAAAGCATGAAAGAAGGCCAGGGAGGTCTGCTGAGACATGCCAATGGTTGGTGACCCTCCTCACCTGTCTTTCTTGCCAGTGCTTTGTGGTGCGCTCCTTAGGCTGGGTGGAGATCCCTGAAGAGGATTTGGCTCCAGGCAAAAGCAGCATCGCAGTGAATAACTGCATCCAGCAACTCTCTCAAAGCAAGTGTGACACGTGGGACGCTGCTGATAGGTGGGGTGAGGTGAGTTCCAGAGGGGCAGAAGGGCAATTTGCTCATGATCTCTACCCTGGGCTTCTAGAAGCCTCCTCCCTTAATGTGGGCTTTGTTCTAGTCACCCTGGGTGCCTTCCTGGTCTCTTCCTTTTCACAGCATCGAACACCTACCTGCCGTTCCACCTTACTTCCATTCTGGCTTCTTTTGTGCCTTTGCAGAAAACCATCCCTTGAGCTAGATCCTTGGTCTGCAAATGTGGCTCTCCAGATGTTCTTGGACTTCAATTCCCAGAAGCCCCAATCAGCAGGAGTGCTGACTTGGGCTCCTGGTAATTCAAGTCCAAGAACATCTGGAGAGCCACATTTGCAGACCAAGGAGCTAGATCATAGGCTGAGGTTCCTCAGAGCAGATGGGCAGGCTAGGATATATTGTGTTTCAATAAGAATAAGAATGAGAATGAGAATGAGAAGGAGAAGGAGAAGGAGAAGGAGAAGGAGAAGGAGAAGGAGAAGGAGAAGGAGAAGGAGAAGGAGAAGGAGAAGGAGAAGGAGAAGGAGAAGGAGAAGGAGAAGAAGAAGAAGAAGAAGAAGATTGAGTTTGGCTGTAAGACTCAAACAAGACAAAATGTCCTATAAAGAGGAAGAATGGTATAGGTCACTGTTCACAAGATTTTGTATTAGTGTGTTTTATTTTTAAGTTTACAGGAGTGCAAAGCAAAGCCAAAGCAAAGAAATCACACTTACATACTGCTCCATAGCGCTTAGTGCACTCTGTAGGGACTTCACAAGTCAATTAGCATTTTGCCCCCAACATTTTGGTTACTCCTTTCACCGACCTTGAAAGGATGGAACATTGGAACATTGATCCCTGGTCAGGATCGAACCCACAGCCCTCTGGTTGAAGGACAGTAGTTTAACCATTGTGCCACCAGGGCTTCTGTCACAAGCGAAATTATTTTCTATTATAGCAGGCATTGCAATCAGTATAGACTTGGGATATGTTTGGAAAAATCTGACCTCCATCCTCTATAATACATGGTCAGTTCAGGTATAGCAAGTGAGGATGAATCTTCTAGCTAGTGCTGGATTGTTGGAGTGTGTTGGAAGAGAATACATTTGCTGGCCAAAATGGTACAGCTTATCCACTTCTGTTGTTGTGAAGCAAGACTCCTTGCAGAAAGGGTGTCATCCTATCAACCCTATGTGGTCCATCCATTTTGGATCAGTTTCCAGGACAAAGTTGTCATGCTCAGACCACAATCTTATTCCAAAATTGAAGAGCAACAGGATGTATCACGCTATATGTCTTCTGCTTCCTTGGGGATGGTCCAGAGCAGTGATGGCCAACCTTGGCACTCCAGATGTTCTTGGACTTCAATTCCCAGAAGCCCAAGTCAGCACTCCTGCTGATCAGGACTTCTGGGAATTGAAGTTCAAGAACATCTGGAGTGCCAAAGTTGGCCATCGCTGTCCTAGAGGAGGGATGGGCAACTGTGACGTTTCTGATATTTTTGTCCTGCAGTTCTCAGCAGATCTAGCTGGCAGAGCAGATGCTGAGGGATAATGAGAGGTGCCATCCAAAAGCATCTGAAGGAATATCAGTTGCCCACTTCTGGTCTAGAAGATACATAGCACCCAACCCCAGGCTCCTAGACCCTTCCCATTAGGACTCTTGTTGAGAGAAGTGGCCCCTACAGAGAGTGCCCCCTCATTCCTTCCCTACAGCTCAGTCACAGTCTTTTGTGGTCTTCTCTTACAGGGCCAAAACATGGTGATGATCCTGAAGAAGGACACCATGAGCTTGGTGGATCCTTTAGACCACAGCCTCATCCATTGCCAGCCCATCATTAACATCCGTGTCTGGGGTGTGGGTTGTAACAATGGCAGGTGAGTCACGGGATTTCCTCTGAGCGGGGAAGAGCTGGCAGGTCCTGATCCTCTTTTCCCTGCTGTGAGAAAGTTAACCTCCCAGTCTTCGCATAAATATGGGGGCAGAACCATAGGCAGCGGGGTATGTTGAATCTTGGCATGGGGCCATCCACACACCCTGGTGGTCTGCTCTTTCCACGGAGGTCTTCTGCCCCTTAGCAAGAGACCGTTGTCTCCCCCATCATTCCAGTGGCTCGTACAATGACTCTGCATTAATGCTTCTTTTCTTTTCTTCCTTCCTGCTCTTCTTGACCAAGGGACAGGTAAGGCTCTCTTTTGCTTCTGAAGCAAGGAAAAAGAGTTTGGAGCCCTGCCCTTGCTTATTGGGCTCTCCTCTCCTTGCAGGGATTTTGCCTTCGTGGCCAGTGACAAGGACACGTGTATGCTGAAGTGCCATGTCTTCCACTGCAATGTGCCGGCCAAGGCCATTGCCAAGGCCCTGCATGAAATGTGCTCCAAGGTATCCCTCCTGACTTGTGGCACAGTTCTTTCCATGCAATGACATATGAGCAGAGTGGATTAGGCCAAGCCTGGCAGAGCGGCCGCGGAACCTCTCAGCAAACAGCCAAGAGCCTTTGGTCCTGGTTGTCTGATGGCCTGAAATAAGTCCTAGTTAGGCCTGTGTATTCCGTGGTTCGCATCAGAACGAGACTGTTGCTTGTTACTGGTGAAAGGCAAAGCTACAAAGAAATACACCAGGGGTGCCCAAACTTTTTGGGCCATGGGCCGATCATGTGATTCAGTGGGTCAGTCATGTGGTCCCTCCCACTGGAAGCGGAAGTAAAAGGTGCCTTGCAACCTGTTTTGCAACAGGATGAGATAGATTTTAGGCTGCCATTTTCTCTGCTTATTCTCGGGGTGCCCAAACTATGGTCTGTTGGCCAGGTCTGGTCCCCAATGCCAATTCATCCAGCCCACATCACCCTCATTACTCCTGGAAGTGGAAGTAAAATGTGCATACGGGCACGTTTTTCTTCCACTTCCAGGAGCGACGAGGGTGGCGTAGGCTGAATGAATTGGTGTTGGGGGCCGGATCTGGCTCAAGGGTCATAGTTTGGGCACCCCTGAAATACACCATCTGGTACATCCTTTTATAGCCATACATCCTATTGAACAAAGTGGCCCATAGTGTCTGAGTAAATCAGCACAGAACCCAGCTGCATCTATTAAGGCAAGCGGCGTCCCTGTTAATTTCTCATTTTGGGGCACAGAGCTAGAGATCAAAAAATGTTGTATCTATAACCCTCTTTGTAACTGACTGGGCCTTTCCTGGATTACCTTCTTGGAGAGGTTCTTTCCTGTGTTTGTCCTCACCTGAAATTCAGATAGTAGGTCGCCAACTGGTCATGTGGTTTTTTCCTGTATTGTAGATCATGGCTGAGCGAACGGTGACGAGTAACGGCCTGACACGATCTGTTACCCTGGAATCTATCCCTCCGGATGCCGTATCTCTGCAAGGTGACAAGCATATTATGTCTGTGGCCATGTGTGTGTGTGTGTGATTGGCAAAGGCCGGGGGAGCTGTGCCAAAAAGCCCATGTCTAACAAATAGTGACTCACAAACAAATCCAGCAGGACTTGCTTTTGAATGCACCTGGGAGGGGAAGCAAATCCTGTGTTTTACCATGTTCTCCTCTCGAATGACATGGGATTTATTTGCTGAGTATCAGGATGGAGAGTCTGAGCAAAATGTCTTTTGTTTTGTCCTGGCAGTCGACGTTCTGGATGCGGTGAGAGAATCTGTCCAGAAATTTGACGCTTTGTATATCGGTAGCACACCAGTACCCAAGGCCATGGGTAGGTTGATCTCCTTGAATTCTGCAGCCTTTTTCTATATGTGACGGGCTACACTACACATAGCACACACTAAGGTAATAGAGCATTCATTAGGAGTTTCTGCTATGCAGGTGTAAAAAGGGGCTCTGCTGGGATCCTACAAGGGTGTAGAAGTGTAGATCTGTTTCTTTTTTGTCTCTCCAAAGTATAGATTATGGTTGAATGGAGTCATGGCGGGGGAATTAAGAAAGCATTCTTGGGCCTTGGGTATTTTCTTGGAAGAGTATCCAAGAGGAAAGAGTGAAGTGAGGGTATGTCTTTCTCAGCACTAAAGTAAAGGTTGCCCTTGCTCGAAAGCCAGTCGTATCCGACTCTAGGGTTCAGTGCTCATCTCTGTTTCAAAGCCATAGAGCCAGCGCTGTCTGCTGCTGCAGACGTTTCCGTGGTCGTGTGGCAGGCATGACTAGACACCGGAGTGCATTGAATGCTGTTTACCTTTCCACAGAAATAGCCCCTTATTTATCTACTTGCAATTTCTTGCTTTCGAACTGCTAGGTTGGCAGTTCGAAAGCAACTATCCAAAAGTATCCAAAAGGAAAGAGTGAAGTGAGGGTGTGTTTTTCTCAGCACGACTATATTGGAATTTGTAGTCCAATCACCTGTAATCTTTTTTTAAAAGGGAGATCACACTTGTAGATCTTCCATGTAACAGGTAGTTCAGCCCTGCAGTGACTGGTCTTCAAGAAATCTCTTAGAGATGCATGTTAGAGGAATCTCAATTTAAATTGGGTTTGAGGGAGCTGGATGTTTTTTCCCATTCAGTTGTTGTCTTCCTGAAAATATTCAGACTGGAGACTTTGATGTCACACTTCTGCCTCATCCTATGTGATATCTCTTCTTCCTTGTATCTCCTTGTTTCTGAAGTTGTTTAGTTTAAGTCCCTGGGTCTTTCTGCAATCCAAACAGGAAACATGCCTGCCTTGGTAATCTTGTCAGACCTTCTCCCTTCAACCTGGGAGTAGCTCTCCAGGGTCACCTACCTCATCCATTTCTCTCTCTCTCACTCGTTTAGGGATGGATGTGCTCAACAATGGCATTGAAGAGCTAATGAACAACCATGAGCGTGGGCAATGGACTCCTTCTGTCATCAGTGTTTCAGACTCAGTGATGCAAGCAGATCAGCTTGTGGTAAGGTCTTCATGGGATATTGGTCATGCGAGCAGCTTCTGCCTCTCACTCAGCATTTGAGTACAGATGTCTGGTCCAGCTTATCACGTTGGCTTTGCACCCGCAGGGCAGAGTGGCCCCTATTTATCTACTTGCTATTTCTTGCCTTTGAACTGCTAGATTGCCAGGAGCTGGGACAGAGACAGGAGCTCACTCCATCTTGCAGCACTCAAGTCTCCAACTGCTGACTTCAGTAGCATAATGTGTTTTTCAGTCGCCTGTGGCGTAAGCCAAATTTGCCGCTCCCTGGTGGACACTGGTGCCCTCTCCTGCTAGGGCTTCTTGGAATTGTAGTCCAAGAACTCCCATACACCCAAAAAGTGCCGCCCGGGGCGATTTGCCCCTCCCCCCCATGCAACGCTACTGGCTGACTTGGTGACCTTCCCGTCTTCAAGTTCAGCATCTTAACCACTAAGCCACTGCAGTCCCTTACCCTTACTTTTGAAGCTTCCTAATAGAAGTTGTGGGGATCTGTTTTGTGATCCTTTCTCAAGATGCTCTCCAGCCTTGGCATTTAGCAGCCTAGATCTGCTAGGTGGGCAAAAGCTCAGGATTTCTCAATTGATATTTGGTTGTTTGGGGGGATGTTTTTCAGCATTTCTGGGCTGTGGAAGCCCCCAGTGTACAGGACACACACCAGGTTTAGTACAGATTAGGCATAACCAGAGTGGAACGCAAGATGAATGCTAGTCTGAATTGTGTTCTTTGTCTAAATCTGATGGAATTATGTTGTGTTCTTTGAGGCTGCGGAGAAAGAGGTGGAAGAGGAGAAGGAGGAGGAGGAGGAGGAGGAAGAAACCTGCCTTTGGCAGTGCCACGTCCGCTACGTGACTTTTATTGGGATTGGAAAAGACGCCCACACGTTTGCACTCATCGTTGACATGGGGCAGCAGCGCTTCCAGTGCACAGCCTTTTGGTGCGAGCCAGATGCCGGCGTCATTTCGGAGGCAGTGCAGGCTGCCTGCATGGTAAATGCACAGACATGGATGGAGGACCTGACTTTTAGCAGGATTTTGGACGAAGTTTCTTCTCGACCCTAGCTCCAGCCAGTTCTTCACCCAACCCAATATAGAGCTACCCTTTTGCCTTGCACATTTGGAACTCCAGAATTCAAATGTGCTAGTCCTCTTCCCCTGGGGTCTCAGGGGTTGAAAGTGTCTGAAGCTGTGGTCACTGATAAAGGGGATGTTGGCCACATGCTGCACACACTGGTGGCATGGGCATCTCTTCTCAGAAACCAGGGGAACAGAATGCCTTCTCTTTCAAAAGCCGACAGTACGGAGAGGAAAAAATGCTCATTCTGTGGATTAACCAAAGGCAGAGATTATTCCTTTGTGTAATCCTTTACTGGTTCCACTTTGCAAATTCACTGTGATCTGCTTCTTTCTCCCTCCCTCTCTCCAAACAGGTCCAGTATCAGAAGTGCTTAGTGGCTTCCACGTCACGCATGAGGCCAAAAAATGGTTCACGCTCCATCCTGAAAATGAAAAGGACCGCGTCCGTGGACTCACCGGTGTGCCCGTTTTCTGTCTCAGGGCACTCCTTACAGAAGAACGGCAGTGGGGCAGCCCCACGCAAGAGAGGGGTCTTCTCTTTCTTCGAAGCCTTCCGCCCCAAACATTCGATGCTCCATACTCCCTAAGATAAGAGACATAGCACGGAAGAGCTGAGGGGCCGCGGGGATACTTTCTAACCGCAGCCGCCTTCTGATGTCCAGCCTCAGAATGTAAATAGCGCAATTTTTGTCCGTTGCTTCTCTTACTGAAGCTCAAAGAGTGAACAGGCCCAAGCAAAGAGTGGTTTGTGAGGGAGAGTCCTGGCTGAGTCTGGACCGCCCATGCCTTTTTCTCCTAGTCCTTTGCCACGTGGACGTCATGAGGGAGAAACTTTGGGAGAAACGATGCTGCACATAAATGTTTGGGAGTGTTCCTTGGCATGCGAACCAAGCAGCACGGACACCCCACGCAGGCTTAAAGCCCTGCCCCTTCCACCTGGCAGGTTGGTGGCATGGGGCAGATCAGGCATGCCAGCTTCTTGGAGTCATAGCTGCACATCATTCTATGTACATAAATAAACAAAGATAGGCGTGTGATCCATACACAAAACAAATGGCGGAAGAAGGCGATACCTTTGTTACAGGAGTTCTCAACCTTTTAAAGCTAGGACAGCATCGGGGGCCGGATGGCCATTTTGCCCTTCCTCACCACATGGCACTTCCTGGTGTGGTGGAGGCCGTGGGGGGCCACAAGAAATGGTGCCATGAGCCACATCAAGCCTATGGGCCGCAGGTTAAGAATCCCTGCTTTATTGGATCACTCATAAAATCAATCATTACGCAAGCTTTCGTGATTCGGGATCACTTCTTCAGGCATGCATGCATCGGATTATTGGGGATAGGACAGGAAAATTATCAATGAAATTCACAAAAGTTCATGGTATTTAATTTAATTTTCCCACTCGCATGCCGCCCAATCAGGAAACCCGACTCAGGGCGGCTCACATAATAATTATACAATATACACAATACTGTATATGGCTTGGGACTTTCTTTGATAATTTCCCTGTCCTATCCACAGAAAAATGATGCCTGAAGAGGTGATCTTGAATCACGAAAGCTCACACAATGATTGATTTTTTGAGTGATCCAATAAAGGTATTGCTTTCCTCCTGCGTTTGTTTCATCCTATGTAGTAAAAGCTGTGGATATCTCCACTTCTCCATCCCCAGCTGTAGTGTGAATGCTTGGTAGATGAAACCTATCTAGGCCCTCGCAGAAGAAAGGTAGCCTTGCAGCTCAAGGCAGGCGCTGGTGATGGTGTGGGGGCCTCTGCGTTTGTCAGACCTAAATATAGAGGAGTCTTTCCCTTTCTTGATAAGTGACAGATAATCTCCAGGCTATCAGTGTACTCAATGATGCAAAGACCTGGTTTCCATCATTTCCACCTTATCGCTCCTTCATAGTATAGCCAAGATTGGCAGAAGCCTCTAGTAGGACTCTGTCTTTCTGGCAAAGCTTGTGCCAGTCTTCTGAATGGGTTTCGGCAACAAATGGCTATTGGCATCACTAGTCAAAGGTGGCTAGACATGCACATACTGGGAAATAATACAGTATTTTCTGAAACGAGCCAGTGACCGTAATTTAGTGCAAAAGGTCCAATTGGTGCACATGCCTCCAGTGCTCAGTAGCAAAATATCTATAACACATGCATGTGCGGGCATTGTTCTCATAGGGCTGATTGAACTTTATGGCAACACCCAGCATGCCTAGCCTGATACTTGGATTGAGGACCGTCCCTCCAGACCACCACTGTATGGCTCCATTGCTGGAGAACAACTCCAAGAGATGTGAAAGATGATTCATGCCTGTAGGAAGAGGAGGGTAATAAGGAGGATGTAACGCTTCCTGTGGAGTTTCTTCCTTTCGGAACATCAATACAAAAAGCTTCTTTATCCAATGGCGGTGAAGTTGCTTGCTAGGTCCTACTTTATCTGTGTCTACAAATAGGTGGCTGGAGTTGGTGAGAGGAAGGGGTAGATCTCTAAATATATTCCCTTCCCAGTTCTGAGCCTGCTGTAACTATTTTCTTTTACCTTATTTATAATTAGCCTTAGATTAAGATAGACTCAAGTCTACCTCAGTGATTCTTTATATCTGATCATTTGTGCAAATAAAACTGGTAATATAGAAGAATGCTGTGCTTTATAGTTGGGCTTCTATTTCTAGGTGTTTTGCTGGTCGTGGAGTGAGGTGCTAATGTGAGTGAGAAAAGGAACAGATTAGTTTTTAGATGCCACATCAGTGACCTAGTTAGGTCTGTGCAGTGGAAATGCCCCAAAGAAGTCTCAAGCAATACTGTTCACCCTATAAATTTGCACGGCCATAAAGGAGGTTTATTGGTGAATTCTGTTGGCTTAAATCAGGAGTGCCCAAACTTTTCTGGCCGTGGGCCAGTCACGTGGTTCAGGGTTCCCATAACCACGTGGTTCCCATAACCAAAAGTTAGGAAACACTGGGTAAAAGCATAAGCTGTCCTTAAGCCAGTTATTATCTTCCACTGTAGCCGACAGCAAATAGTGATGGCTGCCAACTTGCAAAGCTTTAAGGCAAGGGTTTGGATAAATTCATTGATTCATCGGAGGGCATCAGTGACTGCTATTCTGGTGTCAGAAGCAATATCTGGTTCTGGGGAGAAAAAGATGGAAACTGTAGCCGCACACCAGTCCTGTTTGTGGGCATCCCATGGTTGTTCACCGTGTAAACAAAATATCGCACCAGATGGGCCATTGGTCCGATCCAACAAAACTCTCATAGGGCTGGAGCTGCAAATCTATGATACAGTTGTACCTCGCTTAAAGAGCATAATGTGTTCCACAGGATTACTCTTTAAGCGAGTTTGCTCTTTAAGTGAAACACCATTGTAAATGACCAATTGTGGGGGGATTGCGAACCCCGATTTGTTAAGCGAGTTTTTGGTTGGTTTTATTTGTTAAGCGAAGCGAACATTCAGAGAAAATTCTGTTCTTTAAGCGAGTTACTCTTTAAGCGAAGTGCTCTTTATGCGAGGTTTGACTATACTTTAGATGTTTGTGAGTACAACTCTCACAGTCCTTTATCCCTGACAATACAGGCTGGGGTTTCTAAAGTTTCATCACTCTATCACCACTTTGCCAATATATTAGGTTAGGCACAATTAATTAACATGTTAAGTACGGTTAAGCACATCAACTCCTGTCAGAGTGAATAAAACAAGATGATCCTTCAGTCGTACAAACTGAATATTTTACACAACTAGAAGACAATATTCAATTTTTCATTAGAAATATATATAATTTCTATTTCCCCCAACTGCACCATCCATAATCCCTTGGTCAGAAGAAGGCATCCCTTTAGATGCCATGGGACTACTTATGAGAATTGTATAGGACTTAACAACAGTGTTGTAGAATAAAATATGGAACAAATAACTTTTTTAAAAAAAATGTTGTTCCTATGACATACAGTATAGACTTTTCTGTAGCTTTGACCCAGTCTAGGATTCTGCCTGGTTCTGTTTGATGCCTTCCAGTACTGAAATACACTAACAATCTCCCCTCTCCCACCTCTGCAATTGATTTATCCAATTTACACACAACTTTCCCTCCTTTCCTTTCTCTTCCTCCTCCTCACTTTACTGATAAAGAAAAATCTTTAAGAAGCCCAGACTTGTTTGACATCTAGGTCTGAGCAAGAGAATTAAAAAAATCTTAATACAAGGGCATCCTTTACTACTGCTGCTGTATTCTTGTACATATCCATGCGCTCTTTCATCACAATCAACTAAGGTTCATTTTCAGAACCAGAACAATTTTTTTTAAAGGGAGGGAATTTTAAGCAATTATTCTTGCCACAACCAGTTGGGACTATTTTAAAAGGCAGCAGTTTTCCAGTTCTCTAAATCTGAGAAGCTTAATAGGCACATTAAGGAAATTAATCGCGGGTTACGCAATACTAAACACATTATACTGATTAAGAATATTGCTGTAATTGTAGCACGGTGTTTCTGCAAACGTGTTCAGCCTTGGTGTCTTGTATACAGTAAGCGGTCATCTGGGAGAGAAAGGATACTGTAGTGGTTAAAGTGTTGAATTTACGCTGGGAAACTAGAGGTCAAATCTTGGTTTACCCACCAAAGTCCAGCTTACAGTGGAAGTTTTTTTAAAAAATATATAAAATGGGAAGCATGTTAAGCAATTATGTGCAATAGCAATTACACTAATATACCTCCTCATAGCGCTTAGTGCACTCTCTGGGCAGTTCACGAGTTGATGAGCATTTTGCCCCCTCTATACCAGTTTCCCAACCTTTGCTTTTTGGACTTCAGTTCCCCAAAGCACTGATCAGCTGTTAGTTAACCGCCTCAGGCTTGTGGGAATTGAAGCCCCTATGGGGCGCAGGGCCCACATTGGAAACCACCGTTTTATATTAAACCTTGGGTTTCCATATAACTTGTAAATATGGACTCCTTGCCCTAGACTGTTCATTTTATGAAACCAAGCAAGCAGTCAGTGTTCCACTTTCAGTGGTTGTAGTCAGTGGTGGGATGTTGCTGGGTCGCACCGGTTCGCCCAAACCGGTAGCAACAATCCCGGGTGGTTCTCCGGGGTGGGTGGGTAGTAACCACCCGGGATTGTTGTTATTTTTTTAGCCGTCCAGTTCTACAACTTGTAGTATTCCAACACCTTCAGATTTCCCATGCAGCTTGATGATATAGCAATAGCAGTAACATTTCTATACCGCCCCATAGCATTTAGCGCACTCTCTGGGCGTTTCACAAGTACATTTACTAATCACTTGCTTCCAACCTTTTCTTGCTGATTACTTCATAATTACCTTCTGTTATGTACAACAATTTATGTTTTATCAAGACATATAAATATGATGTATTCATGAAAAAAAGCAATTGCCTTGTAACAACAGGAGCCTTCCTCACGAGTAGGCCCCATTGCTCTTCTGAGTTGCAGCTCCCTGGCTGGACAACCCAGGCCTCAGATATGTACAGAAAAGGTAGCATTAGGCCAAATAACCACTCCCATCTCTTCAGGTATTTTAGAAGTATATTGAAAGCATAGAAATATTCAGGATACAATCCATCAAAAGATCAGAAAACATTTCAAGTGGAAATAAGCAAGCTAAAGGTTCCAGGGAAAGCCCACACCCCCCCCATCACATTTTGCAGAATGAATGCCCAGCATTCCAGAGAATGTGTATGTGTGTGTGTGTGTGTGTGTGTGTGTGTGTCTGTCTGTGTCTCTGGGTTACACCTCTGGCCCTCTCCCTTAGGGATTCCAGCCAATGATCTTACAGCAAGGCATGTCAATCACACCATCAATTTCATTTCTTCAATTCAATGAGGCAAGGATGTTTACATATTTTCTCTCCCCGCCATATCTGGAATCGCCATTTTGAAAGTACTAAAACACATTTAGGTGGGTAAAAAGATAATGAAAAAAGCACCGTTTAAAATGGGACTTATTTTGTTACCTGCCTATAAATGTCAGCTTTGTTATCAAACCAGTCAGAGAGAATGCGAGGGGTAAACAGTGGAAAGCGTTGATGAAACCCCATGTTTCAAATGTATAGTGAGTTAGCGCCACCTCATTTTTCATCTTCCACAACAGACAGTCCACTGTTTTATTTGTGTACTATAAATATGGTCAAAGGAGTTCACAACAGAAAAATCATGCAATCCCAATTAAGTTTCATAACAAATACATAAAACAACAAAAACAGAAGATCATATTAAGTACATAAGATACATCTAACATAACAAATAAATAGAACTAGGTAAAAAAGGTAAAGGTTTTCCTTGCTCGAAAGCCAGTTGTATCTGACTCTAGGGTTTAGTGCTCATCTCTATCTCAAAGTCGAAGAGCCAGTGCTCTGCTTCTGCAGACGTTTCTGTGGCCATGTGGCAGGCATGACTAGACACTGTAGTGCATGGAACGCTGTTTACCTTCCCACCGAAGTGGTCTCTATTTATCTACTTGCAATTTCTTACTTTCGAACTGCTAGGTTGGCAGGAGCTGGGACAAAGACGGGAGCTCATAGAACTATGAAGTCAAGATAATTAATAATTTTATTACTGGCTTCAGTTAGTTTTGCTAATTGTCATCATCATCATCATCAGCTGAACAATGAGAGTCATCTTCTGTGTTTAGGTTAGACCTTTTGGCGAGTTCATTCCGCAGTTCCTTTCGCCTGACCTAGTGTGAGAAAGATTAGCCATCAACACAAAGTTGCTGTTACCAAGATACGCCCAATTGTGTTTCAAAAACACCACAATCTTCGAGGAGGCTCTTTCTGCATTCCCTGATGAAGAGTGTAACAACATGATAAAGTTTCAAGGAAAGGAAGGCAGGGCTGGTTGTGTACGGTGAGGATCCTAATGAAAGGGTAAAGAAGGATAGAAACAGATTTAATTAATTACAGAGACAAATACACAAAAGGTGAGTGGAGGATGCCTTGCTTTTCCTTCTCATTTGCCTTGCGTCCTCGGCTGACTCCTGCATTCTCCAGGGTACCCTGAAGCCAAAGCTGGGCAGGGAATGTAGCCTCCCTGCCAAAGACCAACATTTTAATTCAGGGGTGCCCAAAGTTACAGTATGGACTGGGGGCTGCATCTGGCCCCTGATGCCAATTCATTCAGCCCACGAAGCTGCTTCCAGGAGCAACGAGGGCTTTGCGGCCGAATGAATTGGCATTGGGGGGCCAGATAAGGCCCCCAAACCATAGGGGCCAGTTCCTTAAACTATGTGACTGGCCCATGGCCCAAGCTTTTTGGGTACCCCTGTTTTAGCTCAACCGGCTTCCTCCCCCTTCCACTAGCAGGCAACAATCACCACCTCGGCCGAGGGGCCTTTTTAAATCAGCGTTAACTCAAAGTCACTAAGACGCTGACTGGGAGGCTGAAGGTCAGCAGTTCGATTCCCGAGTGCTGCAGGACGGAATGAGCTCCCATCTCTGTCCCAGCTCCTGCCAACCTAGCAGTTCGAAAGCAAGAAATTGCAAGTAGATAAATAGGGACCACTTTGGTGGGAAGGTAACAGCATTCCATGTCTAGTCATGCCTGCCACATGACCATGGAAACGTCTGCAGAAGCAGGCAGCGCTGGCTCTTCGGCTTTGAAACAGAGATGAGCACTGACCCCCTAGAGTCGGATACGACTGGCTTTCGAGCAAGGGGAACCTTTACCTTTATTAACTGCGCGGGGCAGCCCCCGCTCTTCCTGGAGGGCCTCGAAGAAGGCGGGCCCGAAGCCTCGGGAGCCGGGCTGCCACGCAGCAGGCCAGCCGGAGCGGGGTGGGTGGGAAGGCCTCTCTTCTTCCTCCCCACCCACGGGCGAGTTCATGCGGGGCAGGGAAGGAAGTGACGCGGCTATGGCGGAGCATTATGTCAAGCCAGGTAAGGAGCTGTTGCTGGGAGGAGGAGGAAGGGAAGCCCCGAAGAACGGGCGGCTAAAATGGCGGGCTCAGGGTGTGTTTCGTGTCTCTTTCCCTTCCAGGGAACCGAGAGCGTGGCTGGAACGACCCGCCTCAGCTCTCGTATGGGCTGCAGCAAAGCCAGGCTCTGCGTGGGCCCCTCGGTCGACGGGGAGCGGCCAGGGCTGGGGCCGCCGAGGGGACCGCGGCGTCTCCCCCGCCGCCGGGACTCCCTCCTCCGCCTCCAGGTAGGGAATCCAATATCCAATAGCGCAAACCACCTGAACTCCTAGGGTGTGTGTGTGTGTGTGTGTGTGGGAGGGACTCTGTGGTTAAGATGCTCGCCTTTGTCAGCTGGAAGGCAGGCCAGTCGGCAGTTCCGAGACCCGGGTACTGCACGACAGATTGAGCGCCCGTCTCCGCTCTTGGGGACATGAAAGGAGCCGCACTTGGGTGTCCCTTGAGTAGAGTTTCTCCGGCAAAACAAACAAACAAACAAACCAAAAAAACAAAAAAAAAAAACCCCAACAAAACAAAACAGAATGATTTCTAACATGAAATTATTATTATACAGTATAACTGAACTCCAAAATATTCAATCCTTTGCCTTCTGTTTCCATCTCTGGCCGAACAGCTTTACCATCAGCTCATAGGGGGTCTTCTGTGTTTCGAAAGCAAGAAATTGCAAGTAGATAAATAGGGACCACTTCGGTGGGAAGGTAACAGCGTTCTGTGCGCTCCGGTGTCTAGTCATGCCTGCCACATGTGGCCAGCGAAACGTCTGCAGAAGCAGACAGTGCTGGCTCTTCAGCTTTGATGAGCACTGAACCCTAGAGTCAGATATGGCTGGCTTTCGAGCAAGGGAAACCTTTACCTTTACCATAGCAGGTAGGGATATCAGAGTAAACAAAGCAAAGTGAGACAAAAAACCAACAGGGATATCAGAGTAAACAAAGCAAAGTGAGACAAAAAACCAACAATGTGGCACCTTAAAGGCTGTTTTCTAAAATGTGAGCTTTTGTGGATCCAGTACACTTCATTAGATGAGCTGCCTCAAAGATTGTGATATTTTTGAACCACATTCGGGCGTACCCAGGCAACAGCCACCTTGTGTGACCAGCTAATCTTTCTCACACTAAGTCAAGCAAATTATTTATTTAGTGTACGGCACTTGTACACATTGAGTCAATGTACCTGTATAATAAAAAGAAAATATATACAGTGGTACATCGCTTAAAGAGCATAATGCGTTCCCAGGGATTGCTTCTTTAAGTGAGTTTGCTCTTTAAGCGAAACACCATTGTAAGTGACCAATTGTGACTTCTGGTGGGGGGGATTGCGAACCCTGATTTAGTTGTTAAGCGAGTTTTTGGTTGGTTTTAGAGTGAGTTGAGGAGGATGGTGGAGGACAGAAGTGCCTGGTGGACAGTGGTCCATGGGGTCGCAAAGGGTCGGGATCGACTGTGTGACTGAACAACAATAATTTGTTAAGCGAGGCGACCATTCAGACAAAATTCTGCTCTTTAAGTGAGTTAGTCTCTAAGTGAGGTGCTCGTTATGTGAGGTTTTACTGTACAGCAAAACCCCTGGTTACAACCACCTCGGTTTAAGTTTGCTCTGGTTTACAATGGCAAATCCTATGGAAATGCCATCCCGGTTTACAAATTTTTAATGTATTTGTTTTGGTTTACAACGATCAACTGAGGACCACTTTTTAAATTTTTCAATGCATCCCTATGGATATTTCGGGTTACAACGGAGGCTGTTGGAACGGACCTCTGTCGTAACCTGGGGTTTTACTGCATATAAACCGTGTAAAACTAAACATTAATGTATAAACAAACATCTAAACAATGTATATATTTGGTTGCACCAGGAGTCGCCCTTAGAAAATCTTCACTATTACCTTCACATCAGGCGAAAACCTCTATGGAATGAACTCACTAAAAGGTGGCTTCATTTTGGTAGTTTAACATCTGGCCTAGACACGGAAGAAGTCATACATAAGAGTGAGACTTAATGGCATTATTTTATACATGTCAGGTACAGAGGCACACAATGGTTGACTTAGCGTAACAAATACTTCATGCCTTTATCTGAAGTGACATTTTCTTTATTTTTGCATGCATACTTCCTGAGAAACAGAGTCTGACTGATGGAAAGGGGGGCTATATTGCCAGTTCAGTGTGGCTGTTTACAACTAGAATAACAGAAGATCCCCAACTGGAGTTAGGTTTATTGCCATTAAGTTTGCTTCCCTTGAGTTATAAATGGTTGCCATTGTACATCTGCTAATGAGTGGAGGATGAGCGTAACCTGTTGACCACCCTGTTACCTAACCTGGAAAACATCACACCCACACACCCAGAGCTGGTTCTGTAAGTTACAGCAAATAACTTATTAGTTGTGGCATTTTAAATTTGATAATGTCCCAGAAACCCTTGGCTAATATTCAAACCTTTGAGGTGGGTGTCCGGCATATGAATATATTGTATCTCTGCTCTCTCTCCCTGTATCCATGTCTTGTAATGTTTCTGTTCAAGAGTGGCAACTTTCAAATCTTGCGTGGTTTCCAGCTAGATTAAAATGATTTGAGACAGGTTTCCGTGTACAGTATTACCATTCCTAGGAATGAGACAAGCACGGCTACCACTTCAAAAAATTCCAGGTGGGGAGCTGCTTTCAGAATGCTTTCCCCCCTTCCTTCGCCTTAGGCCTGTGATGGCGAACCTTGGCACTCCAGATGTTCTTGGGCTTCAATTCCCAGAAGCCCAAGCACCCTGTGAATCCACATGAATGGGTTTACTGCGATTCATCTGTTCCATGCTGCCCTCGGCGCTCCCGGAAGTAAAACGCAAACCCATTCGTGTGGGTTCTTAGGCTTCTGGGATTTGATGTCTAAGAACATCTGGAGTGCCAAGCTTTGCCATCATGGCCTTAGGTCAAGGCTGCGAGGGAGACGATTGCATGTTTCAGTGGCCCCGTTCATTGTGTTCCTTAGCCAATCTGTCTGCTGTTGCCTTTTCCCTCCTTTCCTGTCAGACGTTTCCTTTCTGGGGACAGAGCGTGCGTCAGAGTCTGGCTTCAGCCCCCCCCTAATGTGACCTAATTGTGGGCAAAAGACCAAAGTTCCTCCTTGCCGCTTCTGAACCACATTCTGTTTCATAATGACAACAGCCCTTAGATAACAGTCTTCTAGATTACATCAGTGTGCAATTGCTCATCTAGCTGTACAGTGGTACCTCGCTTAAAGAGCATAATGTGTTCCACGGGGTTGCTCTTTCAGCAAGTTTGTTCTTTAAGCAAAACACCATTGTAAGTGACCAATTGTGACTTCTGGCAGCGGGGGATTGCGAACTCGGATTTAGTTGTTAAATGAGTTTTTGGTTGTTAAATGAGGCGACCATTCAGAACAAATTCTGCTCTTTAAGCAAGTTACTCTCTAAGCGAGACGCTCTTTATGCGAGGTTTTAGTTTTACTGTACTTCTTTAGTCGCCAATAGCAGCAGAGCCTCACATATCCTTGAATCTGTTTGTGGCAAGAACCACCAAGTCTTTTGGCATTTGAATGACAAGAATACACAATTTAAATTGAAGTGGTACCGTTAGTCTGTGCAAAGACAAAAATGTTGTGGCACCTTAAAGACTAACGGCTGTATTTTAATGTGAGCTTTCCTGGATGAAGTCCACTTCGTCAGACATAAGTGTCAGACTTCATGGCATTAATTTATACATATCAGGTATGGAGGCACACAATGGTTGGCCAATATAACAGATAGGTTTACAAATCGGTGTGGCTTTTTACAGCTGGTAATAAGTTTTCACAAGACTCTGTAGACTGTAGCCTGTAGGTAGCAAAAACAGCCGTCACGGCTACACCCTGCGAGATCTGCCTGGTTACAATGTGGGGGGTATTTTATCCAACGTGACATTTTCATTATTTTTGCATGTGTACTTCCTATGATGAACAGCTGGGGCCTGAAAAACAGTCTGACTGATGGAAGGCGGAGGGAGGTATATGGCCTACCAGAATTATGCTGACTAGGAGTGATGGGAATTATGGTTCAGCATCTGGCAAGCCAAATGTTTTGAGACACTGGTTTGGATTTGGCAGTGCTCCTTCTTTGATATAGGTATAAACTGAATTACACTCTCGCCCCCCTTTGACCTGTCTTTATCTCTTCTTTCTCAGTTAGGTCTCCAGGCTTCCCTACACACCCTGTGGATCTGCCTCCTCCACCTGGCCTTCTAGGTCCTCTTCCGAGGACAGATGTCACAAAAACACCTGCTTCTGAGGCAGAGGAAGAGTGTGGTGTGGAAGATGTTCTTCCCCCCTTGAACAAGGCTCTGGATAGCTGTAGGAAATCTGTGCCGGTGAGAGAAATTGCAAGTCTTTCTTAGGGCTTCACTGTATTTTTGAAATGAAAAAAAGTTATTGAGTATCAGTGGCAGCAGTTGTGGTCCGCTCTCGAATGAACTGCTTGATCATCTCATGTCCCTCCTCTAACTAGGCGTCCTACCAAAATTGGGTACAAACCGTTGCTGTCTGAATGGCACATCAGAAAGGCACCAGGTTGGGGAGGAATGAAATGGCACAACTTCTGTTCCCAGACTTCTGAGCACAAAGAGGTGTTAATTTTCTCTAACCTCATGCCTTGAGCGCTTTCCCAGAATCCCAATGGTGCTCAGCAAATTTTGGTCCAGATTTAAATGAGACGTTAACAGTGATTCATATCAGACTTCATTCTCAATGGTCTTTCAGCCTGCTGTCTGCCTGGACAAGCTATGCTTACGGACGCTGCAATAATTCTAGTAGTTTGACATGACATCTGAATTGAACTGCAGGAGGGATTTCGCTTTCATCCGTTTAGCAGAGGAATGGTGGCCATGTGTTGAGAAATCACAAATATCACCCAACTTTTAAATAATCAGTATGCTTGTTTTCAGAAACAAGTTTGTGATGATATCAGCAAGCGCTTGGTCATTCTACAGCAAATGTGGGCAGAAGGCAAACTCTCTGCTCCCGTGAGAAAGAGGATGAAGATTCTAACACAAGGTGAGAAGCAACTTAAGGGGGGGGGGTCCAGCTGTGAACTTGAGACTCCACTTTACGTAATCCCTGCAGCAGCTCTGCTGAACTAGAACCACTGTGGTGTGTTAATCGTTTTTTTCAGCTGAACATTTTCTTTGGCAGCAGATTCCCTCGTGGAGGAAAGCAGGTAATGAACAACAATCCTTCCTTACTTCTTGGAGTTCTGAGTTCTTTTGTTCCTTTTAGAGCTCAAGAACCAGCACTGGAATGCAGCCGATGAGATCCATCGCTCACTCATGGTGGACCACATAACCGAAGTAAGCCAGTGGATGGTGGCAGTCAAAAGACTCATTGCAGAAACAAGGAACTTGTCTACAGTTGATCTAGTAGATGAACAGAAAACTGAGACCGATTTGGAGCCGGTTTGTCAGCAAGACTAGGCTTACCTTAAGGAATTAGTCGTGTAAGACTGACTGTCAGCCTGGAGACAGCTTGGCCCAGTACGGCTTGTTTCCTAAATAGCAGAAAACCTACTTCATTTTATAAGCATTAGCTATCTTGTTCAAATTAGCTTTTGCTGGACTGTGCAAAGCTTGACCAAGGAGCACCTCCCGGATAAGCCAGAGAAATCTGAGCAACTCTCTGAAATCCAGTAACAGGTTAAAAATCTCAGTATGTTCTGCATGTGTTTATGAAATGGACAGAGGGGTACAACTGCACCATTGTACAGTGATAAATGGAAACACCACCATGGCAAATGTAATGTTGAAACTGAAGAGTTTGCATGAAGAGATATTACAAAGATTGCCCCTGACTGTATCTGTAAGTATGAATGAAACTACACTGATACGTTGGATAATGTTGACTTGGTTCCCCATTGATTGCACGTTTTTTTAAAAAAGCCCTGTTCCCTTTCTGAAGAGGAAAGGAAACGGGGGTTGGGGAGGGAAAGTGCCTCGCATAGCCCTTTGTTTGCAAAGGGAATGAGGCTTCCTCACAAGCAAGGAGCTAGCAAAGAGCTATTCCAGCCTCGAATAGTCCTTTGCTTGGGAAGGGAACCAGGCTGGAATAGCCCTTTGCTTCTGAAAGGAGCCTCATTCCCTTCCCAAGCAAAGGACTGTTCGAGGCTGGAATAGCTCTTTGCTAGCTCCTTGCTTGTGAGGGAAGCCTCGTTCCCTTTGCAAACAAACGGCTATGCGAGGCTGGAATAGCTCTTTGCTTGCAAGGGGAGCTTCATTCCCTTCACAAGCAAAGATAACGTTGGGGAATTTGAGGCAAACATTTGCATCGGACAACTTTATCTTAACGTTGTGCGATGCAAATGTTTGCCTCAAATTCCCCAACGTTATCCGATGTAAACGTTATCCGATGTACCACTGTACAGTAGATGGAGGACAGAAGTGTGAATATGTATAAATGGAAAGACAAGGTGTATACGCATAGTAGGAGCTTGCCAATAGCAGTCCACTGTTTTTCAGCAACTGCACAATATTCTCTTAAAGGTACAGTAATTGCATTTAGTATTTTACTTTGCAATGTTCTGTACTTAAATAAATATCCTAGATGGCAATTTTTTTTAGTAATGAGCACATTTATGACCTATGTAATGAGTCTTATATCATCTAATTTGGAGCAATAATGACAAATTTTAATAAAGTTAGCACCCTGATCACCTGTTGTCTTTATAGTTATCTTATCAATATGATACTCTGCTGATTTGTGTAGAGCGAGGTTTTGTTAGATCTTCTTCCCACAATTCCTACTGAAGGGGCTTGACAACAATTTCCATTCTTTGTCAGCTCAAATGTATGGAGCTTGGGCTATGAACTTCCTCGTTTGTCTGGATCCAGCAGACTGGGGTATGAAAGCTGTAATCACACAAGTGGCTTGGTAATTTCCCTAGCATTATCAAACCTCTGATTTTGGAGTAACTAAGATAGTATGATCTATGAGTAATAAACTTTCTCAGCCTAATTTGTCTCACAGAATGTGAAGCTAAGGGATGGGACAGAATATTATATCCACCATTCAGCTCCTGAAAAGAAAGGCAGAACAGAAAGTTAATGTGCTAGAAAACATCCCGCTGTAGCTTGTTTTCAATACCAGAAAGATATCCTACATTTTCTATTATACAAATGTTCTCTGTATTAAATTAGTAAATGCTTTATGGCTAGTGAATAGGTAGTGGCAGCCAGACTTTAGGGGCAGTAAAGACAGTACGGAGACTTTAAACGGACTGTAACCTTATACCTGACATGTTTTAAAGTCACTTATGCAAGAAATTCAATCTCCACCCAGTGGACTTCTTACATTGGAGAAAAGGGATGATCAGGCAGACAAAAGGTTTTTGACGAGGGCATGTCTAGATTGATCAGAGTGCCCACCTTTGGGGGGTGGGGAGAAGAGAGAAGTAATGTGCTATTTGGTATGCTCCACCTGTCCAAATAGGAACCAAGACTGAGTAACTGAACACTTCCCCTGATTATTCATAGAAAGATGACTTTCACCATCCACACTAATTCAATCACCAAAGGGTAGGAGAAGTATTCATCAGTGTCAAATGGTTGCTTATTTGTAACTGTGGTTCTTAAGGGATCACCTGTGGAGTCACACAATTAGGTATACTGTAAGTTTACTTATTAGTGGCATGAGTGTCACTGTAGAACTGTGGTTCCCAACATGGGGCGCACACACTGCAGGGGGGGGGGATTTTTATTTTTAAGGAGGCAATTCATGACTGAGTTATTAAGTGTGGTAGGCTTGCAAAATAATACTAAAAGCACCACCTCCTGGTTAATGAGGGAGGTGGAAACAATGTTAGGGAGGAAAGAGATGTTGGATTAATTACTCCTTTATTTGCATGAATGGTCAGACAAGAAGAGATGGAGATAATAAATTATTATTGGCTCAAAAGGTAGCTTTGTGAATGGCAAGAAAGAACTCTAGTGGAACTGAAGGGGTGTACCTCTGGTATTAGGTTCTTTTGGGCCTTCATAAACCTTTAACAGCAAGGTCAACAAGAGGCCTGAAAGGGTGTGCCCCTATAGGGAAAGAAGGCAAACAGATGTACTTTGGTGGAAGAAAAAGAGTTCTCTGTCAGTTAGGATGGAAAGAAATTAAAGAACATATGATGTGTAGTGAGAGCATGGTGAGAGTCCATATTGTTGATTAATATCTAGTAAGACACACTGTCAGGGTGAGTGGCATGTAAAATACATCACCTTCAGAGGAATGAGCGATGCAGAGTGGAATAAATGAACACCTGAAACCCTTTAAAATATATAGTACAGGAAAGGTGATTCCTATATTGTGAAGATGCATATTACAAATGCTCATGTTATACAGTTACACTAAAGTACATGTGACCCAAATGAATTTCTGGTAAAGTAGGAGGAAATCTGGCTCAAGATCTAAAATGTCTAATATTGGAATAGTAAGAAGTATCAGAGACTGGAGACCAAAATAACCTTCTAGAATACTGTACTGCTGTCAATAGCAAGTCTCTCATTGAGTTGAAAAATGCCAGTATGAAGTGGAAAGTAAAAGCTCCTGGAGGACATGACAGAAGGATGTTTTGGAGATCTCACCAAATACTGACTGCATAATTAGGCAATGTCAAAATGAAGCCATCAGATAAGTGCTGGAGGCAGAAAGAGTGCCTTTCAGAGAGCTAGCTCTAGCAGTGGGTACGCTTTCTGATGGGTTTGCAACACCTAAGCTGTTACAAACCGGTAATAAAATACACTACCACAGTGGATGAAAGGAAACACTCAAGATGTGAACGAAGTCAGGACTGTCAGCTTTAATGCTAGGGATCTGACAAAGTTGCAGCATTAACTAGTCAGGAAGAACAACCATTGGCAAATACCCACCTTCCCAACTTTTGGTGGCTTATAAGTAATGGAACAAACTAACATCAGCACAAACAGGATTGCCTCCAAGACTTGAAAATCCTTCATATAAATCAGGGGTTCCCAACTTATGGGCCGGATCTGGGCCCCAACAGCAATTCATCTGGCCCACACCAACCACACCAGCGGAGGTAAAACGCACCTGTGAAAAACACTGCTGGAAGCATTCTGTGCATGGACGATTTACTTCTGCTTCCAGTTGGGAGGAACCACATAACTGGCCCATAGTTCCAAAAGGTAGGGAACCCCTGCTATAAATGTTTTACCAGGCATTAGTGCAGCCGCCTTCAGTTGCTGCTTGTTTGTGGGTATTTCTACCTTCAGTTAAGTGAAAAGCATGCTCTATTTAAATTGAGATCCGGTGACTGACTTCGCCATTGAAGAATATCCCACCTTTGTCCTCAGAAACTATTGGGTAGATTTTGCTGTATGTTTTGGGTCATTATCCATCTGTAGTACAAAGTGGTGTCCTATCAGTTTTGCAGCATTTGGGAAAACCTGAGCAGAAAATGTAGCCCTATACACTTCAGAACTCATCTCTCTGCTTCCATCAGCAGTCAGGTCATCAGTAAACATACCCATGATATAAGACTGCCTCCACTATGTTTGTCAGATGACGTGGTATGCTGTGGATCATGAACTGTTCCTTTCTTTCTCCAAACTTTTCTCCTCCTATCATTCTGGTACTATTTAATCTTGGTCTCATCGGTCAAAAAAAAATCTTATTCCAAAACTGTGCAGGTTCTATTAGGTGTATGTTGACAAAGTCCAATCTGGCCTGTTCTTGAGTGTTACCCAGTGGTTTGCACCTTGTTGTGAAGCTTCTGTATTTGCATTCGTAAAGCCATCTCTTGACGCCTACCTCCTCAAAAGTGTTCTTGATCTGGTGAGATGTTGTGAAAAGGTTCCTCTTCAAGATGAGCAGGATTCTGCAGTCGTCCATTTTAGTTTTAGTTATCTTCTGTGGTCATCTAGCCCTTTTGCTGTTGCTGAACTTGCCATTTATTTTCTTCTTTTTCAGAATGTTCCAAACTGTCATATTGGCCATTCCCAATGTTTTCACTATCTCTCTGATGGGTTTTGTTTTCTTAGCCCAATGATGGCCTCCTTACTCACATGGACACTTCTTAGGATCTCATGTGCAGAGTTCCAGTGAATGGCTACTACCACATGCAAGCATAAGACTCATAACCATCTACATGCCTTATATCTGCTTGACAGGTCAATGAGAACTCCAGAAAGAGGCCATATGCCTGGCCATGCAACTGCATCTCAGCCATTTGTTCCATTATTTATTTAGATTTATTATCCCGCCCCAATCAGGTGAACCTGACTCTAGTCCCATTACTTATGAGCCACCCAAATGGGTTTGTGTGTCTGCCAATGGCTATGCTTCCTGACTGGTTCATATCCCACTTTTGTCAAGCCCCTTCCATTAAACCTGACAGTCCTGATTGGTCATGTCTTTCCTTTCATCCTCATCTGTACCTTAGTGGGGTTCCAAAGAAACGATCCTTGTTCCTATTTCTGAACCTCACTGTATGCCAGCATAAGCATAGATATTATTTCAATTACAGTAAAACCTCACATAAAGAGTGCCTCACTTAAAGAGTGCCTCGCTTAAAGAGCAGAATTTTCTCTGAATGTTCGCTTCGCTTAACAAATAAAACAAACCAAAAACTTGCTTAACAACTAAATTGGGGTTCACAATCCCCCCTGCCAGAAATCACAACTGGTCATTTACAATGGTGTTTCACTTAAAGAACAATCCCGTGGAATGCATTATGCTCTTTAAGCGAGGTACAACTGTATTTAACATTTCTGCATCTTCAGAGAATATTTATGACACTAACAATTGATACTGGAAAAGCCTGCCTGCCACGGTTTTTGAGCTGGGGGTTGTCCTAAATTAGATTTCACTAATTATGTTTTTAGATGTCCCATGTACATTAATCCAAGGGAACAGTTTTAAAAATACCTGTATAATTATTGCTCTTACCAAAGTTTATTCCACGAGTTTTTATTTTCCAAATAATATGAAAAAATGATGCCAACTATTGTTTATCCTGTGCTAATGCTTTTATATACGACTAGTACTATTTTTTAGAAAAATATATCTAGAAGAGACTGTAGAAGTGACTGTGCAGATGATTATTTTAGCTGTCATTTTTTAAAGGCTAGTACTGATGACAGATATGTATTTCCCTTTACTGTTGTTTTAAATTGTTCACATTTTGCATATGCCTTTTGCATAAGCCTTTGTTAAAAGCCACAAATTTGACCGCCTTTGGAATGAAAACATCAGAAATACCATATTTAAAAAGAATGTAATTTTAATTCTGAGGTATGCTGTGTTGAGTATAAAAAGAGCCTCAGGCTTTTGAATATTTTAGCACAAACCCGTTTTAATTCTTTTCCCTCTGGCAATTGGTGACCAATGAATAAAATTATTGTTTAACTAGAATGCTCTTGGGAATTATGGTGGGCCCACCAGTGATTCATACATTTGCTGCTATGGGACGCCCTTGGCTTCCTATTTATTTATTATATTTATAACCTAGCGAGCATTACAACACTTACATCAGAAGCAGCAGTGCTGAATAGATGGACGTTTCTTTAAAGTTATAAGGATGTGTTAAAAATGAAAACACTTGCAATAATAATACAAAAAAGTAAAATCTTCCGATTCTCAAAATGTAAATGTGAAACACCACTGACTATCACCATTCAACAGCAACCGGCAGTATATATTTAAGATTACTACACAAAGACCATAATGTTCATCTTTTTATTGAATATTCAGGTAAATATTTCACATTAATACAGGCTACATAAAGTAGAGCCACTATACGACATGAAATTTACTCAACGTTTTTCCTTTTATGTATGTAAACAATTATACATGTATTTATCACCCTAAAAGGCTGAAATCATGTAATCATCTAGTTCTCTGCTGCATACAAGTAGCATTCAGTAGTGTTTAGCCAAAAGCACTAGGGTTCATCTGATTTTGAGTTCAAAATGGCTAAACTAACTGAAGAACAGAATCAGTTGAAACTCATTTTGTTCTTATACAATGGGCAACAAGCTTTTTCCTTGTTGGAGCCCATAGAAAAAAATTGCTTAGTTAGGCACATTAAAAAAATTCCCCAAGTTCTTCCAAGGTCATAGTTTTGCCAAACAAGGCTTAAAAAAAAAGAAGGAAAAAGAAAAGAAAAGAGTAGGCCCTCCTAAGTCAGTTGACATATTTGAGGTGCATGTTTCCAATGTGAGGCGCCCAGGTGCCAGGCCACATCTACAGTGGGAGAAACATCACAAAACACAATTAATTTCAAGACGTAGCATCAACGCCACTACAAAGCGCTACAGGATAAGATCACTGTAATGAGGGGACCCCTTCCCCCAAGGCTTCCAAATCGAGCAAAGAAATTTGGCTCCAACACAGACGTGACACCAATAGCCAAGTGCCGGGGCTGATACACATAATATGCTTTAGACAACACACTTTCTCAGCACAATATTAACCTGAGATTGGAAAAACTAGAAGTCAGTTGTATTTTTACAAGGCTTCAATTCCATTATTTAAGGTGGAAGCTCAAAAATAGAAGGGCAAAGGAAGGGTTAATTACTGCACCTGCTGAGCATCTGTACATTCTGCTGAATTCTGGACAACTTTTATCATGGGGTTCCATGCTGGATCTGGAGTATGCAGTCCATTAAAAAGTGGGCCACCTGGTCCATCCGCTAGCTGAGGATGAGAAGGTATTATAGTCCCTCCATACATAGAAATGGGCAGGCCCTAAAACAGAACAGACAGGCTAGTTTACAGCAAATAATAGCATAAAACTAGACCTATAGAATGGTACTGATTTTTTTCTGTTCAAGTGCACAATGTCATCAAACATATTATAAGACATGGAAGCATTGTCTACAAGAATTCTACAGCATTTAAGAAGGTACTGATAACTTATCAGCCAATCTATTGACTGCATTAAAAATATTCATCTGTGTCATCTCTACGCTTACATAATTTAAACATACTGTACATCTTATCTCTATCTGGAATGGAGATCTCTTAGAAACTGGCCACCCTGGCTTCGTTTTTGTAACATGGCTATGCTTTAAAAGTGTGTAAACATTTAACTGAACTAAGCAAGGCAGCCCACAAACCCTCCCTGTCTAAACTAATGTTTCTATTCTCTGCTTTCAGTTTAGTCCTCTTCTTCTTACATTGTAATAAATGAGATCCTTGCAGTAAGACTATGGGGAACTTTGGTTGCCTGTAAGAGTTTCTTCTCCACACTATACATAGTAGTCGTCAACTATTTTTTGTTCTCCAAGGTCATTTCCTTAATCCATGTTCTTGGATTAAACCAAGTGGTGGACAGAGCCAGAACCAAAATGAGCAAGTCCCTCACAGGGGGGTGCAGGGCACCATGGGAAGGCGCCCCATGGGAAGGCGCTGGACAGGGAGTGGTGGGGGCGCCTATTTGGGGGTTGGGTTGGGGTTATCCCATACATTGCTATTGGCGCCCCAGAGGCGAGGCGAGGGTAGGACAAAGCCCGATTGCCCGATATACCAGCATGCACCTGCCCCCCCCCCCCAATCAATTCATGCCAGCTGTACCTAGCAGGCTGCTGGGAAAGGGACCAATTTCTTTTGAACTGTTCAATGCCGAGGATTTTTAAGAATAAAAATATTAATTGATTAATTTACTATCATTAGAAATAGAACCATACATGTAATTAGGTCAAGGGCTATCTTCAGCTTTAGCATTCAGGTCTTCTACCTCTATACTAGATACTTAACAGCATATAATAGACTTGAAAAAAAGAATTTACAGCAACATAATCTCTAAATACTTAGATACTTAAGAGACTGTGTCACCCCAAAAACATATGTCCGTCCCATTAGTGCAGACTGGAGAGGCTCTCTAATCGTTCCATCTGCTAGAGAGGCACGTCTCTCTAGCACCAGAAGGAGGGCCTTCTCAGTGACTGCTCCGGCCCTATGGAACCTCCTGCCAATTGAGTCAGAATTACTGCCCTTCGGGAAAGGGTTAAAAACCTGGCTGGCAAAGCAGGAGTGGGGCACCAGCGACGTGGTGACCCATGCCTTCTGGCTAATTTAGCAAGAATGCTCTCTCTCTCTTTCTTTTAATCTGTAGGGGTTGGGGTGACTTTTGGTAGTAGTTTTAATTGGGTTTTAATTGGTTTTTAAACTGTGATATTGGTTTAATTCTCTGTGAGCCGCCCAGTCTTCAGAGTTGTCTGGCAATATAAATCAGAAAAAATAAGTAATTTGAGATATTATCTCCAAATGTCTACCAGCCCAACAAACTATTTAAAAATGATTATATATCAGGAAATCTCTAAAACTCAAAACTGGAAGATTGTTATTTATATGATTCTTTTGAGAATATCCAGTGAAAGAATGTAACTGAAATAAAATTTGAAGATGTATAATAATAAACTGAGTCTCTGTTGTAGCAATTGTATGACGACTATGCATGGGGATTAAGGGTATACGTGTGAGAGAAAGAACACCCCCCACCCGGAAAACATACTTTAGAGAAATCCACAAAGTTGTTCGGCATAGGCTGCTGGAAAATGTTTGAGGGAGCCACTATTCCAGAGTCATCTCTTTCCATAGGCTGATGGTGAGAAAAGGTGCCTGGATCTGACAGCTGCTGATGTACTGGATGATTTCCCATTACAGGCTGGGACCAACCTGACAAGCCTTCTAGAAAGATAAAAGTAGTATTTATTTAAGATCAGATAAGGAAAAAAAAAGGCTAGTTTTTTTCCCCACTATTAAAATCTTTCTTTAGCCACACTCACCTGAGACACTGTTAACACCGAAAGACCAAATTCCGCTGTGACCAACAGGGGCCGCAAAGTTGTTTCCCAAAGGGGTCGGTGTAACAGAACCGCCTTGCCTAATTCTAGCCAGTCTCTCTGTTCCAATAGGCTGTGGCACCTTTCGATCTTGAGTTGTGTTCCCTGCCTTTGGCTGACTCAGGGCAGACGGCGCAGATGTAGCTGACAGAGGTGAAGATGATCCCGAGGAAACTGATGGAATAGGAGATTCACCTGATGAAGAAACAGTTCTCTTGCTTTATCACTTAAGAAACATTTGGCTAACTTTGCTGCACTTCTACGGAGTCCTTTCACAATACCTTGCTTCTAAATTCAGCAGCTCCTATTCTGACCCAATAGTTGGTTCTTACTACTGAAGGGTCAGTGTTTTGAAAGAGGCAAAAGCTGTGTTTTGAACTGTAGTGCTTCTGAAATAAAGCTACCTATGCTGGTTTAGGAAACGGGGGAAAACTACACAGAACAGTTTGCTGTCACAGCAGTGGTCTTTCACAGCATCATACAATTCAGCTTATGGGATCAGTATTATATCATAGTCAAGGAGCTATCTGAAATATCTGAAACAGGAACTTATTTTGAAGTCTTGAGCAGCATTCCCTTAGAGGGAAATGGCCAGGCTCACTTATTTGTGGTAAATAGGACTAAATCAATGAGAGGAGATGCTATCTCACCTTTCTCTTTTTCTACAAACCCCACCCCACTAATTCTCACTTTCTCTCATATACACTCACTCTTTAAAATTCTCCTTTAGAAGGGATAATTACAATTCCATCATCAGCCTACTGCTCAATTGGCTTGTGAGGAAAGGATAAGAGAAGGAAGAAGCCAATTGGGTGGGAAGGACCTATAGGTTGAATCCAGCCTTAGACCAGTAGTTCTCCATCCCTGATCATCAGTGCCAATAAAAAATCATACCACTCTGCTGAAGTTATCCTGACTACTTAAATCAGGAGTGTCCAAACAATAGTCCAGATCCGGCCCCTGATGCCAATTCATCCAGCCCACGAAGTCCTCGTCACTCCCGATGGAATAACGGGAGTGTTTTACTTCTGCTTCCTGGAGTGATGAGGGTTTTGCGGGCTGAATGAATTGGCATCAGAAGCCAGATCCAGCCGCAGGCCACAATGACTGGCCCCCTGAACCATATGACTGGCCCTCGGCTTGAAAAGTTTGGGCACCCATGACTTAGATTATGTACACTTCCCTCGCCAGACTCCAAGTTCCTTTACTCTTTATTTTATAGAAACAAGAAATCAGATGGCTCCCAATTTATACTGCTTCTTACATTCCTGTTCAGCTTAAACACTTAAGAAAATCTCGGTGTAACTGAATGTTGGCAAGAAATGTGAATTTTCACCTATATAGTGAAACAGCTGACTACTACTGTGCAGCTTAAACTAAGAGAGTGCAGCTTTCCCCCTTTCTCCATTTCCAAGACTCTAGGTCAAATGAGTAGAGGAAAGACGCAACTGGAGAGAGGCAGGCAGCAATTCATCCCTTCTATTCAGAGATTAGGCTGATCTTCGGTAAGGATAATTAAGAAAAAGGTAAGATGTCTGACTTAGATCCATACCTTTCTAGACTACAGTGTGCCCAAGTGTGAACCACAGGACCCCTCCATCACAGCTTGGGTCCTGAAGGGACAATTTCTGGTCTAATACCTTACTTGCACTTTTATAGCCCCACCCCAGGCCAGTCAGTCACTAATTTGAAATAAGACTTCAATGGGCCTAAATAATATCTGTGAAACAAACAACACAAAGGTTAATTTCAAGTCCCCCATTTTTAAAATAAAAATGTGGGGGCTTGGGATGGGCTGTCTCAGGTCTGGTTATAGAAGTAGCCCCTGGACCTCTGGAAGTTGCCTACCCTTGTCCTTGACAAATATAACTTAATTTTACTGTTTGACTATTATGACCATAGGTTTAACTGACAAAAATTATGAGAGGTTTTTCAAAAGGTTGTTAAAAAGCATCTGTCCAAACTTAAATTCACATGTGGTTTCATGAATCATCATTTTTCTAAAATTACCCAGCTAGTTCAACAAAACAAAGCAAGCTGCATCTCAGAGAGTAATGGTGTCATAACAAATATAGTTTTAACTTCCCACTGCAAGGAAATTTAAAACAGATTATGCAAAAGGTGGGGATAGAGATTTAAACCACCACAATTTGTTCCATCCACTTTATTCCACTGTTTAACCCTTCTCAAAGGGAAGCATGACATATCTATTTGATCACATGTCTTGTTTGGTTTGGTCCAGGAGACACGATTTCAAGAAATTCTTAACTTCCTCTCTACCCCAGTTTCCCTAATCAACACTCTAAACAATCCTTCTCAAAAATCATATAGCCAGCAAAAGTTCAATACCAAGAATCAAATTACAGACATCCCCCCCCCCCCAAGCTCCTACATGAATTTGCAGCACTTGTCCAAGGATGTGGTGAAAAATGCTGTCTGTTAAAGCTGGGAGTCCCAACAGGTGCTGGCCCTTGAAGATAAACCCGTGCTCCTTGAATATTTGCTGAAAAACCTGCCATAGGCGCTGAAGAGGAATTTGAGGAGCTGCTGGATGGATCTAGAGAAGGTAAGCCAAAAATTAATACAATTATATTTGAAAAAATAACCCTAGAGCTTTAGAAAGACTAGACTTTCTCATACTGCACTAGGAACCAAAAAAGCCAACCCCCTACAATCATGTTCAGAAGAGATTTAGCATCAGAGTGCATTAAAAACACTCGGCCATTGATCCTGATTTCTAATACCAAAAATGCTGAATAATATTTGGGATGTTTCTAAGAATGCTCAAAAGATAATTACATTCTATGCTTTTAAATGTCTGTTTTTACCCCCAACCCTGAATTGCTTCTCACAACAAAGCTGTATATATCCTATGGACATTTAAGACGGGCAAAGTCCTACTTCCAAATCTGTACACAATCAAGCCAAAACAGGAAGAATTGGTTAGCTAGTAACAAGATTATCTTCTTTGCTTCTTCTTTTACCCCTTCGGTGTCGAGGGAATTAAGAAGACTGAGTTCATGATTGCAGTATACATAAGAATTTTGAAGAAGGAAAAGTTACTTATGTAGTTTAGCGATTTAAAATTATCTTCAGAATGATGCAATATGAAATGGATATTTCAGATTTCTTCACCAGTAGTGAAATTTGTATTTGCTCACATTCCACTGCCATTTTAATTAATCTAATCCTATCTCATTATGCCTATAGTAAGAGATTAAAGGAAACGGTACAATAGAGTGAGATGGACTCTGTGAAATGCAATGGAGTAACAGTTTTACGATAACTAGAATATTGAATTATGCTCTTGAAACTAATGATTAGTTACTTCCGCACATATCTTACATGTTTTGTTGCTGACAACACATTGATAGTTGAACATGAAACTTCTAAACACTCAAGGGGAGACTTGCAAATTCTCAAGAGTACAAAAGCATGGATGACAATGGCTGAAACTTCTGTCCTCCAAGGAAATCCTACATACGGCAAACTGACAGTGACCAAAGGCACTATAGACCACCACTGGCAAACTTAGTATTCAAGTGCAAAGTCAGATCTAATTAAAACTTTGAACTCTGTATAATTCGATCACATGAAAGGGTGTTACTGATAACAAGCCAATTTCACCTCTGGTTTAATTCCAATGATAAATACCGGTAAATTTAGTGTCAGAAATTACTCTGGGTTGAAAGGATTTTTCCTGGAGAAACTCCGCTCAGGGGACATTAGAATAAGGATCCTTTCATGTCCCCAAGATCTGTTGTGCAGCACTTGTGTATCGAAACCCAACTTTCCAGTCTTCAAGTTCAGCATCTTAACTACTAAGCCACTGCAGTGCTGCACTTGCATATTGTCTAGAAGCAACTTAAGCCTGCTCCGCACAGAAGAGCATTAAAAAACCCGACTGGATGAAGCCACTCTAGAATTGTTATTCAGTGTACACAAAATAAGCTTTAAAGCCTACTATCTTCATTTGTTGATCCCAAAACTATTAACTAATACCACACAGATGTGTTATTTCTTGTTAACTCCCAAGGTCATCTGCTTGAATTAACAGCTTCGGTAAATAATTGGAGTGCTTTGTATTGAATTGAAAAGTTTACTTCTTGCACCAGTCTCTGGAATCTGTTATTACCAATTCTCATTTTTCAAATCTTTCTCACTCTCTTCAAGGGCTACCCACAAAGTCCAGATTTGCAAACATGGCAAATGTCTATCCTAGACAAATGGTTGACAAAAAGTGCCTGAATTTCAGTAACCAGTCTGCACTATCTGGATGAAAAGAATTTAAAGCCAGAATGTGATAATAACTTTAATGATCACTGAGTGTGCTAGAAAGAATCGGGATATATGATAATAAAGTTTAGATTCAATAAAAAGAAAATTTCCAGATAAAGTGATACCTCGCATAACGAACGCATCGTATAGTGAAAAATTCGCACAATGAAGCATTCGTTATGCAATGGCGATACCCTGCATAATGATTTCCCCCCCATTATGCGGGGTTTTTGGTAACTGGGGTATACCTGCTTAATGGGAACCCCAGTTAACCAACTTTTTTTCCCTGTTATGCGGGGCATCTCTCACAGGGAACCACACCACAAAAAAACCGCATAGCGAAGAGCTCTGTGGAACCGAGTTTTCTCATTATGCGGAGTTCTACTGTAATCCACAAGTGATAATAGACTTCATTTTCAGAAGTAGATTTGTCAGATACAAAGTGGTGCTGTTTTCAGACAGGTTCAGTGGCAAACAGGGATAAGATGTTTGACTGCAAGCCCACTTTACCAAGCACTTATGAAACTAAGCCACATAGTTCTAATACATGACAAATTTAAACACACAGAAAAGCAACGATTTTGAATCTTTAGGTATGAGAGCTATTGCTTCTACTGTATTACCTAAATGGCTCTGTTTATACAAAAGCAACAGCAACAAAACGGAGGGGGATTTCCAAGGTTTGCAGGACCAAATTTTTAAAAAGGAAATAAAACTGGAAAGGGAAATTCGGAAACATCACAATAATGATTACATATGTTCAATGGCCATGGAATACAGTTTGTGGAAAAAGGAAAACTGGAAAGGGAGGGAGGCATAAGGAACTCACAGGTTCCAAACTTGCCGATCACAACCCTTAGGGCATTGCAAAGTATTTTCTTGGGGACTGCTGCAGTTATGCTACACTGCAATATTAAACTATTCTCTTTGGGAATTTTCATTAAGCAAAGTAAGGATAACTACTGCATTAATATAAGGTAAAGGTTTCCTTTGCTCAAAAGCCAGTCGTATCCGACTCTAGGGTTCAATGCTCATCTTTGTTTCATAGCCGAAGAGCCGGCGTGGTCTGCTTTTGCAGAAGTTTCTGTGGTCATGTGGCAGGCATGAGTAGACACGGAACACTGTTACCTTCCCACCAAAGTGGTGCCTATTTATCTACTTGCAATTTCTTGCTTTCGAACTTCTAGGTTGGCAGGAGCTGGGACAAAGACGGGAGCTCATTCCGTCCTGCAGTACCTGGGAATCAAACTGCTGACCTTCCACCTCCCAGTCAGTATCTTAGCCACTTGAGCCACTGCAGTCTCCCGCATTAATATTAGGATAGTATTATAGAATTATATTCTGAAAAATCTATTTTAATGGTTTGGTTTTTAAAAAAAACCCTCCAAATGCCTTTTTACGCAGGTTACCTAGTTATTATAAAAGGGGTCACAACTCAAAAAGGTTTGGGAAACACTGGTCTAACTGGAACAATGAACAGGAGAATTCTACACTTCCAACCTGTTGTTCGGAGATCTCAATTTATATTTATGAGTTTTTGCAAGCACACGTGAGCAATCATTTCCCTTGCCCTCTTTTTACAGAACCTGTGCATTACAGTGTTCAGGTGGGAAAATACAAACAAGGACAGGAAGAGGAACTGGTTAGGGGTCTGAAAGGTTTATACAGTAATACCTCGGATAACGTTTACCTCGGATAACGCTAACATCGCATAACGTTAAGCAATCTGGGGTGGAGAACTGGATCGAATAACGTTAAAGTCCTATGGGATGGATCGGATAACAACCGCTAAAGCCTGTGCGGTTACAATGTATCTCTATTGAGCTTTAACGTTATCCGATCCATCCCATAGGATTTTAACATGCAGTGGATAACACTAAAAATCGGATAACACCAAGACTTGTGGAACCAAGTCTTAGCGTTATCTGAGGTATTACTGTACATGCCCACACAAAATAATTGCTGCTACCTTAAGGGCCCTAAAAGATCACTGAAAGCCCATATCTTTCCAGGGGAGTTACCTGGTTGTATACCAACCTCTATGCTTCAAATTCATGCTAATTCCTAGAGCCCCTGATTACACTCAGTCACATTATACTGTGAAGAAACAGTAACTGGGCAAAAGGTCCATCAAGTGTCCCAGTGTTGAGGATGCCTCTGGCAGGAAATGTAAGAAAAAAAGATTCTGAAAATGCAATCAAGAAGTCAGCAATGAGATCATCTCCTTTCCAATGAAAAATCTGAACAACTCACCGACAGGACTCGTTGAAACTCTCTGAGAAGGTGGTCGAAATCCTGGAGCCTTGGAATTATCAGGATGCACATTTTCCATGTGACCCATCACAGTGTTACCCAAAAATGTAGACTGGACAGCGAAAGACTGATCTGCTGCTGCTGCTGCTGCTGCACGTGTGGACAGTGGGCAGTCTCCCCATCCTTGGTTAGCTGGCACCTGGTTGCTATCAAAAAGACTACTAAAGTGACTGAAGAGTGTTGCTGGCCCAAATGTTGGAGGCAAGGATTTATTCGCTGCATTAATATGCATCTGAGAACCGTTCATAACGTTCATAGGCGATGACAGCTGAACAGGAGGAGGTGGGCCTTGAGAAGGTGTTAAAGGAACCGCATTCGTAACAAAAATAGACTGAGGTTCTTGATGTAGGTTTGGATTTGGTACCATTGAATAAAACGAACCTCTAGGCTGCATTCTGTGAGAAACACGAGGTGCTGGTACAGCTAACTGAGGTAAGTTACCACTGTCCTGATTATCTGTAGCAACTGATCTGGGTGAAGCTAAACTTAGTGGAGTGGGTTCTGAACTGGAAGAAAAGGGCATAGGTATAGGAGGACTCAAATCAGACATATTGGCTGGCAGTGTTTCATCCTGGGCATTGTTTGGAGGTGCAGGGCTGCTGGAAGTGCATGCTTCTAGGACTCCTGAATTGCTGCCAGTTGAGATATTGCTGCTAGTAGCAACTGATGATGGCACACATGTACTTCCAATAGTTTGTTCTGGTGTCGAGGCCTTTTCTTTGGGTACTGGAACAGAAGGAACAGCATCTGTTTTAAGTGCTGGCTGCTGTTGCTGGGGAACGCTGGAGGGCAGAAAGGTAGTGGGAACTTGCCCGTTATTTTCAGACGCAAGAGAAGCGGAAGGCAGTGTGCTACATGTAGTTGTTATTGTTGAGATTGCTGTTGTTGTGGTAGTTGTTTTAGGCACACAAGCAAACAACTGCTTTCTGACTGATGACGGAGTCCGGTTACTTGTTACGCAAAGTGGCTGGGAGGATGCAACGACAGAGGAGACAGTACCAGGGCAGCTAGAAGATAAACCTGTCGGCTCAGACTGCAAAATACTGCCATTCTGATTACTGACACGACTTGAGCTGTTATGCTTTGGAGAGCTGTTTGTGCTGCCTGGGTTAACTGGCCTCACTGGAAACGGCCCCCACGTGTTTGGCGCTGTCGAAAATGTCCCTCCAAACTGGGCCATCGGTAAACGAGGGTGACGAATCTGTTGCATAGTTTGAGCAGCCAATAAAGCAAAATGAGGGTGGGAGTAGGCTAAGGGGAGGGAGACTGGAAACGACGAGCGCACATTTGCTGGGACATTCTTGCTCAATTTGTTAGCAGACTGAAAAGTAGACAGTGTGGATGACTGAGAGGTGACAAGGGATGAACCGCCAAGAGGAAACGAGTTTTTGTTCGAAGATGAAGCAGCACTGACACCAGATGAATAATTCGTATGGACTGATTTTGTGCTGGAAGCGGGCGTTCTTATATGAGTTTTAGGAATTAAATCTTCAAGTTCCTTGGCAGGATCTTGAATTAGGGCATTGATAAGTTGTACTGCATACCTTGTTGACTCTGTTCCACCCCTGAAATAAAGAAAGCAGTGTCATTTGTGAACACTCTCCTCAGTGCACAGGCAATCCATCTGAAGAACTTCAGTTTAGGAAAAGGTCTTATGCACACTACCTTATTGTGATCATTCTTTCTCCATTTTTATCTTTTTGCTTGTCTACATCAATATGAGCACCAGTGACATCCTGGATTGCTGTGATATTGCATCCACCTCTTCCCATTATTCGAGACACAACTGATGCTGGGACAGACAGTTTTTTTGACCTAAACATCAGGATGGCAGATGTGTAAGATTTTGCTTTTATATTTAAACGGTTCAGGCAATAGTATTAATATATAATTTTGGTAAATGGACAAACATTTCAGAATAGCACATGGATTTTACTGGTGTTCTATAAAACATAACAAGCCACCAAACAGTACTTGTTAGATATAAGCTGTTCTAAGAATGCAGGCTCTCTTTCAACTTTTATACATTTTCTACAGGTAATTCTACCATAATTCACTTCTCACTTCCCAAACTTTCAGGAAGTAATACCTTACACATTAATATATATACCACAGACGAGTCTCTGTGAGACAACACAAGCTATGCATTTAAATCCTGGACAAAAGTCCTTTAGCTCTCTAGTGCCCCACAGGCAGCTTCATGACTAATGTGTGTGTGTGAAGAACAGCAGATGGAAAAACATTAAAATAGATTAAGAGAAGTTTCAAAAAAATAATAATAATACTGGAGGTAGAGGATAACAAGCATTTGAAAACTAACCCTCCTAATTATTATTAGTTTTATATGGCTTGGCTCACAATCAATAATTTCAAAATCTTAAACCAGGGGTTCTCAAACATTTTATGCTGCAGGGCTGACCATGCCCCCGGGAAGCACAAGTAAATGTGCCCGATTCTATGTTTACGACAGCCACAGGTGCATTTTATGGCTGTCATAAATGTGTCCATTTCCACTTACGGGTGCGGTGCCGGCAGGTCAGATGGAATGGTGTCATGGGTCGCAAATTGGAAATCCATGTCTTAAACTGAACACTAACAAGAATCCTAAGGATATCCCTATCCCTTCTTTTTCTCAATTCCCACGAAGAGATACATGAGGTATTTCAATATACACTCCACTACTCAGTTGGGCTCTTACGTTCAGAACTGAAGTTCTAAACAGCATACAAATCTCAACCACAATCTTTTCTACAAACGTCTCATATCTTCATTCAATACACAACTCTGAGTGCTCTCCCATACCTTTTTGCTCCTGAACAGCAGCGTCCTCCTCTTTGCAGCTGAAACTGTTCAACTGATGTCGACTGCAGACTGTTGCTAGGGGAAGGGTCTTTTAAAACTCTGCCTACTTGCCTATAAATGGTTGAAAAGACTTGTTTTAATTAAGCAAGAGGGAAGAGGAAATAAAGGTTTTATAGGCAATAGGTGGGAAATAGCTCTTAATGAATTTTAAATTTTCAAATTTTAACAATTTAATATTGTAATGGTTTTTATCCTATTGTTTTGTAGAGTTTTTATCTGTGGTGTTTTTATATGTGTAAGCTGCCCTAAGTCGCCTCGGCGAGAGGTCAGCAGTAAAAATGTGATTAAATAAATAAATGAAACCGATTCATTTTCCAGACCAGCCTGTTTAAAATGTGAAATCAAATCAATTCCAACCTAAGGTGACCCTAATAGGGTTTCCAAAATATGTGAGATATTGATGGAGTGGTTTTACCAGCGCTACTCATCAGCAAGTTTCCATGGCTAGGAAGGGAACACAGGTATTCTGAGTCTTAGACTGACAGTACTCGTTACATTACAGTGGTTTAAGTAGCTTTATGATAGTAGGGCCTTTAAAATGCTCTGGAAGCATTTTTAAAGCTTTCATCATAGGAAACAGCAACAACAACAGCACAAAATACAAAAGAAGAGTACTGTTATATCTGAATTATTAGGAGTACTGTATATAATTCAACAACTGAAAGTTTGTATCTCCTTCGACACCTGAAGATGAAAAAGCTTTTACAGCTCAGATTTTAAAAAGCTTCCTACAATAAGCAGCAATTTATATTGTTAATAAAACCACTGCACTATTAGTATACACCTAACTAAATGTTCTTCAAATGGCGTGTCTCTTATGAGATATAATCTGCTTTGCCCATGTTAATTTTACGCCCAAAAGGATATGGGAGTAAACTTCAAGCGTTAGTCTCTCCCTGGCCTAATGTAGAACCGTTAGTGTATATCGAGAATCTTACAAATAAGCCCAATTTACATGATTTACTTGGTATGAAAAAGCTTAAATTGATCACATCTAAGTCCCATGCTACATTGGAATGTTTATGTTCAGCAGGGGAGCACACAAAAAACTGTACACACTAGTACTTGATATAAAGTTAGTAAATGCTAAGGATTCTGTCTCTTAAGTGTTCACTCACTGCTCTGTACAAAACCCCACAAATTCTACTGGTCAGGTAGATATAAAAATAAATAAATAAATAAATAAATAAATAACCTCCAATTTTACACTAATCAGTAAATAAATTCAATGCCCATAAAAGGGTTATATTCAATTTCATTAAAACGTGTGGAAACATACCTCCTCACGACTTCTTTCCAGCCTTCTTCTCTTTTCTGGCCTCTTTTTGGACTAGTCAGATTTAACTTTACATTTGGAGATGTCAGAGGCAGAGGTACTGCTTTATAACTTGCTGTTAAGGAGTTTGGATTAGCTTCACCTTCAATTCTAAGGACAAAGACCATTTAATTATTAATTGTATGATACTAAACTTCCAAAACTTTTGCAATTACCAAATTCTATGTTATTCAATGGTGTGATGATCTACATCAGGGAATGAATTCAAGATTCAGTGAGAGCCCTAAGGTGTTTTCTTTGTATACTTCTCAATTTACTTTTCAAAGGAGCATTGTTAAATGGGAAATTCATTCATTGTATTCTTAATGGTTTTTATTTAGTTTTTGCTTTACTTTAATTGATTATAATTATATATGTTTTTTATGATGTCTTAATTTTGTAATTGTGATAGGGGATTTCTTGAAATGGATGATACTTTGATATGTTATTGATATGATACTTTGTTATGTTACTGATATGTGATACTTTGATATGTTATTGATATGTTTTATTTTGATTTGTTTTAATATGTGATATTTTGTGATCTGTGTTGTTAGCCACGCTGAGTTGCTTTGGCAAATAGAGTGGCATACAAATCCAAATATATATAATTATATTTTATTACTGGTGGGAGGATTTAGTTTTACAATGTAAACTGTCCAGAGTAGTTGTTATGTACCATTCATTCATTCATTCATAATAAACATTCTATTCCTCTCACAGACAGTGGCACTGCTAATTTGATAAGAGATTATGATCATCTGAAAATGCAACTTGGCAGAATGGAAAGTCTGCTTTAAGATAAATGTTGCACTAGATACAGAAACAAGTGGGCAATCTGATACTTTAACTGAACTTTCTTGAGCCCAAATGAAAAACAAATCTGGGTTCTTTGTAACAAAGCAAAAGTATGTAACATACTATTGCTTTCCTGTCATCCAATGGCCAATATCTTCCTTACGCTCTTCACTAAGATAGCTTTGTAATTCTTATCCAATGGTCTCTGAGACAGTGATGTAATCCATGGAATCAAAGCCAAAAATCTCACAAATGCTGGTGGTGGGAAAGGTCAGAATAAGAAACAGAAATATTAATAAGGATAGACCTAGCTGTGCTTGGGTGGCAGAGCATAAGGAAGTTTTGCCTAATACTGCTTATGATGTTTCTATCAAAAGAAAAGTAAGTAGATGTAGAACTTTCTTTCTGGACTATACATACTGTACTGAAAAGCCAGGTCCACAATGAAGACATATAATAAATACAGAAGGAAGGCAATACCTTTATAGGGTCACTTTTAAAAAATCAAACATTGCGCGCGCTTTCGTGATTCAAGATCACTTCCTCAGGTATTCTTGTGGATAAAGTAGGAAAATTATAAAGTTCCAAAAGTTCATGGCATGATGTTCAGCTAGGCTTGGTCTCCTAGGTATGGGTTGTAGGGGAAAAGAGCAGGCCGCATTTTTTTATCACTCTCATTCAACAAACACAGGAATCCAGGTATGTGAGACATAAAGTATGTATGTTTTTATACTCTTTTTGATGAGTGTCTTGACCAGGAATAAAAGTGTCATATATACTTGCTCAGATATCAACAAAAAGGCTATACAGTATATATATCCGACCCCTAAAGTCCAATAAACTATAATCAAGAAAGAGATCTTCTTCATAGTCTCCTGAAGACTGTAGCGTTCCTTGTAAAGGACATTTTCTATTGCCCCCTCCATTTTGGTAAACAGTGAAGATTCTTCTTAAACAAGGACTTTAACCTACAACATCTAATTTGAATAGTTGAATGAGATTTCATCTTCTGCTGTTGTTTCTATACTAGGCACACGGGACCTTTTTTTAAAAAAAAGGGAGGTAGGGTATAATATTTACAATAATGATATCATGTAGCATAAGTCCACCGGTAATACACAGCACGATTAGATTAATACAAACCTAATTCGAGGGTATATATTCTATTTGCAAATTTTTCTAGTGAAACTCGGTGCCATTTCTTTGCTAGGGAAAAATCCTTCAAACGTCATAACATTTAAACCAAGGTATATCAATACTGTAGACTTTAACTCTGAATCTTCAAAGTGATCATCAGAGATATCATATATAAGTTGTTATGTGCCTCTGCAAAGAACTGTGCAAAATTATTAGCACACTTTAAGATATATCTTGTCATACAGTAATACCTCGGATAACGTTTACCTCGGATAACGCTAAAATTGCATAAAGTTAAGCAATCTAGGGTGGAGAATTGGATTGAATAACGTTAAGGTCCTATGGGATGGATCGGATAAGAACCGCTAAAGCCTGTGCGGTTACAATGTATCTCAATGGAGCTTTAACGTTATCCGATCCATTCCATAGGATTTTAACATAGATCGGATAACACTAAAAATCGGATAACACCAGGACTTGTGGAACCAAGTCTTAGCGTTATCTGAGGTATTACTGTATTTTTATTTTTTAGTGGTATTTGTTACCACGCTGGGTCTCTTCTTCCTACAAGCACTGATGAAAGAAGATGATGTTTTGGTGGAAACTGCGTCCACCTGCAAATGAGCTACTTCTTAATGAATAGAATGGAACACATGAACATCTGGCCTCGGCTAGGCAATTTATTTCTCTTATTTTGGCACTACTTCTAATCTAATCACTACTAAACACCTTATTGCTTTTATTTGCTTTTAATCCTAGGTTTAATAAAACAATTTACTGCTGATCAAAAGGTGTGCCTTTGGAAAGACTCGTGTATTGAGCTAGTATGAGCAAGACCTACTCACAGATTTAATTAGTTCAGAAAAACAGATAGAACCTATGACTCACCTGGCTTGCACTTTGGAAACTGAGGTCTTGTCTTCCTGAGAAGGGAGCAGAATTGAGGCATATCGCCTGTCGCCTGAAGAGTGTGTCTCCATAGTGAAGTTCAGTTCTTGGCTTTTACCACCACTGCTACTCTCACTATTGCAATCTGTGCTGTCTAAATTGTCAGAATCACTATTTGCAGCAGCGTTACCGCCTCTCGGCTCTCCATTGATTTTGTTTTTATCTGCTTTTTGCTGTGCTAGAGTTATATGCTGGTCTGGCAAAATTATTGGCAGATTTTGAGAAGTGTCCTTTGTCTTATTCTTTTTATTTTTCCTGTTTGTGCTAGGAGTTGTTACCACATTGGCCCTCTTCTTCCCAAACGCATTCGTGAATGTAGCTGATGTTGCAGATATTCCAATAGTGGTCGTAGTGGTTGCACTTGGAGGCTCTAAAGGAACATCTTGATCAACTGAAAGAAAAGTAAATGAAAACAGAACCATAAGCTAATAATAATTTCTTACAGAACTAACTCAGAACTATCATATTTTGTACCATGATATCTAAGCTAAGATTTAAGTCAGAACAAACTTTTTGAATTACAGTAAAACATCGGATAACACTAAAACTTGGTTCCACAAGTCTTAGTGTTATCAGATTTTTAGTTTTATATGATCCATGTTAAAATCCTATGGGATGGATTGGATAATGTTAAAGCTCCATAGAGATACATTGTAACCGCACAGGCTTTAGCGGTTGTTATCCGATCCATCCCACAGGACCTCAACGTTATTCGATCCAATTCTCCTCCCCAGATTACTTAACGTTATGCGATTTTAGTGTTATCCGATCCAATCATTATCCGGTGTTTTACTGTACTCATCTTACCTATTTTTAAAAGTTATTAATGGTTTGCACATGAAGATATGAAGTAATAAAATACTTAAGCTTTGAAAGCTAGCATTTAAGGAACTTTTTGTTAGTGGGTTCTTTTCATGAGGAAAACAAGTGTGATATAGTATGCAGCATGATGGGCGTAATACTCAGAAAACCTGTACAGTAATACCTCGGATAACGTTTACCTCAGATAACGCTAAAAACGCATAACGTTAAGTAATCTGGGGAGGAGAATTGGATCGAATAACGTTAAGGTCCTATGGGATGGATCGGATAACAACCGCTAAAGCCTGTGCGGTTACAATGTATCTCTATGGAGCTTTAACGTTATCCAATCCATCCCATAGGATTTTAACATGCATCGGATAACACTAAAAATCAGATAACACCAAGACTTGTGGAACCAAGTCTTAGCGTTATCCGAGGTATTACTGTAATTCAAATCCTCACTTGGCTGTAGAAACTCACTAGAGGTGAGTTTATCACAGTGGCACTAGTAAAACTACTCCCTAAATATCTCACATACCTTGAAACCCCGTAAGATGTGATTTGATTGGGATATGACATATATTCATCAACTATATATTAACACATTTTGTATTTTGTGCTGCAAAAATTACTAAGAAAGATCAGAAAACACAATCTGAATTTTGACAATGACCATGC